>JARGYO010005628.1:3207853-3740269 GCA_029206835.1 Rana muscosa
GTATTCCTGCTGTGGGCGACTCTCTTCAATTGGTCTTTTTAAGGATTTTTGTTTTTCCCTTTACCCTCCCTTCATCGTGTGGCTCCCTCTGCCAGCGGAAAATTTCCCTGACTTCTGGGAGTCTAATGGCAGGACAAAATGGGATTCACAATCTGCCCCCCGGGGGTTGTCCCACCAAAATATTGTATATAAGACTAGAATGACTTGTGTGGTGCCAGAAGCACTGAGCACGAGAGCCAGACGATCGGCATGTCTATGATCCCCCAATGACTGTAACATAAATATGAGCTCCAGTCTGCAAACCATAAAAAATCATTTAGACATTAAAAAAAAACAAAAAACTTTTAACTTGTTTTGGTTACCGGAATCCGCTGACATGTGTCGCTATCTGGCGCCTCTTCTGAGAGTCGAGACCGCTTCTCCAGCATTGTAGTCCCCTCCTGGTGACGTCATCCCGCCACTGTCTCCTGTAACCTGAGAAGACTCCACCAATGGACATCCAAGACATCGTCACCCAAAGAAGGATCCTCCCCTCTGCCATGAAGGAGATGACTTGGGATCACATGACCACGGATTTAGGTAAGTTCAAGAAGATCATAGGTGGCTTTTTTTTTTCCTTTAAACCCAACTATGGGGGGAGGGGGGCACACTTCTGGGGATCATATTTATCATGACATGTATAGTAATGGCGGGTAGATCAGAGGTGGGAATCCAAGCTTGGGTCATAAAAACTCAAAGTTCATAAAGCATACAAAGCCAAACCCCAATTATTGGATTTGGTTGTGTGAGCGCCCCTCCCCCCCTCTCCCCTCCACCTCCCCCTCTCCCCTCCCCTTCCCCCTCCCCCCAGCTAGATAGAGACCATGCGATCCAGGCAGTAAATCCTATGAAGATGCCATTTTTTATCATACTTTTTTTTTTTTCTTCTTATAATTCCTAGTCATGTGATATTGTCATCCATATATATCCCCAAATGATCTGTGAGATGTTTTCATGATTTGTACTCCTTCCTGTTTGTTTCCTTTTGCTGCAAGATATTCAGCTGAAACCCAAATGACTCCCAGCATGCGATTTATTATTCTATTTCACCTGCATTGCTTTTCATTCATTTCATTCATTTTTCTTCGGCTGACTCCAACTTCAGAAATAAAACATTTTTGTTTTTTCTTTTAGAAATGCTGTAATACACTCTGTATATATACTGTGATATATATAATGCATGTACCGTGTCTCCTCCTCCTGCAGTCTCGGGTTTATAATACCCCCCCCCCCCCCCACCTCCTCTTCTCTGGGGTAACCCTTGGTTCTTGTCTGTTTTCAGTACCCCGTGTACCCCGACACATCCCCTCTGAACAGTCCTGTCGCAATGGAGACAGACGGACCCTTTACTTGAAGATGTACAGATGCTTAAAAAGACCGTGCGGGAAGAGGCATCTCAGGTAATCCCACGTTTTATTATTTTTTAGATTTTTTTTTTACTTCTACTTTTACTTCTTGTTGTGACATTGAAGTTTACAAGGTAAAGCTACCATACTTATCAACGTACAACACGCACCTTCATTATAAAAGGGATTTTTCAGGAAAAAAACCCTAAATTTTAAATAAATGACGTTGAAGCAAAACCGGGTCAGTGCCCATCAATGCAGCCTCACCGTTGCCCCGTCAATGCAGCCTCACCGTTGCCCCGTCAATGCAGCCTCACCGTTGCCCCGTCAATGCAGCCTCACCGTTGCCCCGTCAATGCAGCCTCACCGTTGCCCCCCGTCAATGCAGCCTCTCCGTTGCCCCCCGTCAATGCAGCCTCTCCGTTGCCCCCCGTCAATGCAGCCTCTCCGTTGCCCCCCGTCAATGCAGCCTCTCCGTTGCCCCCCCCCGTCAATGCAGCCTCTCCGTTGCCCCCCGTCAATGCAGCCTCTCCGTTGCCCCCCGTCAATGCAGCCTCTCCGTTGCCCCCCGTCAATGCAGCCTCTCCGTTGCCCCCCGTCAATGCAGCCTCTCCGTTGCCCCCCGTCAATGCAGCCTCTCCGTTGCCCCCCGTCAATGCAGCCTCTCCGTTGCCCCCCGTCAATGCAGCCTCTCCGTTGCCCCCCGTCAATGCAGCCTCTCCGTTGCCCCCCGTCAATGCAGCCTCTCCGTTGCCCCCCGTCAATGCAGCCTCTCCGTTGCCCCCCCGTCAATGCAGCCTCTCCGTTGCCCCCCGTCAATGCAGCCTCACCGTTGCTTCGTCAATGCAGCCTCAACCGTTGCTTCGTCAATGCAGCCTCTCCGTTGCCCCTGTCGATGCAGCCTCTCCGTTGCCCCCCTGTCGATGCAGCCTCTCCGTTGCCCCCCTGTCGATGCAGCCTCTCCGTTGCCCCCCCTGTCGATGCAGCCTCTCCGTTGCCCCCCGTCAATGCAGCCTCTCCGTTGCCCCCCGTCAATGCAGCCTCTCCGTTGCCCCCCGTCAATGCAGCCTCTCCGTTGCCCCCCGTCAATGCAGCCTCTCTGTTGCCCCCCGTCAATGCAGCCTCTCCATTGCCCCCCGTCAATGCAGCCTCTCAGTTGCCCCCCCGTCAATGCAGCCTCTCCGTTGCCCCCCGTCAATGCAGCCTCTCCGTTGCCCCCCGTCAATGCAGCCTCACGGTTGCCCCCCGTCAGTGCAGCCTCACGGTTGCCCGTCAGTGCAGCCTCACGGTTGCCCCCCGTCAGTGCAGCCTCTCCGTTGCCCCCCGTCAGTGCAGCCTCTCCGTTGCCCCCCGTCAGTGCAGCCTCTCCGTTGCCCCCCCGTCAGTGCAGCCTCTCCGTTGCCCCCCGTCAGTGCAGCCTCTCCGTTGCCCCCCGTCAGTGCAGCCTCTCCGTTGCCCCCCCGTCAGTGCAGCCTCTCCGTTGCCCCCGTCAGTGCAGGCCTCTCCGTTGCCCCCCGTCAGTGCAGCCTCTCCGTTGCCCCCCGTCAATGCAGCCTCTCCGTTGCCCCCCGTCAATGCAGCCTCTCCGTTGCCCCCCGTCAATGCAGCCTCTCCGTTGCCCCCCGTCAATGCAGCCTCTCCGTTGCCCCCCGTCAATGCAGCCTCTCCGTTGCCCCCCGTCAATGCAGCCTCTCCGTTGCCCCCCGTCAATGCAGCCTCTCCGTTGCCCCCCGTCAATGCAGCCTCGCCGTTGCCCCCCGTCAATGCAGCCTCGCCGTTGCCCCCCGTCAATGCAGCCTCGCCGTTGCCCCCCGTCAAAGCAGCCTCGCCGTTGCCCCCCCGTCAAAGCAGCCTCGCCGTTGCCCCCCGTCAAAGCGAGCCTCGCCGTTGCCCCCCGTCAAAGCAGCCTCGCCGTTGCCCCCCGTCAAAGCAGCCTCGCCGTTGCCCCCCCGTCAAAGCAGCCTCGCCGTTGCCCCCCGTCAAAGCAGCCTCGCCGTTGCCCCCCGTCAAAGCAGCCTCGCCGTTGCCCCCCCGTCCAAAGCAGCCTCGCCGTTGCCCCCCGTCAATGCAGCCTCCTCCAGTATACAGTGATTAGATTACACAGAGCGGGGATCTCCCGTTTACTCAGCGGCCTCTGTAAATGCGACATTCCGCCTCCAGGACTGGCTCCTATGATAGACAGAACACCAGTCCAATGCCGGGCCATGTGAAGTCTATCATAGGAGCTGGTCCAGGAGGCGGGACTTCGTATTATAGAGGCCGCCGAGTAAACGGGAGATCCTTGCTCTGTGTAATCCAGCGCTGCTCGCCCCCCCTCCCTTCCCCTCCAAGGCAGCCCAATGAAGATATCAGCGTATAGCACGCACACGCGATTTGCACTCGATTTTCAGCGAGAAAAGTGTGTATTATACGCCGATAAATACGGTACTTACCGATGTCCTTCTCACAAGATTCAGCCGTTATAAGGCCAAGCTAATCTCTGCTCTAAAATCAGATCGATAAAGTTCACCCATAAAGCCATCACTGCTGAGGATTCAATCAAACATTAACCCTCAAGAGGAAAAACTGCCATTCATTTTCCTCCATGTTTTTATATATGTTTCTGAGATTGATGGGACCAGTTTGATCTACAAAGAATTGCTCCAAGTATGGTTTTCACCAATACACAAAATGATCCAATGTCCACCATATGGCCAAAAGTTTGGACACCTTTCTATCACAACTATGAGTCACTAATATGGTAAAATTGCTTCCGTGCTTCTATGACATTCTCCACTCTTCTGGGAAGACTTTCCACAAGATTTTGGAGGGTGTCTGTGGGAATTTGTGCTCATTATGTGAGGTCAGGTACTGATGCTGGATGTAGACCTGGCTGACCATCATCAGCGTTCCAATACATCACAAAGGTGATCAGTAGGGAAGAGGTCAGGGCTCTGTGCAGGACACTCAAGTTCCTCCACACCAAACTGGTCACACCATGTCTTTTATGGAGCTGGCCCACTTTGCATCTATAACATCCTCCACTCTTCTGGGAAGACTTTCCACACGATTTTGGAGGAAATCTGTGGCCATTTGTGAGGTTGGGTACTGATGTTGGATGAGAAGACACAGCTCATATTCGGCATTCTTATTCTTCCTCAAAGGTGTTCTGTTGAGTTGAGGTCAAGACTCAGTGCCAGCCATTGGAGTTTCTCCACACCAGACTGGTCAATTAATGTCTTTATGGATCTGGCTTACATTCGGTGTTCCAATTCATCCCAAAAGGTGTTCCGTAGGGTTGGGGTCAGGGCTCCGTACAGGACACTGGAGTCCCCTCCACACCAATCCGGTCACACCATGTCTTTATGGAGCTGGCTTTGTACACAGGGGGGGGGGGGCACAGTCATGTCTTTATGGAGCCGGCTTTGTACACAGGGGGGGGGGCACAGTCATGTCTTTATAGAGCTGGCTTTTGTACATGGGGGGGGGGGGCACAGTCATGTCTTTATGGGTCTAGCTTGGGGGGGGGGGGGCACAGTCATGTTTTTATGGAGCTGACTTTGTATAGAGGGGGGCACA
The DNA here is from genome assembly GCA_029206835.1 of Rana muscosa. Taxonomy (NCBI): domain Eukaryota; kingdom Metazoa; phylum Chordata; class Amphibia; order Anura; family Ranidae; genus Rana; species Rana muscosa. The sequence goes on from JARGYO010005628.1 coordinate 3,212,797, forward strand.
GTCATGTCTTTATGGAGCTGACTTTGTATAGAGGGGGTGGCACAGTCATGTCCTTTATGGAGCTGACTTTGTATAGAGGGGGGCACAGTCATGTCTTTATGGAGCTGACTTTGTATACGAGGGGGGCACAGTCATGTCTTTATGGAGCTGACTTTGTATAGAGGGGGGCACAGTCATGTCTTTATGGAGCTGACTTTGTATAGAGGGGGGGCACAGTCATGTCTTTATGGATCTAGCTTTGTACAGAGGGGGCACAGTTATGGCTGGGCGATTTTCCCCCAAAAAAAAATCTGCGATTTTTTTTATAAAAAACTCTGCGATTTTTTTATAAAAAAACTCGATTCGATTTTTTTTTTTTTATTATATTAATTAAAGTGCATCAACAAACAAAATTGCAAAGGCAAACCCTTTCTCTAACTGCAAAGTCAGTGTGCAACAAACACACAATATATTCCAGCGCTCATGGAACATACATTATTAACTATTGAAAACTCTTGAAACTCTGTGTGTGATTCCTTCTGTCCCAGCCTTGCTGCCATCCTGGCTCTGCATCCTATTGGGTTGGAGGGCCCTCCACACGCTGGTCTGCCTGTTGTCCATCATTCAAGGTACTCTCCTCACACGGAGATCATGCCCACAGGCTTTGTTTTTACTTTAACCCCTCCTTGCTCCACGGATGTCACTGCAAGTTTAACAAGTTTGTCACCACTGGCAACTGGAGAGTTAAGATTCATTTGCCCTCTGCACATTTGGGATTGGATCCTCTCTTTATTGTGATAAATGGACTAAGCTTTTTTATCAATTCTTCAAGAGTTTTCAATAGTTAATAATGTATGTTCCATGAGCGCTGGATTATTATTGTGTGCATGTTGTGTATTTTGTACTTCTGGGTACGGATTTTTCTTGCTGCGCTGGATCCTGTTTTTTTCCCCCTTTTGGATACTTTGTACTTCCCAAAATATTTGGGATTTTTTTCCTATTATTATTATTATCATCCATTATATTTTTTTCTTTATCCACCAATTTAGCGCTTGTGACCTTTTGTTGTTTTTTGCAGTGTGCAACAAAGATTGTTAAACATCCAAATTAATAATACTGTATTTGGATTTAGCTAATAAAACAACAAAAAATCCTGAGGTTACTCTTAGTTGAATTGAACTGTGTCCAATGCCTCACTGTGCCCGTGTCTCACTGTGCCCATGCCTCACTGTGTCCGTGCCTCACTGTGTCCGTGCCTCACTGTGTCCATGCCTCACTGTGTCCATGCCTCACTGTGTCCATGCCTCACTGTGTCCGTGCCTCACTGTGTCCGTGCCTCACTGTGTCCGTGCCTCACTGTGTCCGTGCCTCACTGTGTCCGTGCCTCACTGGTCCGTGCCTCACTGTGTCCGTGCCTCACTGTGTCCGTGCCTCACTGTGTCCGTGCCTCACTGTGTCCGTGCCTCACTGTGTCCGTGCCTCACTGTGTCCGTGCCTCACTGTGCCCGTGCCTCACTGTGCCCGTGCCTCACTGTGCCCGTGCCTCACTGTGCCCATGCTTCAATCACTGTGCCCGTACCTGATGCAGATTTTCATGGTATACGGATTTTACTGCTACACCGGTGGCCATTCCAGTATTCAAAAAGCCGCGCCTCCTCCTCGTCTGTGATAGGCGGAACACTCAATTTCCCAGCATTCAGTGTTCCGCCTATCATGGTCATCCTCATAACACAGACGAGGATGAGAGGATGTCCGTGATAGGCTGAATACTGCCTGCTGTGAAATTGAGTGTTCCGCCTATCACAGACAACGAGGACTCGGGAGGCGCGGGCTTTTGAACACTGCAATGGCCGCCGTCTGTCTGCATGACACGCTGATCAGGTAGGCAGGCGGCGGCTGCAGCGGAGTAGATGTAATTGGGGGTAACGCTGCCCAGTGCCATTCCGGATACGCCCCCTGCAGTCCTGCTACGGAAACTTTGAAGGAAAAAAAAAATAATTTTTTTTTTTTTTTAAATCTAAAAAAATCGATTTTCTTCAAAACTGAATCGATTTGAGCTCAAAACTCGATTCAAGATTAAAATCGATTTTTTTCCCAGCCCTAGGCACAGTCATGTCTTTATAGAGCTAGCTTTGTACATGGGGGGGGGGGGCACAGTCATGTCTTTATGGATCTAGCTGGGGGGGGGCACAGTCATGTCTTTATAGATCTAGCTTTGTACACAGGGGGGGCACAGTCATGTCTTTATGGAGCTAGCTTTTGTACATGGGGGGGCACAGTCATGTCTTTTATGGATCTAGCTGGGGGGGGGGCACAGTCATGTCTTTATGGAGCTGGCTTTGTACACGGGGGGGCACAGTCATATTGGAACAGAAAAGGGTCTTCACCAAACTGTTATCACAGGGTTGGAAGATCACAATTGTCTCCAATGTCTTTGTATGATGGAGGATTCCCGGGACCCTTCACTGGAGACACCGAACACCGTACTTTCCTGAGTTATTATCCAAGATAAATCTGCATTAAAGAATGTTTTCATGTTTTATCCAAGGAGAGGCCACTTCCAGAGCAATGATCATAGTTTCCACATACGATGTCCAAGAAACCAATATACTGTAGGTGTGATAGTCAGGTGGACCACCATGATTTGGTGGTATAGTGTATGTCTGCTGTAACCTCTTGCTGATCGTACATGTAGGTCAGACGTGCCGGTGGGGCCCAGTAGCCACTTACTATTGTGCTTCACCGTACTGTACGGAGAGCGCGCTCACTACGTTCCTCCCCAACACACTGACCGCACTGTCCCCATTTATGATCAGCAACTGGTGGGAGGGGCCTCCCAATCATGTGACTGCTGAGTGCCAATGGTGACATGATCGGGAACTCCGCCTATCTTTGTTTCGGCCAGCCCCTTTAAGGGTTTTCTGGAGACGCTGGCAAGGGGTAATGGCCATAATACCAGTAAAACGTTTTTTTCTTAATTTCTCCCGCCTGACATTTTGATGTTTTTTTCATTTCCAGGCTCTAAAAGATTTAAAGAAGGACCGACCTCTTGTACGACGCAAGTCAGAATTGCCTCAGGACATCTATACCATGAAAGCCTTGGAATCTCATTGCCGAGCTGACGAATTAATAACCCCCGACGGGCATTAGACTTTGACAATTCAATCATACTTTGTGGATTTTCTTTTTTCCTCCCTCTCCCCTCTCCAGAAGCAGTTACAGAGTAGAAAGAGGAAAAATAACTTTTTTTTTTTTTTTTTTTTGTGTGCCATACCGATCTCTTTTAAACGCAGTCCAAGCTTTTCTCACCCGTGTTCTGTAGGCAATAAGTCCCAGCGTTCAGCCTAAGATCTGACGTTCAAACAATGGTAACAAGTCTTCTGTAATGTGTGCAGAGCGATGGATATTCACACACAGCCATGCAAAGGACACACTGGTGCTTCGCAACGATCGTTACTTCAATTTACTAACGCATTTCTTTTCTTTGCTCTTTTATATTGTTGATTAGGGGGAACAATTAGAGGCTTTAACTGCATGTGCTGCGTAGACTTTGTTGGTTTATCCTTTCCTCCGGCAACCCCCGTCTCAATTTTAGTTTATTATTATTATTATTATTCCTCAGGTTTTTTGGGGGTTTTTTTGGGCGGGAAAAGTTCTTGTTCTGTATCTCTTCTTTGTGTATTGAAAAGCCATATTCTTGTTGGTCTTCATCACATCATCCTTTAAGTATTACACAACCATTTCTAAAAGTGCACTAAAGGACCATTCTACCGCCATCTGGTGGCACGAGCGCCGCTCTACCGCCATCTGGTGGCACTGAGCGCCGCTCTACAGCCATCTGGTGGCACGAGCGCCGCTCTACCGCCATCTGGTGGCGCGAGCGTTACTCTACAACCATCTGGTGGCACGAGCGCCGCTCTACAGCCATCTGGTGGCACGAGCGCCGCTCTACAGCCATCTGGTGGCACGAGCGCCGCTATACAGCCATCTGGTGGCACGAGCGCCGCTCTACCGCCATCTGGTGGCGCGAGCGTTACTCTACAGCCATCTGGTGGCGCGAGCGCCGCTCTACAGCCATCTGGTGGCACGAGCGCCGCTCTACCGCCATCTGGTGGCACGAGCGCCGCTCTACAGCCATCTGGTGGCGCGAGCGCCGCTCTACAGCCATCTGGTGGCGCGAGCGCCGCTCTACCGCCATCTGGTGGCGCGAGCGCCGCTCTACCGCCATCTGGTGGCGCGAGCGCCGCTCTACCGCCATCTGGTGGCGCGAGCGCCGCTCTACCGCCATCTGGTGGCACGAGCGCCGCTGTACAGCCATCTGGTGGCACGAGCGCCGCTCTACAACCATCTGGTGACGCGAGCGCCTCTCTACCAGCCATCTGGTGACACGAGCGTTGACCTACTAGCCGTCTGGTGACGTGAGCGCCGCTCTACAGCCATCTGGTGACACGAGCGTTGACCTACTAGCCGTCTGGTGACGTGAGCGCCGCTCTACCGCCATCTGGTGACGCGAGCGCCATGTATTAAAAGAGAGAAAAGAAAATCAAGGTTATATAACAAAAAAACTTTTGTTGAAAAATGGGGAGAAAAAAAAAGTTCTGATAAGATTTTGTTTCACTGCTGATCCTGTTCCTGGGCACGGCGTTCCTCGCTTTTTACTTCACGCTTTTGTTGCAAACGCCAACGCTTTGTTGGAGGGGGGGGGGCTTTAGATTTTATTTGCTGGTAGTAACCGTAAGAAGTATATATACTGTATAAGCTGTCGGCTCTTTATAAATGTGTATATTTTTGGAGGAAGGCCGATGATGATTTGTGAGTTTTTATATAAAGGATTTCGCAGAAAATGAGACGTTGATGGCGGCCGTGCGACGCGGAGTGTTTCCCTACGTTCTAAAGTTCTATTTTAGAAGCGCACTCTCCGGATAGACCTCAGCGATGATCCTGTAAATACGTCTGTTGCTGTTTGATTCTAGATTCTGCTGTGATTTCCCCTCAGGGGGGGGTACATGGCACGTGTAGTCCGGGTTCAAGCACCATGATTTAAAAAAAAAAAATAAAAAAAAATTGGTTTGTTTTTTTGTAATCTCAGGGCGGCCAGTATTGAAGTTTTTTTGCAACTTTTTTGTTCTGCACAAGAGAGAAATGTTCAACCAGCTCAGATTAGTATTAGTCCACTTGTCAAGGAAGCTTTAATTATCACAAAAAGAATCGTTCCTTTGTGGTAATGTGTTACAGTTCCTGTAAAAGGCCTTTTTTTTTTTTTTTTTTTTTTTAAGCAAATGCAGATTATTATTTTTTGGTTTTTTTGGGCTTTTATGCTTCAGGAGGGACGCGTTCAGCAGAGAAAGTGCAACCGAGTTCTCAACTTTGTTCCCCCTGTTAAAAAAAAAAAAAGGAAAAAAAAAGCTCTTTAAAATTTGGAAGAACAACGCTTCAAACGAAGAGCCGAGCTAAAGGGGCGGCGCGTCGCTTGTATGTTGCGTATTTGGTGTACCATTGTTTGAACCTCCATCTTTTGCTGTTAATTTATTATTATTTTTTTTTTTCTTTGTGTACGTGGGAAAAACATCGCTTAGAAAACAAGAACGCTTCAACCCTTTCCTCATTTTACCCGACTCACAGCCTGTATATCGATGTTTGGTTGACTGTGCAAACTCATCTATTTTTGTTAAAAAAAAAAAAATGAGTTTTTTTTTTGTTTTTCTTGGTCTTTATTGCAGGAAAACATTCACCAAATAAGGGAAAAAACACCATGGGGATTTTTTTTTTTTTTTTTTTATATGGTTTTTCATGCTAGGCTGTGGTTTATCATATTTATCATTTTTTTTTTTTTTTTTTTTGTATGTTTTCTCCTGCTAGGATGTGGTTTATCATATTCCATACCCCAAGCTGAAGCCTCCATATTTTTTTATTCTTTTTTTTAGTATGTTTTCTCCTGCTAGGATGTGGTTTATCATATTCAATAACCAAAGCTGAATCCTCCATTTTCTTTTATTTTTATTTTTTTAAATAAAACGTTCTATGGCATAGATACGTCAACAGACTGAAAGAAACCTGGAGGTTTTTTTATTTTATTTTTGGTGATTGTTTTTCTTGATAAAGTCGATTTGTTCACATCCTTTTTTTTCCGAAATTTTACCTGTACATCAGGAATGTCAGCAGTACTATGACAAGTGTCTTTTTAGCGTGGCTGTAGTATGGCTTCATTTTAATATTGTACATACATTGTACTTTGTTTTATGGTAATAAGTAATAAAACTTTAGACTTCATATTTTGTACAAAATGGTCCTGTGTACAAATTGCAGTTTTGCGCAGAGTAGGCTGCTTTTCTTTTTAAACACGCCGTGCGGTTTAAAGAAAACCCCCCCCCGAGTCACCGGTGCTGTACGATCGACACCTCCGAGATCGCTGAGCAACAACTGGATCGTCCCGACCGCCTCTACCGCTCAAAAGATTTCCATTCTTTTCTCTGATTTTTTTTTTTTTTTTTTTTACTTGTTCATTCTGTATAAAAACCAGTTTAAGCACTTAATATTTAATGTGCTGTTGGATAGTTTTCAAAACTATTGGTGTATTATTTGGACTCAATAAAGGACATGACTTTCAATATGGCCGCTGTGTTCCTGAGAACTGGTAATATGAGAAGAGGGATCATTGTATGTTTTTATATTGGTGGTGGGGGAGGGGTGATATATACACTACATTACCAAAAGTATTGGGACGCCTGCCTTTACACACACATGAACTTTAATGACGTCTTAGTCCGGAGGGTTCAATATTGAGTTGGCCCACCCTTTGCAGCTATAACAGCTTCACCTCTTCTGGGAAGGCTGTCCACAAGGTTTAGGGGGTGTGTCTATGGGAAGGCGGTCCACGAGGTTTAGGGGTGCGTCTATGGGAAGGCGGTCCACAAGGTTTAGGGGTGTGTCTATGGGAAGGCTGTCCACGAGGTTTAGGAGTGTGTCTATGGGAAAGCGGTCCACGAGGTTTAGGGGTGCGTCTATGGGAAGGCGGTCCACAAGGTTTAGGGGTGTGTCTATGGGAAGGCGGTCCACAAGGTTCAGGGGTGCCGTCTATGGGAAGGCGGTCCACAAGGTTTAGGGGTGCGTCTATGGGAAGGCGGTCCACAAGGGTTAGGGGTGCGTCTATGGGAAGGCGGTCCACAAGGGTTAGGGGTGCGTCTATGGGAAGGCCGTCCACAAGGTTTAGATGTGCCTCTATAAGAAGGCGGTCCACAAGGTTTAGGGGGGTGTCTATACACTAACCGTAAAGGATCGGGTCACATTCAAGACCCTCTGTCTCACCCACAAGTGCACACAAGGAAACGCTCCTCAATATTTATGCGAGAAGATAAAGCATTACACCCCCAATCGTATTCTCCGATCAACCAACCAAAACCTCCTTCACATCCCCAAGTCCCGCTGCAAATCAAAGGGAGAACGAAGATTTGCAGTCCAAGGACCACGGCTATGGAACGCTCTACCCACGGATATCCGCATGGAAGAAAACCATCGGGCCTTAAGGAAAAAACTTAAGACCCGCCTCTTCTGAAGGATCAGGACGTCACCGGATGCAAAGCGCCTTGAGGCGATTTAGTTCGCATTTGTAGCGCTATACAAGTTATTCACTCACTCTATGGGAATGCGGTCCACAAGGTTTAGGGGTGTGTCTATGGGAAGGCTGTCCACAAGGTTTAGGGGGTGTGTCTATGGGAAGGCGGTCCACAAGGTTTAGGGGTGTGTCTATGGGAAGGCGGTCCACAAGGTTTAGGGGTGTGTCTATGGGAAGGCTGTCCACAAGGCTTAGGGGGTGTGTCTATGGGAAGGCGGGCCACAAGGTTTAGGGGGTGTGTCTATGGGAAGGGCGGTCCACAAGGTTTAGGGGATGTCTATGGGAAGGGCGGTCCACAAGGTTTAGGGGGTGTTTCTATGGGAAGGGCGGTCCACAAGGTTTAGGGGGTGTGTCTATGGGAAGGGCGGTCCACAAGGTTTAGGGGTGTGTCTATGGGAAGGCTGTCCACAAGGTTTAGGGGGTGTGTCTATGGGAAGGCGGTCCACAAGGTTTAGGGGGTGTGTCTATGGGAAGGGCGGTCCACAAGGTTTAGGGGATGTCTATGGGAAGGGCGGTCCACAAGGTTTAGGGGTGTTTCTATGGGAAGGGCGGTCCACAAGGTTTAGGGGGTGTGTCTATGGGAAGGGCGGTCCACAAGGTTTAGGGGTGTGTCTATGGGAAGGCTGTCCACAAGGTTTAGGGGGTGTGTCTATGGGAAGGCGGTCCACAAGGTTTAGGGGTGTGTCTATGGGAAGGCGGTCCACAAGGTTTAGGGGTGTGTCTATGGGAAGGCTGTCCACAAGGCTTAGGGGGTGTGTCTATGGGAAGGCGGGCCACAAGGTTTAGGGGGTGTGTCTATGGGAAGGGCGGTCCACAAGGTTTAGGGGATGTCTATGGGAAGGGCGGTCCACAAGGTTTAGGGGTGTTTCTATGGGAAGGGCGGTCCACAAGGTTTAGGGGGTGTGTCTATGGGAAGGGCGGTCTACAAGGTTTAGGGGTGTGTCTCTGGGAAGGCGGTCCACAAGGTTTAAGGGTGTGTCTATGGGAAGGCGGTCCACAAGGTTTAGGGGGTGTGTCTATGGGAAGGCGGGCCACAAGGTTTAGGGGGTGTGTCTATGGGAAGGCGGTCCACAAGGTTTAGGGGTGTGTCTATGGGAAGGCGGGCCACAAGGTTTAGGGGGTGTGTCTATGGGAAGGCGGTCCACAAGGTTTAGGGGGTGTGTCTATGGGAAGGCGGTCCACAAGGTTTAGGGGGTGTGTCTATGGGAAGGCGGGCCACAAAGTTTAGGGGGTGTGTCTATGGGAAGGCGGGCCACAAGGTTTAGGGGGTGTGTCTATGGGAAGGCGGGCCACAAGGTTTAGGGGGTGTGTCTATGGGAAGGCGGGCCACAAGGTTTAGGGGGTGTGTCTATGGGAAGGCGGTCCACAAGGTTTAGGGGGTGTGTCTATGGGAAGGTGGGCCACAAAGTTTAGGGGGTGTGTCTATGGGAAGGCGGTCCACAAGGTTTAGGAGTGTGTCTATGGAAAGGCGGTTCACAAGGTTTAGGGGTGTGTCTATGGGAATGTTTGACCATTCTTCCAGAAGAGCGTTTGTGAGGTCAGGCACCAATGTTGGACAAGCGCCTGATGGGAAATTTGAAAATCCGAAAATAAATGAAATTTCAAAAGAACGAAAATTTGAAAATCTGAAATAACTAATAACTTTTTATTATTGCAGTGAAACATCGGATTGCGAGTAACGCAGTTAATGAGCGTTTCGTAATACGATCACTGTATTTTGTAAAAATCCTGACTCGGTTTGCAAGTGTGGTCTCGCAAAACGAGCAGGATTCAAGCCACAGCGGTGTGCAGTACTGCGTTTGGCCTGAGGTGGGCGGCGCCGGAGCCATTCAGAAATGCTCGGAAATGCTGTGAAAAACTCGGAAATACTCCGTTCCTGAGCCTTTCTGAGGTTTTCCGTGTTCAGCCAAGCTGTCCTCTGGCCTTTCCGAGTGTTTCTGAGGCTCTCCGGCGCCCCCACCTCTGGCCACATGCGGTATTGCATGCCATAGAAGTCAATGCGGAGCAAATTATTTTCGTTTCCATTGACTTCCATGGGGAAAATCACTTTTGATATGCGAGTGCTTTGGATTACAAACATTCTCCTGGAACGGATTATACTCGTAATCCAAGGTTCCACTGTATCAATTAGTTCCATTCCGTTTGTTTAGATGTGACATTCGTTATTTCGGATAATTCGTAACATCGAATAAATTTGTATTTGTTACATTCACTTGCAGCCAAATTTCAAAAGGAAATTCCAATACCTATAATTTAATAATTACCGGTAGTTATTTTGAATTTCCAGATTTAGAATTTTTGCATTTACGAATTTTAGAATTTCCGAAATTTTAGAATTTTCGGACTTTATGCATTTCAAATTTACGAATTTCAATTATAACGAATGACCCAAAAAAAACGGAAAAAAACCCAAACCTGAATGCAACGAAAACAAGCTAATTACTCTTTCGTTCATGGACGGACACAGCTTCCTATTGACAAGTGGGTATTATCCTTCATTTAGGAGTGACTAGGCAGAAAACTTATATAAAGTGTTAACACACCACACCCTCTGCAGCACCGCCCAGGGGGCGGACCCTCTGGGTATAATCCCTCTCTCTGCACCTCGCAGATCAGTTTTTTTCTGCCTAGTAAGGAGAAGGACAATGGCTCCCTTCGGGCCCATTGGTCCGGGGGATTTTTTTCTATGTTGGTTTTTGTTTCCTGCGATCTTCGATCAACTGCCGACTGGGTGACAGGCTGGATCCTCGATCCTTGTAGTCTCCCCAGTTTCGGCCATCGAGCGTGTTGCCGACCCTAGCTACGCGCTGGGTTTTCCACGACATGCCCGTTGCTCCACGGGTGGCCAGTGAGCTTTGCGCTCCAGGGCATGCATCGGATCATTCCCTAGGGCTCAATCACAGCATGCCGGGGCGTCAGTCAACCCCGCGCGCGGAAGATGATCTGTCCGGAATGTCTTCCAGCATAATCCATGCAGGAATGGTAAGTAGCTCCCCTGCTTCGGCAGGGTGACTTGGCTGGACATTCCTGGAGAGATCAAGTAAGTGGTTGTGGCCCTTTCTTTCCTCTCTCCCTGCCTTCCCTCCTCCCTGGGCTCTGAGCTAAGGCTGGGTGCTGGGGGTCACCTAGGGGGCTCCATCTGGAGCGGGACTGCGCTGTAGCTGTCATTAAAAATTTAATTTTTCTGCTTACCTGTGTGTGCCTTCTCCCTCCATGCTCTCGGCGGCCAGTTTCTGGTGGTCCACGCCTGTTTGGCCTCTGGTGACTGTCCGGCGGCCATTTTCTTTTGGTTCGCGCCCATATATATATATATTCCGCCGCTCCCCCGGCCATTTTCTTGTGGTTCGCGCCCGCTTTTGGCCTCTATCGACTGCTCGGCGGCCATTGTTCTTATGGTTCATGCCTGTATGTATAGACCGCCGCTCGGCGGCCATCTTTTCGTGGTCCGCGGCCGCTTTTGCCTCTTGACGGCTCGGCGGCCATTTTCTTATGGCGCACACTGGTTTCAGTACGGCCACTTGGCGGCCATTTTGCGGAAGGCTTCGGCCTCTAGGGTGCATTTCACTGGCGCAAAATCATACAGAGAAACGCTGATAAGGATCAGACTGACACAGGCAGCGGTGGGAGAGAGCATCACAGGCGGGAGCAGACAGCAGCGATAGCGGTACCGTTTTAAAGGGTGGTGAGTCTTCTGGGAGACCCTGCATCTCTGTAGCAGCTAGAAGGGTGGCCTATTGATACCTTGCCTGGAGTCCCTGTGGGTGTCGGGCACGTGGGTCAGCATGACGTCAGAAGCTAACGACTTCTTACCTGAAACACCTGAGTTAGCAACTGGTGCTTCTGATGTATCTGTGGACGCTATGTTGGAAAACCTGGAGGCTTTGGTTGCCAAGGTGGAAGTGGCACATGGGAACACGGGGTGGTAAACGCCACCGTCCCCTGCCATCTTCTGGGGATAATTCTGTTGCAGAACCAGGCCCAGCTGTGGCTCATGGCCCGGATTCTGATGCTTCAGAGACTGCAGACCGTGACCGATCAGACAGTGAGACTGACTCCAGGTCCAGGTCAACACGTGAAAAGGCTTTGGTATCTGACCTTATCACTGCAGTGTGGGATACGCTAAAATTGGAGAATGCTGCAGAAGCAGCAGAGATACCGGTCCCCTTTGGGTTCCATAAACCGGCCTGCACTGCTAAAGGTGTTTCCTTGTGTGTCTTATCTTGATGATAAGCTTTTGTACAAGGTGTGGGAAAACCCACTGAGGGTCTTTGCAGCCCTAAAGAATTTTGCGGTGCGGTACCCCTTTGAGGAGAGTTTCCTGAAAAAATGGACCTCTCCCCCGATAGTGCGCCCCCCTGTGTCCAGACTTAACAAGTCACCACGATTTCAGTGGAAGGGGCTCCTGTCTTCAGGGACACTCGCTACCTATACACAGTGGGGGGCTCAGCGGTGCTTCCAGCATTGGCTGGGGGTTTCTGATGTCTCAGACTCTTACTGAGTAGGCAAAGATGCTACTCCAGGGGTTAAAAGCACGGGAGACTCCTCCGAACGAGGTAGCTCTGGCCAACCAGTTGCCTTAAGTCTGTCTGCGAGTCAGACATGGATACTATCCCCTTGCTGTCTTAGGCCTCGGTTTAGGCGGTGGCGTTACGCCGCCTGATCTGGCTAAGGTGCTGGTCTGCGGACCAATCTTCCAAGAAGGCCAAGTTAGATCTGCCTTTTTAAGGCGACAGACATTTTGGGGCCTCTCTGGATGACATCATTAAAGATGCCACAGGAGGTAAGAGCACGTTGCTTCCGCAATCCAAAAAAGGGTAAGGAGCCACGCCATAGGCAAGGGCCCTCCTTCACCGCGCACAAGCGGTTCTTTCATCCGCCTAGTGCGGCAGGTAAACGACCCCAAGCCGATTAAGCGCCTGCTGAGGGACAGAAGCATCCCTGGGTTCGCAAGCTAGGGCGTATTTTTTCCCTTTAAACTGCCAGCTTCAGCCGACTTGTCGGGAAGCCCTATATGGGGTGGTCCAAGACCTGCTGATACCCAGGGTGGGCCTTCCTGTTTTAGTACAGGAATGGGTTCAGGGATTCTACTCAAATCTGTTCGAAGTGCAAGGACGCATGCCTGCATGTCTCCATATGCACCAGGCATCAGAGATGTCTGCGTTGGCGGCCGGGGAAGACCACTACCAAGGGTGGCTCTCCCCTTTGGCCTGACCTTGGCACCAAGGGTGTTCACCAAGGTGCTTTCCCCGATTCTGGCCCTACTAAGATAGCGTGGTATCGCTATCATGGGCAACTTGGACCATCTTCTTCTGAGGGTCACTTCAAACTCAAAATTAGAAGTGAGCGTGTCTATAACCTGTCAGACCCGCCGATACTTGGCTGGGTGCTGAACACCCAGAAGTCAGTATTGGTACCAACTCCTAGTGTATCTAGGGTTGATTCTGGACTCCTCAGAGGCAAAAGTTTTTTTCTCCCTATGGGAAAGTTGCAGACCCTTCGGGCTGCGGTGCGGCAGTTTACATCCCAAGGATGGTTGTCACGCCACTTTACAGGCGAGTCCTGGGTCTTATGGTAGTCTCCTTCGAGGCGGTACCAGAGGCACTATTTCACACGCAAGTGTTACAGAAGGTAACTGTAAGGGTCTAGTGCCCTTCATCCCTGGATTATCAAATCCGGGTGAGCCACCTAATTAGGACCTCGCTAGTTGGTGTCTGACATCACCGGCATTTCTGTCTGGGAAGTCGTTCCTTCCTTTTTACTGGATGGGGGTCACGGCGGACGCCTGTCTTCCCAGTTGCAGAGGAGTCTGAGGAGCTCGGTCTACCTGGGTCGCTGGACTCCGGAGAAATCCCACTTGCAGATCATTGGCCTGAAATCTAGGCGATCCTCCACATGGTCTCAGAAGCTACAAGGGCGTTCAGTCAGAATCCAGTCGGACAAACACCACAGTGGTGGTGTATGTCAATCATCGAGGAGGAACAAGCAGCTCTGCTGCAGCATCGGAGGTTGCTCGCCTCCTAAGGGGGGCAGAAAGGAGCGTACCAGGCCTGTCGGCTGTATACATTCCGGGTGTGGAAAACTGGCAGGTGAACTACCTGAGTTGCCAGATGCTGGACCAAGAAGAATGGTATTTACACCCGGAGGCATTTCACCTCCTTTACCAGAGGGGAAGCACACCAGTCGTATATCTCCTGGCTTCTCGACTCAATTGGAAGGTATTAGGGTTTGTGACCAGGTCAAGAGACCCATGGGCAAACACGACAGATGCGTGTATGGCACTGTGGAGTCAGTAGCGGCTAATCTATGCCTTTCCTCCTCGGAAGCTCCTTCCTCATCTGCTTCGCAGACTGGAGGCAGAGAGGATTACAATGGTCCCAATTGCTCTGTATTGGCCTCGGCATCCTTGGTACGCCGATTTAGGGCGTCTGGTAGCAGACGCCTTTTGACATCTACCGCTAAGAAGGACCTGCTGTCGCAAGGTCCCAAACGCCATCCTGTTTTTTTTTTACAGCCACTGGCTTAACGGTTTGGCTTGAGAGCCAGGTGCTAAGAGATTGGGGCCTGTCAGACTCGGTGATCTCTACATTGGGGAGTGCTCGGAAATCATCCCCTAGGAAGATTACCATCGCACTTGGAAGACCTGCATATCCATTTGTGAGGAAATGAGGTGGCATCTGCGTACTTATTTGGTTCCAGAGTCCTGCTGTTCTTCAGCAGGGAGCGGGCCAAAGATTTTACTTTAAGTACAATTAGGGGGCAGGTATCTTTTCAATGACCCTTGGTGGCTCACTCTCTAGTGAGAACGTTTGTACAGTGGGTTGGGCAGGTCGGCCCCTCCGGTCCACCCTCCACTACCTCCGTGGTGCTTGTGTAGCAGACGTCCTTTTGGCGTCTACCACTACGAGAAGACCTGCTGTCGCAGGGTCCCATACGCCATCCTGCTTGCAGTCAATGGCTTTAACGGCATGGCCTCTAAATGCCTCCGAAACCACCATTTGAGAACATCAGGGAGATTCCTTTGTTAACACTTTTTCAGGAAGTGGTCCTTTTTGTGGCTGTTATGCCAGTTAAGGTTTCTGAGCGGGCAGCCTTGTCATACAAGCCTCCCTATCGGATCTTCCACAAAGAGAAGGCGGTGCTGCGTCCGCAGCTTTCTTTTCTTCCTAAGGTTGTGTTTTGACCATCTATCTCAAGGAAGACATTGTACTGCCATCCTTGTGTCCTCATCCGTCGAATCCTAAGGAGAAGACGTGGCATTTCTTGGACATTGTCCAAACTCTGAGTATTGTCTGTTACTGCTCCGTTCCCGAGTCCAGACTCACTGTTTGTTTCAGTGACTGGTCCCAAGAAGGGCCCAGCGGTGTCGTCGGCCACCATCTCTAGGTGGATCCGACAGATCATGATCAGGCTTACGCCATGAAGGGTCAGGCGCCTCCCTTTCCCGGCGCATTCGACCAGGGTAAGAGGTGCCTCTTGGTTTACGTCAGTTAGACGGTTTTCTGAGCCGGCAGCCTTGTCATGCAAGGCTCCTTATCGGATCTTCCACAAGGATAGATGGTGCTGCGTCCGCAGCCTTCTTTTCTTCCTAGGGTCTTTCGACCTTCCATCTCGAGGAAGACATTGTACTGCCATCCTGGTGTCCTCATCCGTCGAATCCTAGGAGACGACGTTGTATTTTTTGGGCGCTGTCCGAGCTCTGAGAGCATCAAGCGTCTGTTTTCACCAGGTGTGTAAGGCAGCGACCTGCTCGTCCGTTCACTAAACTTTACAAGTTGATGTGTTTGCATCTTCGGATGCTTCTTCGGCCGCAAGGTATTGCAGGTGACTGTTTCGAGTTGCAACTCCTCCGTTGAGGAGCTCTGTTTGTTTTGGGGTGAAGTTGTTTTAATGCTGTTCCCACCCCTCGTTTTTTATACTGTTTTGGGACGTACCACTATGTCAATAGGAAGCTGTGTCCGTCCATGAACGAAAGAGTAATTAGGATTTTTGTTCATGGGCGGACACAGCACCCACCCCTCCTTTTAAGTTTGTACTGCTTTTTGATGAACTGATCTTGCAAGGTGCAGAGAGAGGGGTTATACCCAGAGGGTGCGCCCCCCCCCCCCCCGGTCGGTACTGTATAAGGTGTAATGTGTTAACACTTTATACAAGTTTTCTGCCTAGTCACTCCTAAATGAAGGATAATACCCACTTGTCAATAGGAAGCTGTGTCCGTCCATGAACTCAGAGAAAAGGATTTTACGGTGAGTACAAAAATCCTATTTTTTTAGCCGCGGTGTATACTTTATGTAAGTGCGGTCCCAAACCATCCTTAGGGGCACAATTTGGCATCATTGCCCTGGGCACTGGATGACCTTGTCCCAGCACTGACAGTCCGGAATTTGAATCATGTGTCCGGGTTCCATACCAACTGAAACCCGGACACATTATTCAGATTGGACTGTGGCTTCATGTAACCAACTACCACAACTGCCGAGTGCATAGGGCGTGCGCACGGGCCGGGTGTGTCTGCGCTCACTCTGTCTGGAGGGCCAACTGCAGCTGTCTAAACCGAGTGTCTGTGACTCTCTCCCACTGCCCAGAGCCAGTACAGTTCTGCTGCCCACCCCGCACAGACAGGAGAGGAGAGAGGACTCAATTCGCTCTACCTCCTCCCGCCCCTACCCCTCTGTTTGCCCATTGGAAATTTGAAGCCCAGCAGCCGGCAGGTACGTCGTTGATGAAAGGTGGTGATGCCTGAGCCCTCCATCCTTAAGTGAGTGAGCTCACCATCCACTGTCTGTGACTGAAGTCTGCTCCTCCTTTCCCTTCTCTCTCCGAGGGAGTGAGTACATTAAGGTGAGGGGGACGCAGATGTAAGGGGTGCTCTGAAGACTCTGATGTAAGGGGGGCTTTGAGAACCCTGATTTAAGGGGGGAATGCTGGGAACTCTGTAAGCTTTGGTGAGCAGAAACCCCCCCCCCCTTACATCATATTTCCTCTTTAAATCAGATTTCCACAGCGTTACCCCTTTAAAAAAAAATATATATAAATTGCTGTGCTCTGCAAAAGTGTTTTGGTTTGGCTTGAAGAAAAGGTGGCAACCCTAGCTACCTACCTGCTCTGATTAAATAGTCCCCCCAAGACCCCGACGCTGGAAGGAGCTGTGCCGGCAGCTGGAGCGCTGATTCCTCTTCACACCTGAAGAAAGGGTCTAAGCTTAGGGGTGTGCCTGGGCACCCCATGTGCTGCAGATTTCCCCCTGTTTAGACCCCTGATATTCCACCAAAGCCCCCCTACTGGGGCTCCTAAAAAGTTGTAAAAAAAATAATAAAAATAAAAACTACTGACACCATCCACTGATCTACTAACACCATCAGTATATATATATATATATATATACACACACACACACACACACACTGCTCAAAAAAATTAAAGAAACACTTTTGAATCAGAACTCCTGGGATATTGATCTGGTCAGTTAAGTATCAGAGGGGGAGGGGTGTATACAGAGGGGGTTGTTAATCAGTTTCAGCTGCTTTGCTGTTAATTGAAATTAACAACAGGTGCACTAGATGGGCAACAATGAGACGACCTCCAAAACAGGAAGGGCTCTTTCACACGGGACAGATCTGTGAAGCTCCGCTTGCTCAGCGGGGATCACTCAGTTGATCCCGCTGAGCCGGCGGATGACTGGGCGGTCCCCGCACACTGTGCAGGGACCGCCCTGTCAGAGCGCTGCTCTCCCCCTATGGGGGGATCGGATGAAGACGGTCCGTCTGTCCGTGTTCATCCGATCCGCTCCGCCGACGGAAGGAAAAATAGGGTTTTCCTCCGTCACACTTTGGCGGAGCGGATGTCAGCGGACAAGTCACTGCTGACATCCGTGGCTCCATAGGGGTACATGGAGGATCCGTCCAGGTCCGCCTAAAAAACTGACAGGCGGACCTGAACGGACCTTCCGTGTGAAAGGGGCCGAAGGGTTTTTCAGGTGGAGGTGTCTGACATTTTTTCCCCCCTACTCAACTTTTCTGACTTTTTCACTAGGGTATAGGGTCCAAGGCAATACTTGGACCCTATAAAGGTTGCACAGGCAGTCCAACTCCTCCAGGACGGCACATCAATACGCGTCATTGCCAGAAGGTTTGCCGTGTCTCTCAGCACAGTCTCCGGAGCATGGAGGAGATTCCAGGAGACAGGCAGGTACTCTGGGAGAGCTGGACAGAGCCGTAGAAGGTCCTTAACCCATCAGCAGAACCGGTATCTGCTCCTTTGTGCAAAGAGGAACAGGATGAGCTCTGCCAGAGCCCTACAAAATGACCTCCAGCAGGCCACTGGTGTGAATGTCTCTGAAACAGAAACAGACTTCATGGGGGTGGCCTGAGGGCCCGACGTCCTCTAGTGTGCTCTGTGCTCACTGCCGGACACTGTGGAGCTCGATTGGCATTCTCCATTGAACACCATAATTGGCAGGTCTGCCACTGGTGCCCCATTCTTTTCACAGATGAGAGCAGGTTCACCCTGAGCACATGTGACAGACGTGAAAGAGTCTGGAGAACTTTATGCTGCCTGTAACATCGTTCAGCATGACCGGTTTGGTGGTGGGTCAGTGATGGTCTGGGGGGAGGCATATCCATGGAGGGGGACGCACAGACCTCTACAGGCTACACAATGGCACCCTGACTGCCATTAGGTATCGGGATGAAATCCTTGGACCCATTGTCAGACCCTACGCTGGTGCAGTGGCAGTGTTGCCAACCTACCAGATTGAAATTTACTGGCACAGCCAAGTTTTTACTGACAGTTTACAAAAGTTACAAAACTACATCTTTAACCACTTGTCAACCGCCCACCGTCAAATGACGGGCGGGCGGAAGACCCTGTTGTTCTGGGCGGACGTCATATGACGTGATCGCCTTCAGAAGCCACTAGGGGGGGTGTGCCGCGTCACTGGGGACCCGATGCGTGCGCCCGGCGGCCACGATGGCCGACGGGCACCCGCGATTGCCCAGTAACTGAGCAGGACCGTGGATCTGCATGTGTAAACACAGAGATCCACGTCCTGTCAGGGAGAGAAGAGACCGATGGTGTGTCCCTTGTACATTAGGGACACCGATCGGTCACCTCCCCCAGTCGGTCCCCTCCCCCCCCCCCACAGTAAGAATCACAATCTAGGGAACACATTTAACCCTTTGATCGCCCCCTAGTGTTAACCCCTTCCCTGACAGTCATATTTATACAGTAATCAGTACATATTTATAGCACTAATCGCTGTATAAATGTGAATGGTCCCAAAAATCTATCAAAAGTGTCCGATGTGTCCGCCGCAATATCGCAGTCACGATAAAAATCGCAGATCGCCGCAATTACAAGTAAAAAAAATTATAATAATAAAAATGCTATAAATCTATCCCCTTTTTTGTAGCTGCTATAACTTTTGCATAAACAATCAATATACGCTTATTGCGGGTTTTTTTTTACCAAAAATATGTAGAAGAAAACGTCTAAACTGTGAATTTTTTTGGTTTTTTTATATATTTTTTGGGGGATATTTATAGCAAAAAGTTAAAAATATTTCATTTTTTTCAAAATGGTCGCTCTATTTTCGTTCATAGCGCAAAAAATAAAAACCGCAGAGGTGATCAAATGCCACCAAAAGAAAGCTCTATTTGTGGGGAAAAAAATGATAAAAATTAATTTGGGTACAGTGTTGTATGACCGCGCAATTGTCATTCAAAATGTGACAGCGCTGAAAGCTGAAAATTGTCCTGGGCAAGAGGGGGGTGAAAGTGCCCTGTAGGCAAGTGGTTAAGCGATAATTTCAGTATTTAGGCTACAAACAAGTACACTATGCAAATAGCAATGTGATTTAAGGTAGATATTAGGGTAAAAAAAACAAAAACAAAAACATATTTCTGTTATTTTCGGTATAATAAGGGCGGATTATTTAGTCCATCGGTTTTTGTCACCCATGTCCAACTGGAGAGATTCCCCTTCACTTCTGTTCCACAATCACCACAGACAGTGAGAGGAAATCCCTGGTGGCTATGAGGATCACCAGAATTTATGTTCCCAATTCTAAAGACCCCCTGCCACCATCACCTCCTGACACCATCATCACTCCCTGCCACCATCATCACTCCCTGCCACCATCATTACCCATCACCCCCTGCCACCATCATCACTCCCTGCCACCATCATTACCCATCACCCCCTGCCACCATCATCACTCCCTGCCACCATCATCACTCCCTGCCACCATCATTACCCATCACCCCCTGCCACCATCATCACTCCCTGCCACCATCATTACCCATCACCCCCTGCCACCATCATCCCCCCTACCACCATCATCACCTCCTACCACCATCATCACCCATCACCTCCTACCACCATCACCCCCCCCCTACCACCATCATTACCCATCACCTCCTACCACCATCATCACCCTCTGCCACCATCATCACTCCCTGCCACCATCATTACCCATCACCCCCTGCCACCATCATCCCCCCCTACCACCATCATCACCCATCACCTCCTACCACCATCATCACCCCCTGCCACCATCAGACATCACCCCCTGCCACCATCATCACCCCCTACCACCATCATCACCCATCACCTCCTACCACCATCATCACCCCCTACCACCATCATCACCCATCACCTCCTACCACCATCACCCCCCCCCCACCACCATCATCACCCATCACCTCCTACCACCATCATCACCCTCTGCCACCATCAGACATCACCCCCTACCACAGGAGTGCCCAACCTGTGGCCCGCGACCTCCTGCTCTGGGATGGAATAGAATAGAATACGGTTATTAAAGGTAAGTTTAATACTAAAATCACAGAGTATATACGGCATATCTGTTCTGCAGTCGTCAAGTCGTCCAGAACACAGCAGCCAGACTGGTAATGGGGAAAAAACCCTGGGAATCCATCACCCCGTCCCTGAGGACCCTTCATTGGCTAACCGAATAGGATCGGGTCACATTCAAAACCCTCTGCCTCACCCACAAGTGCACACAAGGAATCGCTCCTCAATATCTATGTGAGAAGATAAAACACTACACCCCCAATCGCATTCTCCGATCAACCAACCAAAACCTCCTCCACATCCCCAAGTCCCGCTTCAAATCGAAGGGAGAACGAAGATTTGCAGTCCAAGGACCACGGCTATGGAACGCTCTACCCACGGATTTCCACATGGAAGAAAACCATCCGGCCTTCGGGAAAAAACTTAAGACCCGCCTCTTCTGAAGGATCAGGACGTCACTGGATGCAAAGCGCCTTGAGGCGATTTAGTTCGCATTTGTAGCGCTATACAAGTTATTCACTCACTCACCTCACTAACACATCACCCAGTCCATACCAGTATAGATCCTAACACATCACCCAGTCCATACCAGTATAGATCCTAACCCATTACCCAGTCCATACCAGTATAGATCCCAACACATTACCCAGTCCATACCAGTATAGATCCTAACACATTACCCAGTCCATACCAGTATAGATCCTAACACATTACCCAGTCCATACCAGTATAGATCCTAACACATCACCCAGTCCATACCAGTATAAATCCTAACACATTACCCAGTCCATACCAGTATAAATCCTAACACATTACCCAGTCCATACCAGTATAGATCCTAACACATTACCCAGTCCATACCAGTATAGATCCTAACACATCACCCAGTCCATACCAGTATAGATCCTACCACATCACCCAGTCCATACCAGTATAGATCCTACCACATCACCCAGTCCATACCAGTATAGATCCTAACACATTACCCAGTCCATACCAGTATAGATCCTAGCACATTACCCAGTCCATAACAGTATAGATCCTACCACATCACCCAGTCCATACCAGTATAGATCCTAACACATTACCCAGTCCATACCAGTATAGATCCTAACACATTACTCAGTCCATATCAGTATAGATCCTAACACATTACCCAGTCCATACCAGTATAAATCCTAACACATTACCCAGTCCATACCAGTATAGATCCTAACCCATTACCCAGTCCATACCAGTATAGATCCTACCACATCACCCAGTCCATACCAGTATAGATCCTAACACATTACCCAGTCCATACCAGTATAGATCCTAACACATCACGCAGTCCATACCAGTATAGATCCTAACACATTACCCAGTCCATACCAGTATAGATCCTAACACATTACCCAGTCCATACCAGTATAGATCCTAACACATCACGCAGTCCATACCAGTATAGATCCTAACACATTACCCAGTCCATACCAGTATAGATCCTAACACATTACCCAGTCCATACTAGTATAGATCCTACCACATCACCCAGTCCATACCAGTATAGATTTCTAACATATTACCCAGTCCATACCAGTATAGATATCCAGCATGAGATTTTGCCCCGTTGGGATCTGATGTGTTTTCAAAGTGTTCCTTTAATTTTTTTAAACAGTGTATATATACACACACATGCACACACATGCTTTAGGGTACACATCCTAATGTAATAGGCTGTGCACACCTCCTATGGGTCTAGGTAATGTAAAAAAAAAGTATTACCTTAAATTAGCCAATAAAGTGGCTCAGTTAAAACTCCAAACTTTCTTTTTTGTAGTAATAATATTTGGACACTAGATGGCACTCCAGCCATTCTGATGAATCGCAGCTCGATTATTCAGCCCGTAAACGATAACACAGTATGGACACTAGGTGGAGCTCTAACTGGAAAACACGTTTAACAGGTGGTTTATGTAAATAATGGCAAAGCAAAAAAAAAAAAAGCTGTTGCTGATATGAAATTAGTGATCTGACTAAAAAAACTGGCGAATTATGTATTTTATTCCGCATTATTGTAAAAAAGGGTCAGCATTACCAAATTACATTTTTGAATTATTTTGAATGAAAAGTGTCTCTGTCCTGCCATGAATTGAAAATAAATGATTCCTATTATACAGGATTTATAGATTATTATTATACAGGATTTATTTATTATTATTATTATACAGGATTTATTTATTATTATTATTATTATTATTATTATACAGGATTTATTTATTTAATATTATTATTAAACAGGATTTATAAATTATTATTATTATTATACAGGATTTATTATTATTATTATTATTATTATTATTATTATTATTATACAGGATTTATT
This sequence comes from Rana muscosa, assembly GCA_029206835.1. NCBI lineage: Eukaryota > Metazoa > Chordata > Amphibia > Anura > Ranidae > Rana > Rana muscosa. Next base: position 3,235,563 of record JARGYO010005628.1, read on the forward strand.
TATTTATTATTATTATTATACAGGATTTATAAATTATTATTATTATACAGGATTTATTTATTATTATTATTATTATTATTATTATACAGGATTTATTTATTATTATTATTATTATTATTATTATACAGGATTTATTTATTTATTATTATTATTATTAATATTATTATCATTATTATTATTATTATACAGGATTTATATGGCACCAACAGTTTGCACAGCACTTTACAACATGAGGGCAGACAGTGCAGGTACCATACAACTCAATACAGGAGGGATCAGAGGGCCCGGCTCCTGAGAGATCAAAGTGATTGTAAAGTTTTTTTTTTTTTTTAAATAACAAACATGTCATTCTTACCTCTTCTGTGCAGTTGGTTTTGCACAGAGCAGCCCCGATCCTCCTCTTCTGGGCTCCCTCAGCGGCGCTCCAGGCTCCTCCACCTCTTCTTGGGTGCCCCCCACCGAGAGCCGCATTCAATGGGGGCACCCATGCGGGCGCGCTCCCGAGTACTGCTGCTGCGTCCATTGACACAGACAGCAGGACTCGGCCCCGCCCCCCGGCTCCTGTGTCATTGGATTTGATTGACAGCAGCGGGAGCCAATGGCTGCTACTGCTATCAATCTGTCCAATGAGGACCCGAGACAGCGGCTGGAGCTGCTTTGCTCGTCCTCGATGCTGGAACGATGGGGCTCAGGTTAGTAAAAGGGGGGCTCTGGGGGGGGGGAGCTGCACTACAGAAGATTTTTCACCTTAATGCATAGAATGCAAACCTCGAGGGTTTACAACCCCTTTATATTGATGCGTTTTTGCTCTCCCGTGTGTCCCCCTCCCTCTTGTGGCCCCCCCACTGCCAATATCTTATACTTTAGGTCAGTTAGTTTTCACCTTTTTCTCCAGGAGGGGCGGTCCTTACTAATTAGCAGCGCTGATGAGATGAGATCAGAGCCACTCACTATACTAACATGCTGTAAATAGCGGGCGATATGGTGATGCCTCCTCAGGGGTGGGGCCATGACACCTTGCGCTTGCTAAAACTTCTGGGGTAAATAAAGCTGACTGAGGACATCTAGTGGTAAATATGAGGTACTACGGTGGACAGCTCTGGATTAAAAGTGGATGTAAACCCGATTTTTTTTTTTTACATTTCAGATCATCTGTGCCCAGTCTTGCCACAAAGAGTTAATCCAGCTCTGAGAAATCCTCTTATCTTTTTTCAGTGAGATAAAACAGACAAACAGGAGAAAACCCAGTCAGTTCTTCCCCCCTGCTGTGAGTGACAGGTGATTTACATATTTCATGTAGGAGCCTGAGACAGGCATTATTTTTTAATACCCACCCCCACTCCTTTCTTCTGCAGCTCTCCCAGGATTGGCTGCTCTACACCTCAGCATGATTGGGCATGCTGAAGTCATGTGGTGACTCTTCTGGGTTTTGACTGGATGTTGGTGATCATAGCAGAATTCAGTGTAAGGAATACACAGGAGAAAATGCATGCTGACAAGGGGAGTGTAGAGGTGGGCGGGGAGTCCACTGACATCACGACTCCACCCACGAGCTCCAGACAACAGACCCGCCTACAGAAATCTGCAGTTTTTCGGGTCTCAGAACAGACAGAGGGGGAGACATTTGACAGGTAAGGAGGCATCTCTATCCTTATAGATCAGCACTATGGCATGAGATTAGAAAGGAGGAGATGAGGCTTTACATTAGAGTAGGCATGTGCATTTCATTACGAATCGAAATTCGGACAAATTTTCATTATTTGGACGTTCGGATGCATCCGAATTAATGAATTACAATGCTAACGAATTCAACCGAATCCGAACGTTTCAAATCGAAAAACCACGGACGAAATTCGAATCGAATTCGAAAAGAATTAGAATAGAATCGAAAATATTGGAAATAATCAAGTAGAAAAACAATAGAACAGAATAGAATAAAATACAATATATATATATTATATTTTATTCTGTTCTATTGTTTTTCTAGTCTATTTTCTATTTCTATTCTAATCTTTTCTAATTGGAATTTGAAAAATCGGTCGCATTCGAAAATATTTCAACCAAATTCGATAATATATCTACCGGATTTGAAATGATTTCAACCGAATAGAAAAGATTATAATAAAATAGAAAAACAGAGAATAGACTAGAAAAACAATAGGACAGAATAGATTATATTTTATTCTATTCTGTTCTATTTTTTTTTTCTAGTCTATTCTTTTATATTCTATTCAAATCTTTTCTATTAAAATCAAAATCATTATATACTAAATTCGAATTGGTTAACCCCCTTCACTGCCAGTGTAATTTTCACAGTAATCTGTGCATTTTTATAGCACTGATCGCTGTATAAATGACAATGGTCTCAAAATGGTGTCAAAAGTGTCCGATGTGTCCGCCATAATGTCGCAGTCACGAAAAAAATCGCTGATCGCCGCCATTACTAATAAAAAAAAAATATTAATAAAAATGCCATAAAACTACCCCATATTTTGTAGACGCTATAACTTTTGACAATCAATAAACGCTTATTGCGATTTTTTTTTTTTACCAAAAATCTGTAGAAGAATACGTATCGGACTAAACTGAGGAAAAAAATGTTTTTCTTTATATATATTTGGGGGATATTTATAGCAAAAAGTAAAAAATATTGCGTTTTTTTCAAAATTGTCGCTCTATTTTTGTTTATAGCGCAAAAAATAAAAACCGCAGAGGTGATCAAATATCACCAAAAGAAAGCTCTATTTGTGGGGAAAAAAAGGACATAAATTGTGTTTGGGAGCCACGTCGCATGACCGCGCAATTGTCAGTTAAAGCGACGCAGTGCCGAATCGCAAAAAGCGGCCCGGTCTTTAAGCTGCATAATGTTGACAGACAGATCCGGTTTGGGTGATCAGTATTGTGCTCCATAAGAGAACAGGGCGGCTTGGTAGGAAAATATAAACTTGCTCCCCCAGATCACATACGGCCACCAAAGAACAAGGAAGATGAAGCTGGCCACTGATGATGTCATCTTTTAAAAATGGCGGCCTGGAATAGGAGGCGGGGGAAGAGTGGCACATTATGAGATGCCGCAAAGCTTGAGGCAAGACTTGAGCTTTCCATGTTTATTACATATGTAGCGCACCCGCCTATCCCCCTCCTGCATTAAACTCGGCTCCTCGCAGGGGGAAGAGGGGCACACCGCACTATCGGCCCGTACCCTCCCGTGTAATGAGGTTGAGCGGTGTTGTTTTTGGGCCTTGTCTGCAGCCGGAGTGTAAAGTCCTCCTCAGTTTGATTCTCACCTCTACAGTGTGTAGATGCAAGTCCTTGACTTCCTCAGGAACGTGAATGTCCACACCAGCTGAAAGTCCAACTCAATATTTATTTTCCACTTGCACAACACATATTCTCTTAGATAGACTAAAGGTTGGAGCAAAACACCGGACAGCTTAAGGTGTGGAGGAGGTCCAGGCACAAACGTAGCTCAAACTCTTCTGACTGTTTAGGTTTCTCAAACAGTTTGGCGCACAGTCTCTGCCACTGACCATGAGGTTGGTCTCTGCCACTGACCTGGTGAACCTTGTTTTCTTCCTAGGACATGGCCCCTTTCAGGGATAAGACGTCCCCCCAGAGAGTCAACAGACCCCTTCCTTCACCATGACCACAGCACCGGTCCCTCGGAACAGATCCTTTCTTCACCATGACCACAGCACCGGTCCCTCGGAGCAGATCCTTCCTTCACCATGACCACAGCACCGGTCCCTCGGAGCAGATCCTTCCTTCACCATGACCACAGCACCGGTCCCTCGGAGCAGATCCTTCCTTCACCATGACCACAGCACCGGTCCCTCGGAGCAGATCCTTCCTTCACCATGACCACAGCACCGGTCCCTCGGAGCAGATCCTTCCTTCACCATGACCACAGCACCGGTCCCTCGGAGCAGATCCTTCCTTCACCATGACCACAGCACCGGTCCCTCGGAGCAGATCCTTCCTTCACCATGACCACAGCACCGGTCCCTCGGAACAGATCCTTCCTTCACCATGACCACAGCACCGGTCCCTCGGAGCAGATCCTTCCTTCACCATGACCACAGCACCGGTCCCTCTGAGCAGATCCTTCCTTCACCATGACCACAGCACCGGTCCCTCGGAGCAGATCCTTCCTTCACCATGACCACAGCACCGGTCCCTCGGAACAGATCCTTCCTTCACCATGACCACAGCACCGGTCCCTCGGAACAGACCCTTCCTTCACCATGACCACAGCACCGGTCCCTCGGAACAGACCCTTCCTTCACCATGACCACAGCACCGGTCCCTCGGAGCAGATCCTTCCTTCACCATGACCACAGCACCGGTCCCTCTGAGCAGATCCTTCCTTCACCATGACCACAGCACCGGTCCCTCGGAGCAGATCCTTCCTTCACCATGACCACAGCACCGGTCCCTCGGAACAGATCCTTCCTTCACCATGACCACAGCACCGGTCCCTCGGAGCAGATCCTTCCTTCACCATGACCACAGCACCGGTCCCTCTGAGCAGATCCTTCCTTCACCATGACCACAGCACCGGTCCCTCAGAGCAGATCCTTCCTTCACCATGACCACAGCACTGGTCCCTCGGAACAGACCCTTCCTTCACCATGACCACAGCACCGGTCCCTCGGAACAGACCCTTCCTTCACCATGACCACAGCACCGGTCCCTCGGAGCAGATCCTTCCTTCACCATGACCACAGCACCGGTCCCTCTGAGCAGATCCTTCCTTCACCATGACCACAGCACCGGTCCCTCGGAGCAGATCCTTCCTTCACCATGACCACAGCACCGGTCCCTCGGAACAGATCCTTCCTTCACCATGACCACAGCACCGGTCCCTCGGAACAGACCCTTCCTTCACCATGTCCACAGCACCGGTCCCTCGGAACAGAACCTTCCTTCACCATGACCACAGCACCGGTCCCTCGGAACAGATCCTTCCTTCACCATGACCACAGCACCGGTCCCTCGGAACAGACCCTTCCTTCACCATGACCACAGCACCGGTCCCTCGGAACAGACCCTTCCTTCACCATGACCACAGCACCGGTCCCTCGGAACAGACCCTTCCTTCACCGGACCACAGCACCGGTCCCTCAGAGCAGATCCTTCCTTCACCATGACCACAGCACCGGTCCCTCGCAGCAGATCCTTCCTTCACCATGACCACAGCACCGGTCCCTCGCAGCAGATCCTTCCTTCACCGTGACCACAGCACCGGTCCCTCGGAGCAGATCCTTCCTTCACCGTGACCACAGCACCGGTCCCTCGGAGCAGATCCTTCCTTCACCGTGACCACAGCACCGGTCCCTCGGAGCAGATCCTTCCTTCACCGTGACCACAGCACCGGTTCCTCGGAGCAGATCCTTCCTTCACTGTGACCACAGCACCGGTCCCTCGGAACAGACCCTTCCTTCACCGTGACCACAGCACCGGTCCCTCGGAACAGACCCTTCCTTCACCGTGACCACAGCACCGGTCCCTCGGAACAGATCCTTCCTTCACCATGACCACAGCACCGGTCCCTCGGAACAGACCCTTCCTTCACCATGACCACAGCACCGGTCCCTCGGAACAGACCCTTCCTTCACCGGACAACAGCACCGGTCCCTCAGAGCAGATCCTTCCTTCACCATGACCACAGCACCGGTCCCTCGCAGCAGATCCTTCCTTCACCATGACCACAGCACCGGTCCCTCGCAGCAGATCCTTCCTTCACCATGACCACAGCACCGGTCCCTCGGAGCAGATCCTTCCTTCACCGTGACCACAGCACCGGTCCCTCGGAGCAGATCCTTCCTTCACCATGACCACAGCACCGGTCCCTCGCAGCAGATCCTTCCTTCACCGTGACCACAGCACCGGTCCCTCGGAGCAGATCCTTCCTTCACCGTGACCACAGCACCGGTTCCTCGGAGCAGATCCTTCCTTCACCATGACCACAGCACTGGTCCCTCGGAACAGACCCTTCCTTCACCATGACCACAGCACCGGTCCCTCGGAACAGACCCTTCCTTCACCATGACCACAGCACCGGTCCCTCGGAGCAGATCCTTCCTTCACCATGACCACAGCACCGGTCCCTCTGAGCAGATCCTTCCTTCACCATGACCACAGCACCGGTCCCTCGGAACAGAACCTTCCTTCACCATGACCACAGCACCGGTCCCTCGGAACAGATCCTTCCTTCACCATGACCACAGCACCGGTCCCTCGGAACAGACCCTTCCTTCACCATGACCACAGCACCGGTCCCTCGGAACAGAACCTTCCTTCACCATGACCACAGCACCGGTCCCTCGGAACAGATCCTTCCTTCACCATGACCACAGCACCGGTCCCTCGGAACAGACCCTTCCTTCACCATGACCACAGCACCGGTCCCTCGGAACAGACCCTTCCTTCACCGGACCACAGCACCGGTCCCTCAGAGCAGATCCTTCCTTCACCATGACCACAGCACCGGTCCCTCGCAGCAGATCCTTCCTTCACCATGACCACAGCACCGGTCCCTCGCAGCAGATCCTTCCTTCACCGTGACCACAGCACCGGTCCCTCGGAGCAGATCCTTCCTTCACCGTGACCACAGCACCGGTCCCTCGGAGCAGATCCTTCCTTCACCGTGACCACAGCACCGGTTCCTCGGAGCAGATCCTTCCTTCACTGTGACCACAGCACCGGTCCCTCGGAACAGACCCTTCCTTCACCGTGACCACAGCACCGGTCCCTCGGAACAGACCCTTCCTTCACCGTGACCACAGCACCGGTCCCTCGGAACAGATCCTTCCTTCACCATGACCACAGCACCGGTCCCTCGGAACAGATCCTTCCTTCACCATGACCACAGCACCGGTCCCTCGGAACAGACCCTTCCTTCACCATGACCACAGCACCGGTCCCTCGGAACAGACCCTTCCTTCACCGGACAACAGCACCGGTCCCTCAGAGCAGATCCTTCCTTCACCATGACCACAGCACCGGTCCCTCGCAGCAGATCCTTCCTTCACCATGACCACAGCACCGGTCCCTCGCAGCAGATCCTTCCTTCACCATGACCACAGCACCGGTCCCTCGGAGCAGATCCTTCCTTCACCGTGACCACAGCACCGGTCCCTCGGAGCAGATCCTTCCTTCACCATGACCACAGCACCGGTCCCTCGCAGCAGATCCTTCCTTCACCATGACCACAGCACCGGTCCCTCGGAACAGATCCTTCCTTCACCATGACCACAGCACCGGTCCCTCGGAACAGACCCTTCCTTCACCGTGACCACAGCACCGGTCCCTCGGAACAGACCCTTCCTTCACCGTGACCACAGCACCGGTCCCTCGGAACAGATCCTTCCTTCACCATGACCACAGCACCGGTCCATCGGAACAGACCCTTCCTTCACCATGACCACAGCACCGGTCCCTCGGAACAGACCCTTCCTTCACCGGACAACAGCACCGGTCCCTCAGAGCAGATCCTTCCTTCACTATGACCACAGCACCGGTCCCTCGCAGCAGATCCTTCCTTCACCATGACCACAGCACCGGTCCCTCGCAGCAGATCCTTCCTTCACCATGACCACAGCACCGGTCCCTCGGAACAGATCCTTCCTTCACCATGACCACAGCACCGGTCCCTCGGAACAGACCCTTCCTTCACCATGACCACAGCACCGGTCCCTCGGAGCAGATCCTTCCTTCACCATGACCACAGCACCGGTCCCTCGCAGCAGATCCTTCCTTCACCATGACCACAGCACCGGTCCCTCGGAGCAGATCCTTCCTTCACCATGACCACAGCACCGGTCCCTCGGAGCAGATCCTTCCTTCACCATGACCACAGCACCGGTCCCTCGGAGCAGATCCTTCCTTCACCATGACCACAGCACCGGTCCCTCGCAGCAGATCCTTCCTTCACCATGACCACAGCACCGGTCCCTCGGAACAGATCCTTCCTTCACCATGACCACAGCACCGGTCCCTCGGAACAGACCCTTCCTTCACCGTGACCACAGCACCGGTCCCTCGGAACAGATCCTTCCTTCACCATGACCACAGCACCGGTCCATCGGAACAGACCCTTCCTTCACCATGACCACAGCACCGGTCCCTCGGAACAGACCCTTCCTTCACCGGACAACAGCACCGGTCCCTCAGAGCAGATCCTTCCTTCACTATGACCACAGCACCGGTCCCTCGCAGCAGATCCTTCCTTCACCATGACCACAGCACCGGTCCCTCGCAGCAGATCCTTCCTTCACCATGACCACAGCACCGGTCCCTCGGAACAGATCCTTCCTTCACCATGACCACAGCACCGGTCCCTCGGAACAGACCCTTCCTTCACCATGACCACAGCACCGGTCCCTCGGAGCAGATCCTTCCTTCACCATGACCACAGCACCGGTCCCTCGCAGCAGATCCTTCCTTCACCATGACCACAGCACCGGTCCCTCGGAGCAGATCCTTCCTTCACCATGACCACAGCACCGGTCCCTCGGAGCAGATCCTTCCTTCACCGTGACCACAGCACCGGTTCCTCGGAGCAGATCCTTCCTTCACTGTGACCACAGCACCGGTCCCTCGGAACAGACCCTTCCTTCACCGTGACCACAGCACCGGTCCCTCGGAACAGACCCTTCCTTCACCGTGATCACAGCACCGGTCCCTCGGAACAGATCCTCCCTTCTCTTAGGGTGCGGGTCCCCTCGCAAGGCGGCACCCTGGACTCCTCGATCCCTTGCGGACCCCAGCTGAAGGTTGCTGGGCCCCGGGCCGTTGCTGCAGCTCCTGGGCCTCCATACCCAGGCAGTCAGAAACGGTGAGGTAGTACCTCACCCCAGGCTAAAGGTGCCTGAGGTGGAACCGATACACGGCCTCCGGGCCTAGGGCACCCGGAGATGACCCACCACGCACTCCCAGGCTGAAAGGTGCCTGGAGGTGGACCCTGATCAGGAGAGGTCTGCCCCTTTTTATATCCTCTCCCGGCACGCACAGCAGGTTCCCCGCCCCACTGTACAGCTGCCGAGAGAGGTCACAAAAGGCACAGCACTGAATTGATAGTTCAACCCCGGCCCAATATGGCAGCGCTACCCATAGGCCACAGGGTACTCCACACCAATACTATCCCCTGAGGACAAAAATGGTCCATAACTCCTAACAATTTAAGGTGTCTGAGCCTAATTGCCACTCAAACACTTCCCCTAAATTGAACACCCCGCTACACACGTATGTACTGTATATATATATACATACATACCGTATATATACACTCGAGTATAAGCCGACCCAAATATAAGCCGACCCACCTAGCTTTATCACAAAAAACTGGGAAAACTTATTGACTCGAGTATAAGCCTAGGGTGTCCATGTGCATGCCTCACTGTACCCAATCTCCCTACCTGATCTCCTGCGCTGTGACTAGACTGACATTTAACATGGGAGTCTATGGAAGGGGTGCCCGGCATTCAAAAAATCGGTGCTCCCCGGCCGTAGGTCCCCCGGACAACAAACTTTGCACACTTGTAGAGGAATAGTGGGGCTACATGTGTGCCAAGTTTAGGGTCCAGGGGACCTAGGGGGCCGACCGGTACCAGGTCCCCAAATCACAGGAGAAATTACCATTTAACATAGGAGTCTATGGAAGGGGTGCCCGGCTTTCAAAAATTCGGTGCTCCCCGGCCGTAGGTCCCCCGGACAACAAACTTTGCACACTTGTAGATGAAGACCCTACGGCTGGCCGCGATCAGGCGCACAAAGGTGAAGATGGACACAGACTCGAGTATAAGCAGAGGGGGGGCATTTTCAGCACAAAAAAAATGTGCTGAAAAACTCGGCTTATACTCGAGTATATACGGTATATATATATAAAACATACAATAATGAGGTTCATATCAGATGAAGAGCCCTGAGTAAGCTGGAGGACTTGAGGCCTCTGAAATGCGTTTCACGTCTGTTGTCCCTTCCATGGTCACTTACTGAACTAATGAAGCATTTTGACTCTTGGATTGTCTGTTTGATGCTTTTCCTGGTGCCACAGTATATAGACTATTCAATTTGGGTGACGACTAATTTTGAGGGGCCCTTCCTTTTTGCGTATAAAGCCACCAATCTTAAGCCATTTGGATTTACAGTGGAACTAGGGCTGGGAAAAAAAATCGATTTTAATCTTGAATCGAGTTTTGAGCTCAAATCGATTTTTTTAGATTTTTTTTTATTTATTTATTTTTTTCCTTCAAAGTTTCCGTAGCAGGACTGCAGGGGGCGTATCCGGAATGGCACTGGGCGGCGTTACCCCAATTACATCTACTCGCCGCAGCCGCCGTCTGCCTACCTGATCAGCGTGTCATGCAGACAGACGGCGGCCATTGCAGTGTTCAAAAGCCGCGCCTCCCGAGTCCTCGTGGTCTGTGATAGGCGGAACACTCAATTTCACAGCAGGCAGTATTCAGCCTATCACGGACATCCTCTCATCCTCGTCTGTGTTATGAGGATGACCATGATAGGCGGAACACTGAATGCTGGGAAATTGAGTGTTCCGCCTATCACAGACGAGGAGGAGGCGCGGCTTTTGAATACTGGAATGGCCACCGGTGTAGCAGTAAAATCCGTATACCATGAAAATCTGCATCAGGTACGGGCACAGTGATTGAAGCATGGGCAGAGTGAAGCATTGGGCACAGTGAGGCACGGGCACAGTGAGACACAGGCACAGTGATTGAAGCATGGGCACAGTGAAGCATTGGGCACAGTGAGGCACGGGCACAGTGATTGAAGCATGGGCACAGTGAAGCATTGGGCACAGTGAGGCACGGGCACAGTGAGACACGGGCACAGTGAGACATGGGCACAGTGAGACATGGGCACAGTGAAGCACGGGTACAGTTCGGCATGGACACAGTTCAATTCAACTAAGAGTAACCTCAGGATTTTTTGTTGTTTTATGAGCTAAATCCAAATACAGTATTAATAATTTGGATGTTTAACAATCTTTGTTGCACACTGACTTTGCAGTTAGAGAAAGGGGTTTGCCTTTGCAATTTTGTTTGTTGATGCACTTTAATATAATAAAAAAAAAAAAATCGAATCGAATCGTAAATCAAGTTTTTTATAAAAAAATCGCAGATTTTTTTTGGGGGGAAAATCGCCCAGCCCTAAGTGGAACCTCGGATTACGAGCATAATCCGTTCCAGGAGAATGCTCGTAATCCAATCCATATCAAAGCGAGTTTCCCCATTGAAGTCAATGGAAACTAAAATAATTTGTTCCGCATCGACTTCAATGGCATGCAATACCGCATGTGGACAGAGGTGGGGGGAGAGCCCCGGAAATGGCCGGAAAGGCCAGAGGACACTTCGGCTGACCTTGGCAAACCTCGTGAAGGCTCTGAAACTGAGTATTTCCGTGTCTTTCCGAGCATTGCCGATCGGCTGCGAACGTCGCTGTTCGGCTCTGGCGCCCCCGCACCTCTGGCCAAATGCGGTACTGCAGGCCCTATTAGCTTGAATTCTGCTCGTTTTGTGAGACAACACTCAGAATTTTTTTTTAAAAAGTTGCTTGTTAATCAAAATGCTCGTTAACCGCGTTACTCTTAAACTGAGGTTCCACTGTACTAAGGACTTCGAATTTTCCAGGTGGAGGATTCATATTCTGTACCCCCTTTTGGCCATTGAAATGCATTGTCTGTTGACCTTTCCGTGGTCACTTACTGAAACAATGAAGAGTATTTGTGCTCTCAGATCATTCATTTGGTGCTTTTCCTAATGCAACTCTATATAGACCACTCAGTTTGGGTAACCCTTATTTTCTAGGAGCCCCCACATTGTGTTAAACCCCCCCCCCCCCCCCCAGGCCAAGTCTTCTGACTTCACCAAGGATTTCATTTTACTTGTCCCAAGGGACTTTTATTGGATTTCCGACAACAAGGCGGTAACACCTAAAATTCCCGGAAGCATCTGACAAAGGAGGTCAGAGGCGGCTCTAGGCTTTGTGAGGCCTTAGGCAAAACTTGACATGGGGCCCCACTCACGCTCATGATGGGAAAAATAATTGCTCTTTAATAACTAAGGGGTGGGGCCACCCAGTGATGTCACCTGGTGAGCCCGCCCCCCCTTGTGACGTCATTGACTGAGGGCATGCTGGGTCATTGACGTCACAAGGGGGTGGTGTCACCGATATTCACTGGTTGTTAGGGACGCTGGCGGCCCCGCTCCTGAGTCAGGGCTCTTAACACTGCCTGAGCACAGCAGCGTTAAGGTCCCCTGTCGCTCAAAACTGGGGTAATAGATTGGGTAAGTTAGGCGGCCGCGAGGCCCCTGTGAGTGTGAGGCCTTAGGCGACCGCCTAATTTGCCTAATTAAAAAGCCGCCTCTGAAGGAGGTGACTGGCAGCAGGGGGTCTGAAAAGAATGCACCTGGAGGGGGAACGGCTAGAGTGACCAAACTGCCATTCATGGACACACCCCCCTCTCTCACCTTCCCCAAAACAAGATGAGGGGGGGGGCGGGGGGAAATGTAGTCTCAGGGGTTGATGGGGAATATGGCGGCGGGTTATTTGTCAGGTGAATGTGCCACTTGCCACCAGATGCAGTGCCACTTGCCACGCATAGCCTGCCACCAGATGCAGTGCTGCTGTCACTCCCTCTGCATGAGCCACGTGCATAGTAGGAAAGGAGTGGCGTCACTATCTGGAGAGTGTTCCCTGCTGCTTGGCGCTGGGTGCCGGAGAAGGAGGAGGTGCCGAGGTGGGTGGGGACAGCAGTGCTGCACTAGGCGCAGGCCTCGCTCCCGGTCTCACTGTCTGAGAGTAAATTATCACTGGTTGCAAGATGCCAGGCAGCGCTGGCCCTAGCAACAGTTGCTGAAATGTAGTTATTAGTTAGTAGGGGGTGGCTGTGTCCTCTATTTCATTCCGGGACATTGTATTGTCACAGAATGAAGGTGCCCGGGACCCAGGACAGACATGTCAATTGCGGGACAGTCCCGGGCAATCCGGGACACATGGGCACCCTAGGAGCGGCTCCTAGCTGGTGGCACACAGGTGAGCAGACCCCTACTCTGTCCCTACTCCACCAGAACCTTTCCCATGCGCTAGACACACTGACCCTAACCAGCGGCTACCTGTCCCTGACCTAGCCACTCCACAAATGTGTGCCAACTGATGGGGGACAGTGCTATTTATTAGCACTGCCCACACTAAAGATGGCCGCTGAGGTCTTCCACGGCAGCAGCGTTCAATGGGACAGCGGTTCTCCCTATGACACCTACGGAGGCCCCAGAGGAACATGAGTTCCCCCTTTCTCCTTCCCTCTCCCTACACGGTGGCTGCTAAACGGCGCCACCTGCGCAGGGAGGCTGAACTGCACCTGTCTACACATTGGTTGTCCATCATGCACCATGCCTGTGCAATGTGGGTCGGCCTTCACCATGTGATAGGGGTGACAATGCAAGGGGCACGATTGGGGCACATTTGTCACCCTGCAACGGGAAGTGCCTTCATGGCGGGATCCACATTTATTATTTTGATGATCCGCAGATTTAAAAAAACATTTAATAAGACCTATTAACGCTCAGATGGGATTTTACTGATTGGCTTTACATCTACTTTTTAGGATTTATGAACATTAATTATGAGGGATTTACACCGCCTTCCCAAACATGTCGCCCCCCCCCCCCCCGTCCCCTCGCGCTGTCCGATCCTCTCGGTTCTCATGAATTGTTTGACATTTCCTGCTCTCGGCTTCCTGTATCTGTTTTTCCTGGATATGAAGGGATATTTTTTTTTAATGCTGAATAATACAGAAGCCGGCAGCCTGGGTGGTCACCCCTTGGAAGGCCGCTGCACGTGCGTCTAGCCTCCTCGGACATGAGTGGCGCGCCATAAAAACAGGAGATCGCCTTTCCTCTCCCCTTCTGTTTGTTCTTATTACTAACAATAAACAAGCAGCCATTCTGGAGGGGACCTGTCCTCTGTCCTAATCAAGTCCATGATTCCTCCTGCCAGTCAGCGGGCCCCTAATGAAGACCTATCAGGGGCAGACGCTCAATTACATTGTGTTTCCATCTTTGACTTCCTCTCCAGTCGGCTCCCGCTGCTTTGTAGTTTATCTGGAGGATCTGGGTTTAGTGCTCCTCAATGTATGCATTTTATTGCCCGCATTAAAACCAATGTATACAGGGGGGGAGGGGGGGGGGTCTCAAGGAGTTCTCATTGGGGCCAATTAGTGTAACATTTACTTCCCCCACTTTTATATTTTCACATTCTTGCTGTTCCATATTTTCATCTAATTCAGAACTCCCAACTGTCCCAATTGTAGAACCGAATAACCCGGCCCCCCCTCCTCCTCCTCGGTTGTGCCCCGTTTTGGTCTGAAGCTGCCGGGGTCCCCAGACATTCAGTACGAGGGGGGGGAGGGGGACGCATTGTATCTTACAGATAATTGCAGCGTGAAAAAAATAAATTTTATAAATAACGATAATAATAAAAAATGAATGAAGAAATTTTACTTTTTTTTTAATCAAAACAGAACTTCAGTAAAACAAAGCAAAGTCCCTCCCCCCTTACATCAGAGCCCCCCCTTATATTGGGGTCCCACCAGAGCTCCCCTTACATCAGAGCCTCCCTTATATTAGGGTCCCCCCAGAGCCCCCCTTTCATCAGAGCCCTTCTTATATTAGGGTCCCACCAGAGCCCTCCTTACATCAGAGCCCCCCTTATATTAGTGTCCCACCAGAGCCCCCCTTACATTAGAGCCCCCCTTATATTAGGGTCCCACCAGAGCCCCCCTTACATTAGAGCCCCCCTTATATTAGGGTCCCACCAGAGCACCCCTTACATCAGAGCTCCCCCTTATATTAAGGTCCCACCAGAGCCCCCCTTACATCAGAGCCCCCCTTATATTAGGGTCCCACCAGAGCCCCCCTTACATCAGAGCCCCCCCTTATATTAGGGTCCCACCAGAGCCCCCTTATATCAGAGACCCCCTTATATTAAGATCCCACCAGAACCCCCCTTACATCAGAGCCCCCCTTATATAAGGGTCCCACCAGAACCCCCCTTTCATCAGAGCCCCCCTTATATTAGGGTTCTACCAGAGCCCCCTTACATCAGAGCCCCCTTATATTAGGGTTCTACCAGAGCCCCCCTTACATCAGAGCCCCCCTTATATTAGTGTCCCACCTGAGCTCCCCTTACATCAGAGCCCCCCCTTATATTAGGGTCCCACCAGAGCCCCCCTTACATCAGAGTCCTGCTTATATTAGGGTCCCACCAGAGCCCCCTTACATCAGAGTCCCCCTTATATTAGGGTCCCACCAGAGCCCCCTTACATCAGAGCCCCCTTATATTAGGGTCCCACCAGAGCCCCCTTACATCAGAGACCCCCTTATATTAGGATCCCACCAGAACCCCCCTTACATTAGAGCCCCCCTTATATTAGGGTCCCACCAGAACCCCCCTTTCATCAGAGCCCGCTTATATTAGGGTTCTACCAGAGCCCCCCTTACATCAGAGCCCCCCTTATATTAGTGTCCCACCTGAGCTCCTCTTACATCAGAGCCCCCCCTTATATTAGGGTCCCACCAGAGCCCCCTTACATCAGAGTCCCCCTTATATTAGGGTCCCACCAGAGCCCCCTTACATCACAGTCCCCCTTATATTAGGGTCCCACCAGAGCCCCCCTTACATCAGAGTCCCTCTTATATTAGGGTCCCAGAGCCCCCCTTACATCAGAGTCCCCCTTATATTAGGGTCCCACCAGAGCCCCCTTACATCAGAGTCCCTCTTATATTAGGGTCCCACCAGAGCTACCCTTACATCAGAGTCCCCCTTATATTAGGGTCCCATCAGAGCCCCCCTTATATTGGGGTCCCACCAGAGCCCCCCTTACATCAGAGCCCCCATTATATTAGGGTCCCATCAGAGCCCCCCTTATATTAGGGTCCCACCAGAGCTCCCCTTACATCAGGGTCCCCATCAGAGTCCCACCTTACATCAGAGTCTCTATCAGAGCCCCCCCTTACATGAGCGTCCCTATTAGAGCCCCCCTTAAATAACGGTCCTCATCCGAGCCCGCTTACATCAGGGTTCCTATCACAGCCCCTTTCATATTAAGGACCCCATTGGAGCCACCCTTACTTCAGAGCCAACATTAGGAGTCCCTCCTTACATCAGGGTCCCTATCAGAGCACCCCTGACCTCAGGGTCCCCATCATAACCTCCCCTTATATCACAGTCCCTATTAGAGCCCCCCTGTACATCAGAGTCCCCATCAGAGCCCCCCCTTATTTTAGGGCCCCTATCCAAGCCTGTTTACATCAGGGTCCCCATTACAGCCCCTTTTGTATCAAGGTCCCCATCGGATTCACCCTTAATTCAGAGCCAACAACAGGAGTCCCTCCTTACATCTGAATCCCTATTAGAGCACCCCTTATATTAGAGTTCCCACCAGAACTCCCCTTCCCTTGGGGTCCCCATCATAACCTCCCTTTATATCAGAGTCCCTATCAGAGCCCCCAGTAATTAGGGTGCCTACCAGGGCCCCCTTACATAGAGCCAAGCTTTGTAGTCTCCTCTTACATTAGGGTCCCCATCAGAGTCTCCTCCTACATCAGAGTCCCCATCATTGCGCCCCCCCTTACATCAGAGTCCCTATCAGAGCCTCCCCTTATTTTAGTGTCCTCACCAAAGCCCCCCTTTCCACAGGGTCCTGATCATAGCTCCTCTTATAGCAAGGTCTCCACCAGAGTCACCCTTACTTCAGAGTCGTTAGGAGTGCCCCCTTACATTAGGGTCCTCACTTACATCAGAGTCTACCTTTGGAGTCCCTGATACCTCAGAGTCCCTCTTTACATTATGGCCCTCATCGGGGCCCCTCCTTATATCAGGGTCCCCAGCAGAGTCCCTCCTTACATCAAGGCCCACCTTACACCAGAGTCCACCTAAGGAGTCCTCCATACATCAGAGTAATAAATTGGGTTTACATCTTCATTAAAAAACAATCTCAGCAATTATTGGAGGTTTCCTGGGAATCCTCCAATCCGGAGCGACCTCCATAGTACAATCTATTATAATAATCTCTGAGCCCCCCCATCCTCCCAGGTGAACACAATGAGCCCCGTACACCATATTCACCAGTTTACTGGGACCCGGACCCATGGACGAGGAGGAGGAGGAGGATGCGGAGGATTTAGCGGCCTCTTCGGTCTGTTTGGATAAGTTGATCTTTCTAATCCAGAACTGATCCCCCCGACAAGGAACACCGGGATCCCATTTCTGCCCGCAGCCTGCGGCTTTGTCCTGCGATTGGTTGGACTGGAAGAATGCCAAGTAACTGGCTTCACCAGGATCACATGTAAATGACAATAAAACATCAGAAGGGTGACACCCCCAGCACCCCCCCTCCCCCATTTATTACAATAATATAACGCATTCAATTTACACAGCGCTTTATATATTATAAATTCACATCAGTCTCTGTGCCAAGGAGCTTACAATCTAAGGTTTCAGTCCCACATACATACACATAGTAGGGCCAACTAACCTACCAACATGTTTTTGGAGTGTGGGAGGAAATCCATGGAAGCAGAAGAACATGCAAACTCCATGCAGATAGTGTCCTGGTTGGGATTTGAACCGGGGACCCCAGTGCTGCGAGAGTTAAGTGCTGACCAGTGGCGGCCCGTCCATAGAGGGTGCACGGGCGTCGCCTCCCCTATCCATGCATCCGGCCCCCTAATCTACATATCATTGGCGCCGGACCATGGATTCTGATGCGGGGGGGGGGTTTGAAGCACCTGATTGGAGCCAGAGGGTCTAATTGGCTTAAAAAAAAGGGTGGGGTCAGTGTGCAGAGCATTGCGCTCCGAGCCCACCCAGTTGTGTGACCATAGCGAATGCATTTTTGCTAATTTCACACTAAAGTTCCTCCCCGCCAATCAGGAGGCAGGTCTGTGAGACCTGTTTCCCGATTGGCCAAAGCGTCAGGCGATCCTATTGGATGCCTAGCGTTTGGCGGAAGCGGAGACACGCGGCGGAGGAAGCCGCTGGAGGAGCGGTCACCGGAGCCGCCGCGGCCCCGCACTCCAGGAGAGGACACCACAGCCCCGCGGGTAAGTGCCGGACTGCCCGAGGGGGGGGGGTTGGCGTTTCAGTGCCATGCCACGCCACCGGGGGGGCTGTTCTTTGTTTGCCACCCCCCCTAGAGAAGAACCCACCACTTGCGGCTGGAGCTGGGGGTTTCACAAATAACAAAGTGTTTGATCCCAGTGTCAGGAACGACATTAAACATTGGAAGTGCATTTTCACAGTTTTTATAATAAAATAGTTTATGGTTTTATGCGATTTGTCATCCTTCCTCTCTCCCTTCCATGGTGAATGCCGAGGAGCATCGGTATGATTGATCCACATTGATGGCTAGTGGAGACCCATATTAGTATATGTGAAGGCAGATTGGGAACGATTCCATCAGACTACCATTTTACTGTGTATGCTGCTAACGGTTTTCATTATCATTTTTGGGGTGAGATCCCCCCCGTTCTCCTATGAAGGTGGGGAGCACTGGGCGCAAAACCTTCCTATTGTTTTTGCACCTTTTTTTTTTTTTGCACTATAGGATTTAAGCACTTTTTGCACTTTACAGGTTACCAGTTTAGAGTTACAGAGGGGGGTCTAGTGCTAGAATTATTGCTCTCGCTCTGACGTTTGCGGGGATACCTCTCATGTGTGGTACGAATTACATATTCGTGTGTGACTTACGTATTCTTTAACTTCTGCGAGCGAGCATGGAGATCTCATGTAATAGAAATAAGAGATGACAGGTCCTCTTTATGGAGATCTCATGTGATAGAAATAAGAGATGACAGGTTCTCTTTATGGAGATCTCATGTAATAGAAATAAGAGATGACAGGTCCTCTTTATGGAGATCTCATGTAATAGAAATAAGAGATGACAGGTCCTCTTTATAGAGATCTCATGTAATAGAAATAAGAGATGACAGGTCCTCTTTATGGAGATCTCATGTAATAGAAATAAGAGATGACAGGTTCTCTTTATGGAGATCTCATGTAATAGAAATAAGAGATGACAGGTCCTCTTTATGGAGATCTCATGTAATAGAAATAAGAGATGACAGGTCCTCTTTATGGAGATCTCATGTAATAGATATAAGAGATGACAGGTCCTCTTTATGGAGATCTCATGTAATAGAAATAAGAGATGACAGGTCCTCTTTATGGAGATCTCATGTAATAGAAATAAGAGATGACAGGTTCTCTTTATGGAGAGATCTCATGTAATAGAAATAAGAGATGACAGGTCCTCTTTCTAGAGATCTCATGTAATAGAAATAAGAGATAAAAGGTTCTCTTTATGGAGATCTCATGTAATAGAAATAAGAGATGACAGGTCCTCTTTATGGAGATCTCATGTAATAGAAATAAGAGATGACAGGTCCTCTTTATGGAGATCTCATGTAATAGAAATAAGAGATGACAGGTCCTCTTTATGGAGAGATCTCATGTAATAGAAATAAGAGATGACAGGTCCTCTTTATGGGGAGATCTCATGTAATAGAAATAAGAGATGACAGGTCCTCTTTATGGAGATCTCATGTAATAGAAATAAGAGATGACAGGTCCTCTTTATGGGGAGATCTCATGTAATAGAAATAAGAGATGACAGGTCCTCTTTATGGGGATCTCATGTAATAGAAATAAGAGATGACAGGTCCTCTTTATGGAGATCTCATGTAATAGAAATAAGAGATGACAGGTCCTCTTTATGGGGAGATCTCATGTAATAGAAATAAGAGATGACAGGTCCTCTTTATGGAGAGATCTCATGTAATAGAAATAAGAGATGACAGGTCCTCTTTATAGAGATCTCATGTAATAGAAATAAGAGATGACAGGTTCTCTTTATAGAGATCTCATGTAATGGAAAAAAGAGATGACAGGTCCTCTTTATGGAGATCTCATGTAATAGAAATAAGAGATGACAGGTCCTCTTTATGGAGAGATCTCATGTAATAGAAATAAGAGATGACAGGTCCTCTTTATGGGGAGATCTCATGTAATAGAAATAAGAGATGACAGGTCCTCTTTATGGAGATCTCATGTAATAGAAATAAGAGATGACAGGTTCTCTTTATAGAGATCTCATGTAATAGAAATAAGAGATGACAGGTCCTCTTTATGGAGATCTCATGTAATAGAAATAAGAGATGACAGGTCCTCTTTATGGAGATCTCATGTAATAGAAATAAGAGATGACAGGTCCTCTTTATGGAGATCTCATGTAATAGAAATAAGAGATGACAGGTCCTCTTTATGGAGATCTCATGTAATAGAAGTAAGAGATGACAGGTCCTCTTTATAGAGATCTCATGTAATAGAAATAAGAGATGACAGGTCCTCTTTATGGAGATCTCATGTAATAGAAATAAGAGATGACAGGTCCTCTTTATGGAGATCTCATGTAATAGAAGTAAGAGATGACAGGTCCTCTTTATGGAGAGATCTGAGGTCTATAAGAACCCAAATCTCTCCTCTACATTCGAAAGCAAAAGATAAAAAAAAAAAAAAAAAATAGTTTACTTCCATCTTAAACCGGAAGTGACGTTGTGACCCAAATCAGCCTTTCTCAACTTTTTTATCCCTGGGGAACCCTGAAAAAAAACCTTACATTGTCAGTGGGAAGAATGTTCCTTACATTGGTGATCAGTGGGAAGAATGTTCCTTACATTGGTGATCAGTGGGAAGAATGTCCCTTACATTGGTGTTCAGTGGGAAGAATGTTCCTTACATTGGTGATCAGTGGGAAGAATGCTCCTTACATTGGTGATCAGTGAGAAGAATGTCCCTTACATTGGTGATCAGTGAGAAGAATGTTCCTTACATTGGTGATCAGTGGGAAGAATGTTCCTTACATTGGTGATCAGTGGGAAGAATGTTCCTTACATTGGTGATCAGTGGGAAGAATGTTCCTTACATTGGTGATCAGTGGGAAGAATGTCCCTTACATTGGTGATCAGTGGGAAGAATGTTCCTTACATTGGTGATCAGTGAGAAGAATGTCCCTTATATTAGTGATCAGTGGGAAGAATGTTCCTTACATTGGTGATCAGTGAGAAGAATGTTCCTTACATTGGTGATCAGTGAGAAGAATGTTCCTTACATTGGTGATCAGTGGGAAGAATGTTCCTTACATTGGTGATCAGTGAGAAGAATGTTCCTTACATTGGTGATCAGTGAGAAGAATGTTCCTTACATTGTTGATCAGTGAGAAGAATGTCCCTTACATTGGTGATCAGTGGGAAGAATGTCCCTTACATTGGTGATCAGTGGGAAGAATGTTCCTTACATTGGTGATCAGTGAGAAGAATGTTCCTTACATTGGTGATCAGTGAGAAGAATGTTCCTTACATTGGTGATCAGTGAGAAGAATGTTCCTTACATTGGTGATCAGAGGGAAGAATGTCCCTTACATTGGTGATCAGTGAGAAGAATGTTCCTTACATTGGTGATCAGAGGGAAGAATGTTCCTTACATTGGTGACCAGTGAGAAGAATGTTCCTTACATTGGTGATCAGAGGGAAGAATGTCCCTTACATTGGTGATCAGTGGGAAGAATGTTCCTTACATTGGTGATCAGTGAGAAGAATGTTCCTTACATTGGTGATCAGTGAGAAGAATGTTCCTTACATTGGTGATCAGAGGGAAGAATGTTCCTTACATTGGTGATCAGTGGGAAGAATGTTCCTTACATTGGTGATCAGTGAGAAGAATGTTCCTTACATTGGTGATCAGTGAGAAGAATGTCCCTTACATTGGTGATCAGTGGGAAGAATGTTCCTTACATTGGTGATCAGTGGGAAGAATGTTCCTTACATTGTTGATCAGTGAGAAGAATGTTCCTTACATTGGTGATCAGTGAGAAGAATGTTCCTTACATTGGTGATCAGTGAGAAGAATGTTCCTTACATTGGTGATCAGTGAGAAGAATGTTCCTTACATTGGTGATCAGTGAGAAGAATGTCCCTTACATTGGTGATCAGTGGGAAGAATGTCCCTTACATTGGTGATCAGTGAGAAGAATGTTCCTTACATTGGTGATCAGTGAGAAGAATGTTCCTTACATTGGTGATCAGTGGGAAGAATGTTCCTTACATTGGTGATCAGTGGGAAGAATGTTCCTTACATTGGTGATCAGTGGGAAGAATGTCCCTTACATTGGTGATCAGTGGGAAGAATGTCCCTTACATTGGTGATCAGTGGGAAGAATGTTCCTTACATTGGTGATCAGTGGGAAGAATGTTCCTTACATTGGTGATCAGTGGGAAGAATGTTCCTTACATTGGTGATCAGTGGGAAGAATGTTCCTTACATTGGTGATCAGTGGGAAGAATGTTCCTTACATTGGTGATCAGTGAGAAGAATGTTCCTTACATTGGTGATCAGTGGGAAGAATGTTCCTTACATTGGTGATCAGTGAGAAGAATGTTCCTTACATTGGTGATCAGTGAGAAGAATGTTCCTTACATTGTTGATCAGTGAGAAGAATGTCCCTTACATTGGTGATCAGTGGGAAGAATGTCCCTTACATTGGTGATCAGTGGGAAGAATGTTCCTTACATTGGTGATCAGTGAGAAGAATGTTCCTTACATTGGTGATCAGTGAGAAGAATGTTCCTTACATTGGTGATCAGTGAGAAGAATGTTCCTTACATTGGTGATCAGAGGGAAGAATGTCCCTTACATTGGTGATCAGTGAGAAGAATGTTCCTTACATTGGTGATCAGAGGGAAGAATGTTCCTTACATTGGTGACCAGTGAGAAGAATGTTCCTTACATTGGTGATCAGAGGGAAGAATGTCCCTTACATTGGTGATCAGTGGGAAGAATGTTCCTTACATTGGTGATCAGTGAGAAGAATGTTCCTTACATTGGTGATCAGTGAGAAGAATGTTCCTTACATTGGTGATCAGAGGGAAGAATGTTCCTTACATTGGTGATCAGTGGGAAGAATGTTCCTTACATTGGTGATCAGTGAGAAGAATGTTCCTTACATTGGTGATCAGTGAGAAGAATGTCCCTTACATTGGTGATCAGTGGGAAGAATGTTCCTTACATTGGTGATCAGTGGGAAGAATGTTCCTTACATTGTTGATCAGTGAGAAGAATGTTCCTTACATTGGTGATCAGTGAGAAGAATGTTCCTTACATTGGTGATCAGTGAGAAGAATGTTCCTTACATTGGTGATCAGTGAGAAGAATGTTCCTTACATTGGTGATCAGTGAGAAGAATGTCCCTTACATTGGTGATCAGTGGGAAGAATGTCCCTTACATTGGTGATCAGTGAGAAGAATGTTCCTTACATTGGTGATCAGTGAGAAGAATGTTCCTTACATTGGTGATCAGTGGGAAGAATGTTCCTTACATTGGTGATCAGTGGGAAGAATGTTCCTTACATTGGTGATCAGTGGGAAGAATGTCCCTTACATTGGTGATCAGTGGGAAGAATGCTCCTTACATTGGTGATCAGAGGGAAGAATGTTCCTTACATTGGTGATCAGTGAGAAGAATGTCCCTTACATTGGTGATCAGTGGGAAGAATGTTCCTTACATTGGTGATCAGTGGGAAGAATGTTCCTTACATTGGTGATCAGTGGGAAGAATGTTCCTTACATTGGTGATCAGTGGGAAGAATGTTCCTTACATTGGTGATCAGTGAGAAGAATGTTCCTTACATTGGTGATCAGTGGGAAGAATGTTCCTTACATTGGTGATCAGTGGGGAAGAATGTCCCTTACATTGGTGATCAGTGAGAAGAATGTTCCTTACATTGGTGATCAGTGGGGAAGAATGTCCCTTACATTGGTGATCAGTGGGAAGAATGTTCCTTACATTGGTGATCAGTGAGAAGAATGTTCCTTACATTGGTGATCAGTGAGAAGAATGTTCCTTACATTGGTGATCAGTGAGAAGAATGTTCCTTACATTGGTGATCAGTGAGAAGAATGTTCCTTACATTGGTGATCAGTGGGAAGAATGTTCCTTACATTGGTGATCAGTGGGAAGAATGTCCCTTACATTGGTGATCAGTGGGAAGAATGTTCCTTACATTGGTGATCAGTGAGAAGAATGTTCCTTACATTGGTGATCAGTGAGAAGAATGTTCCTTACATTGGTGATCAGTGGGAAGAATGTTCCTTACATTGGTGATCAGTGAGAAGAATGTCCCTTACATTAGTGATCAGTGGGAAGAATGTTCCTTACATTGGTGATCAGTGAGAAGAATGTTCCTTACATTGGTGATCAGTGGGAAGAATGTCCCTTACATTGGTGATCAGTGGGAAGAATGTCCCTTACATTGGTGATCAGTGGGAAGAATGTTCCTTACATTGGTGATCAGTGAGAAGAATGTTCCTTACATTGGTGATCAGTGAGAAGAATGTTCCTTACATTGGTGATCAGTGAGAAGAATGTTCCTTACATTGGTGATCAGAGGGAAGAATGTCCCTTACATTGGTGATCAGTGGGAAGAATGTTCCTTACATTGGTGATCAGTGAGAAGAATGTTCCTTACATTGGTGATCAGTGAGAAGAATGTTCCTTACATTGGTGATCAGAGGGAAGAATGTCCCTTACATTGGTGATCAGTGGGAAGAATGTTCCTTACATTGGTGATCAGTGAGAAGAATGTTCCTTACATTGGTGATCAGTGAGAAGAATGTTCCTTACATTGGTGATCAGAGGGAAGAATGTTCCTTACATTGGTGATCAGTGGGAAGAATGTTCCTTACATTGGTGATCAGTGAGAAGAATGTTCCTTACATTGGTGATCAGTGAGAAGAATGTCCCTTACATTGGTGATCAGTGGGAAGAATGTTCCTTACATTGGTGATCAGTGGGAAGAATGTTCCTTACATTGTTGATCAGTGAGAAGAATGTTCCTTACATTGGTGATCAGTGAGAAGAATGTTCCTTACATTGGTGATCAGTGAGAAGAATGTTCCTTACATTGGTGATCAGTGAGAAGAATGTTCCTTACATTGGTGATCAGTGAGAAGAATGTCCCTTACATTGGTGATCAGTGGGAAGAATGTCCCTTACATTGGTGATCAGTGGGAAGAATGTCCCTTACATTGGTGATCAGTGAGAAGAATGTTCCTTACATTGGTGATCAGTGAGAAGAATGTTCCTTACATTGGTGATCAGTGGGAAGAATGTTCCTTACATTGGTGATCAGTGGGAAGAATGTTCCTTACATTGGTGATCAGTGAGAAGAATGTTCCTTACATTGGTGATCAGTGAGAAGAATGTTCCTTACATTGGTGATCAGTGGGAAGAATGTCCCTTACATTGGTGATCAGTAGGAAGAATGTTCCTTACATTGGTGATCAGTGGGAAGAATGTCCCTTACATTGGTGATCAGTGAGAAGAATGTTCCTTACATTGGTGATCAGTGGGAAGAATGTCCCTTACATTGGTGATCAGTGGGAAGAATGTCCCTTACATTGGTGATCAGTGAGAAGAATGTTCCTTACATTGGTGATCAGTGAGAAGAATGTTCCTTACATTGGTGATCAGTGGGAAGAATGTCCCTTACATTGGTGGTCAGTGAGAAGAATGTTCCTTACATTGGTGATCAGTGGGAAGAATGTTCCTTACATTGGTGATCAGTGGGAAGAATGTTCCTTACATTGGTGATCAGTGAGAAGAATGTTCCTTACATTGGTGATCAGTGAGAAGAATGTCCTTTACATTGGTGATCAGTGAGAAGAATGTCCCTTACATTGGTGATCAGTGAGAAGAATGTCCCTTACATTGGTGATCAGTGGGAAGAATGTTCCTTACATTGGTGATCAGTGAGAAGAATGTTCCTTACATTGGTGATCAGTGGGAAGAATGTTCCTTACATTGGTGATCAGTGAGAAGAATGTTCCTTACATTGGTGATCAGTGAGCAGAATGTTCCTTACATTGGTTATCAGTGAGAAGAATGTTCCTTACATTGATGATCAGAGGGAAGAATGTTCCTTACATTGGTGATCAGAGGGAAGAATGTTCCATACATTGGTGATCAGTGAGAAGAATGTTCCTTACATTGGTGATCAGAGGGAAGAATGTTCCTTACATTGGTGATCAGTGAGAAGAATGTTCCTTACATTGGTGATCAGTGAGAAGAATGTTCCTTACATTGGTGATCAGTGAGAAGAATGTTCCTTACATTGGTGATCAGTGAGAAGAATGTTCCTTACATTGGTGATCAGAGGGAAGAATGTTCCTTACATTGGTGATCAGTGGGAAGAATGTTCCTTACATTGGTGATCAGTGAGAAGAATGTTCCTTACATTGGTGATCAGTGAGAAGAATGTTCCTTACATTGGTGATCAGTGAGAAGAATGTCCCTTACATTGGTGATCAGTGGGAAGAATGTTCCTTACATTGGTGATCAGAGGGAAGAATGTTCCTTACATTGGTGATCAGTGGGAAGAATGTTCCTTACATTGGTGATCAGTGAGAAGAATGTTCCTTACATTGGTGATCAGAGGGAAGAATGTTCCATACATTGGTGATCAGTGAGAAGAATGTTCCTTACATTGGTGATCAGAGGGAAGAATGTTCCTTACATTGGTGATCAGTGAGAAGAATGTCCCTTACATTGGTGATCAGTGGGAAGAATGTTCCTTACATTGGTGATCAGAGGGAAGAATGTTCCTTACATTGATGATCAGAGGGAAGAATGTTCCTTACATTGGTGATCAGAGGGAAGAATGTTCCATACATTGGTGATCAGTGGGAAGAATGTTCCTTACATTGGTGATCAGTGAGAAGAATGTTCCTTACATTGGTGATCAGTGAGAAGAATGTTCCATACATTGGTGATCAGTGGGAAGAATGTTCCTTACATTGGTGATCAGTGAGAAGAATGTTCCTTACATTGGTGATCAGTAGGGATGAGCTTCGTGTTCGAGTCGAACATACGTTCGACTCGAACATCGGCTGTTGGATCGTTCGACGAAGATCGAACGATTTGGGCCGTTCGCGCCAAATTCGAGTGACGCGAACGGCCCACAATGCACTACGCCATCGCAGTGTCATCCAGGCGCTGTGATTGGCCAAGCATGCACTGTGACCCCGCATGCTTGGCCAATCACAGCGCCGGCAGCGAGGAGAGCAATGATTGGCCACAGGCAGGATGCCTGTGGCCAATTATTGCTGAGGGTGTTTAGTACACGCCCCACACTATAAAAGGCCGCCAGCACGGCGGCCTAGTGTAGTGTGTTCCGGAGCAGGGATAGAGCAGCATAGGCAGGGACAGTGACTGTTATTTCTTTCTTGCTTAACCTGGATTCCTTTAGTTTAGGGAAAGAGAAGGATAGGTAGGGAGAGTGTCAGTGTGTTTTGTGCTTGTGCTATAGTGTGCTTAAAAAAAACATTTATTCTAGGGACAGAAAACTGTAGGTAGGGACAGTGTCAGTTTCTTTCACTCTGCAAGTCCTTGTTTCCAGGGACCTGGAAGGACAGTGAGTGAATTGTCCTTGTGCTATATTGTGCTTAAAAAAAACATTTTTTCTAGGGACAGAAAACTGTAGGTAGGGAGAGTGTTTTTTTTCTTTCACTCTGCAAGTCCTTGTTTCCAGGGACCTGTAAGGACAGTGAGTGAATTGTCCTTGTGCTATATTGTGCTTAAAAAAAACATTTATTCTAGGGACAGAAAACTGTAGGTAGGGAGAGTGTCAGTTTATTTCACTCTGCAAGTCCTTGTTTCCAGGGACCTGGAAGGACAGTGAGTGAATTGTCCTTGTGCTATATTGTGATTAAAAAAAACATTTATTCTAGGGACAGAAAACTGTAGGTAGGGAGAGTGTCAGTTTATTTCACTCTGCAAGTCCTTGTTTCCAGGGACCTGTAAGGACAGTGAGTGAATTGTCCTTGTGCTATATTGTGATTAAAAAAAACATTTTTTCTAGGGACAGAAAACTGTAGGTAGGGAGAGTGTTTTTTTTCTTTCACTCTGCAAGTCCTTGTTTCCAGGGACCTGTAAGGACAGTGAGTGAATTGTCCTTGTGCTATATTGTGCTTAAAAAAAACATTTATTCTAGGGACAGAAAACTGTAGGTAGGGAGAGTGTCAGTTTATTTCACTCTGCAAGTCCTTGTTTCCAGGGACCTGGAAGGACAGTGAGTGAATTGTCCTTGTGTTATATTGTGATTAAAAAAAACATTTTTTCTAGGGACAGAAAACTGTAGGTAGGGAGAGTGTTTTTTTTCTTTCACTCTGCAAGTCCTTGTTTCCAGGGACCTGTAAGGACAGTGAGTGAATTGTCCTTGTGCTATATTGTGATTAAAAAAAACATTTTTTCTAGGGACAGAAAACTGTAGGTAGGGAGAGTGTTTTTTTTCTTTCACTCTGCAAGTCCTTGTTTCCAGGGACCTGTAAGGACAGTGAGTGAATTGTCCTTGTGCTATATTGTGCTTAAAAAAAACATTTATTCTAGGGACAGAAAACTGTAGGTAGGGAGAGTGTCAGTTTATTTCACTCTGCAAGTCCTTGTTTCCAGGGACCTGGAAGGACAGTGAGTGAATTGTCCTTGTGCTATATTGTGATTAAAAAAAACATTTTTTCTAGGGACAGAAAACTGTAGGTAGGGAGAGTGTTTTTTTTCTTTCACTCTGCAAGTCCTTGTTTCCAGGGACCTGTAAGGACAGTGAGTGAATTGTCCTTGTGCTATATTGTGCTTAAAAAAAACATTTATTCTAGGGACAGAAAACTGTAGGTAGGGAGAGTGTCAGTTTATTTCACTCTGCAAGTCCTTGTTTCCAGGGACCTGGAAGGACAGTGAGTGAATTGTCCTTGTGCTATATTGTGATTAAAAAAAACATTTTTTCTAGGGACAGAAAACTGTAGGTAGGGAGAGTGTTTTTTTTCTTTCACTCTGCAAGTCCTTGTTTCCAGGGACCTGTAAGGACAGTGAGTGAATTGTCCTTGTGCTATATTGTGCTTAAAAAAAACATTTATTCTAGGGACAGAAAACTGTAGGTAGGGAGAGTGTCAGTTTATTTCACTCTGCAAGTCCTTGTTTCCAGGGACCTGGAAGGACAGTGAGTGAATTGTCCTTGTGCTATATTGTGATTAAAAAAAACATTTTTTCTAGGGACAGAAAACTGTAGGTAGGGAGAGTGTTTTTTTTCTTTCACTCTGCAAGTCCTTGTTTCCAGGGACCTGGAAGGACAGTGAGTGAATTCTCCTTGTGCTATATTGTGCTTAAAAAAAACATTTATTCTAGGGACAGAAAACTGTAGGTAGGGAGAGTGTCAGTTTATTTCACTCTGCAAGTCCTTGTTTCCAGGGACCTGTAAGGACAGTGAGTGAATTGTCCTTGTGCTATATTGTGATTAAAAAAAACATTTTTTCTAGGGACAGAAAACTGTAGGTAGGGAGAGTGTTTTTTTTCTTTCACTCTGCAAGTCCTTGTTTCCAGGGACCTGTAAGGACAGTGAGTGAATTGTCCTTGTGCTATATTGTGATTAAAAAAAACATTTTTTCTAGGGACAGAAAACTGTAGGTAGGGAGAGTGTTTTTTTTCTTTCACTCTGCAAGTCCTTGTTTCCAGGGACCTGTAAGGACAGTGAGTGAATTGTCCTTGTGCTATATTGTGCTTAAAAAAAACATTTATTCTAGGGACAGAAAACTGTAGGTAGGGAGAGTGTCAGTTTATTTCACTCTGCAAGTCCTTGTTTCCAGGGACCTGGAAGGACAGTGAGTGAATTGTCCTTGTGCTATATTGTGATTAAAAAAAACATTTTTTCTAGGGACAGAAAACTGTAGGTAGGGAGAGTGTTTTTTTTCTTTCACTCTGCAAGTCCTTGTTTCCAGGGACCTGTAAGGACAGTGAGTGAATTGTCCTTGTGCTATATTGTGCTTAAAAAAAACATTTATTCTAGGGACAGAAAACTGTAGGTAGGGAGAGTGTCAGTTTATTTCACTCTGCAAGTCCTTGTTTCCAGGGACCTGGAAGGACAGTGAGTGAATTGTCCTTGTGCTATATTGTGATTAAAAAAAACATTTTTTCTAGGGACAGAAAACTGTAGGTAGGGAGAGTGTTTTTTTTTCTTTCACTCTGCAAGTCCTTGTTTCCAGGGACCTGGAAGGACAGTGAGTGAATTCTCCTTGTGCTATATTGTGCTTAAAAAAAACATTTATTCTAGGGACAGAAAACTGTAGGTAGGGAGAGTGTCAGTTTATTTCACTCTGCAAGTCCTTGTTTCCAGGGACCTGGAAGGACAGTGAGTGAATTCTCCTTGTGCTATATTGTGCTTAAAAAAAACATTTATTCTAGGGACAGAAAACTGTAGGTAGGGAGAGTGTCAGTTTATTTCACTCTGCAAGTCCTTGTTTCCAGGGACCTGTAAGGACAGTGAGTGAATTGTCCTTGTGCTATATTGTGATTAAAAAAAACATTTTTTCTAGGGACAGAAAACTGTAGGTAGGGAGAGTGTCAGTTTCTTTCACTGTGAAAGTCCTTGTTTCAAGGGACAGAGAAGGACACCTGAAGGTAGCCCTTATTGCTTTTTTCCCATCTCCCTGCAGGCCATCTATTAGAATGTCTGGAAGGCAAACAAGGAGAGGCAGACAGTCAGGAGGCAATAAAAGAGGGCAAGCAGGCTCTGTATCTGGGGGCAACAGTGCTGGTCGTGGACGCGGTGCATTGTCATCAGCACATGGCCATGGGACACGCTTGTCCTTCTTTTCGGCAGCTGGACATGTTGAGCCACATCATGCCGAAGACTTGGTAGAGTGGATGACCAAGCCCTCCTCCTCCTCCTCATCCTCTCTCACCCAGGCTCAGGGTACTGGAAAAGCAGCTGCCAAAGCGTCGTCTTCCCTGGTATCAATGTCAGACTCATCATCAGTCACTCCTTCCCTAGACCCACCATGTCCTCCTCCTGAGGAGTCCCCCGAACTGTTTCAGCACAGTGTTGGGTACATGCTCCAGGAGGATGCCCAGCGTTTCGAAGGGTCTGATGATGAAACCCAGCTAGTAGCGTGAGAGCAGACAGAGGGGATGCTCAAGAAGGACACCAATCTGGCAGTCATGTTCCAGCAGCTGCAGCATACTGCCAGATTGGCTCCAGTGATGAGGAGGGAGGGGATGATGAGGTCACTGACTCCACGTGGGTGCCTAATAGGAGAGAGGAGGAGGAGGAGGATGAGGAGGAGGCACATCTCCAACGAGGCAGGATGCCCTTTGGTGGCCAGCGTAAGGGCAGTACACCGACGGAATCACACCGCAGAGCTCCGCCTGTGCAGGGCGCTGCCTCTGCCCGTCATTCAAAAAGTTCTTTGGTGTGGGCCTTTTTTGAGGCTAGTGCATCAGATCGCACAGCTGCTGTTTGCAACATATGTCTCAAGCGTATATCGCGTGGCCAAAACATCAGCCGCTTGGGTACCACATGCCTGACCAGACATATGTTGACCTGCCATGCAGCTCGTTGGCAAGCCTACCTCAAAGACCCACACCAAAGAACAAAGCGGACCTCTCCTTGCACCGCATCAGCTGGGATCTCCAACCCCACTATAACTTCAGTCCTCTCTGAAACATGCACTGAGAGGAATGAAGGTGTAGAATTAGGTGTGTCACAGCCAAGTACTTGCGCCCACTCTGCTAGCAGTACACCGACGTCCGATTCTAGCAGGCAAATTTCCCTGCCCCAGCTGCTGGACCGTCGAAAGAAGTTCACTCCCAGCCATCCACATGCCCAGCGGTTGAATGCTAGCTTGGCTAAATTGCTAGCGCTTCAACTGCTGCCTTTTCAGTTGGTAGACTCGGCCCCCTTCCGTGAGTTTGTGCAATGTGCAGTTCCTCAGTGGCAGGTTCCCAAACGCCACTTTTTCTCACGGAAGGCTATTCCGGCTCTCTACCGGCATGTGGAAGGCAATGTCTTGGCCTCGCTGGACAGGGCGGTCAGCGGTAAGGTGCATATTACCGCTGACTCATGGTCCAGCAGGCATGGACAGGGACGTTACCTTTCTTTCACGGCCCATTGGGTCACTCTTTTGGCAGCTGGGAAGGATTCAGGACAAGGTGCAGTAGTGTTGGAGGTTGTCCCACCGCCACGCCTCCAAAATGCTACTACTGGTTGTGACACACCTCTCTCCTCCACCCCCTCCTCTTCTTCTTCCTCCATGGCCTCTTCCTGTGGTTTGTCCTATGAACCAGCGGTGCTCCGTAGCCGTTCACGGGGCTACGCAAGTACGCAGGCAAAAAGATGCCATGCCGTGCTTGCGCTGGTGTGTTTGGGGGACAGAAGCCACACTGGGGCAGAGGTCCTGTCTGCTCTGCAGGGCCAGGCCGAGAGGTGGTTGACGCCACGCCAGCTTAAGCCAGGAATGGTGGTTTGCGACAATGGCACCAACCTCCTCTCCGCCCTCCGACAGGGACAACTGACCCATGTGCCCTGTGTGGCTCACGTCCTTAACCTGGTGGTGCAGCGCTTCTTGGGCAGGTACCCGGGCTTACAGGATGTCCTGAGGCAGGCCAGGAAAGTCTGTGTGCATTTCCGCAGATCTTATAATGCCAGTGCTCGCCTGGCTGAGCTGCAAAAGGAGTTGAACCTGCCCAAGAACCGCCTTATATGTGACATGCCCACCAGGTGGAACTCAACGTTGGCCATGCTGCAGCGGCTGCACACGCAGCAGAGGGCCATCAATGAGTACCTGTGCGACTACGGCACCAGGACAGGGTCAGGGGAGCTTGGTTTTTTTTCTCCACGCCAGTGGGGCATGATCAGGGATGCATGCACTGTCCTGGCACCATTTGAGGAGGCCACGAGGATGGTGAGCAGTGACAGTGCATGCATCAGTGACACTGTACCTCTTGTCCACCTGTTGGAGCACACGCTGCGTGGAATAATGGACAGGGCACTTGAGGCAGAACAGAGGCAGGAAGAGGAGGACTTCCTTGCCTCTCAAGGCCCCCTTTACCCAGACAGTGTTCCTTCTGTCCCACCCATCGCACAGGAAGAGGAGGAGGAGGAGGAGGAGGAGGAGGATTGTGTCAGCATGGAGGTGGAGGCTGGCACTCAGCATCATCAGCAGCAGTCTTTTAGGGATGATTTACAGTCCCAAGAAACCAGTGGACTTGTACGTGGCTGGGAGGAGGTGGCTGCGGATCATGTCGTCCTTAGTGACCCAGAGGACTCCGGAGCGAATGCCTCAGCAAACCTACGCTGCATGGCCTCCCTGATCCTGCAAAGTCTGCGGAAGGATCCTCGTATTCTTCGGATCAAGGAGAGGGACCATTACTGGCTGGCCACTCTCCTTGATCCACGGTACAAGGGTAAGGTTGCGGACCTTATGTTACCGTCGCAGAGGGAGCAGAGGATGAGACAACTCCGGGAGGCCTTGCAGAAAGGTCTGTGCAACGCGTTCCCAGAGACTGGGAGGTTGCAAACTCCTGGTCCTGGACAACGAGTTGCTGAGGCTTCGGCCAGTCAAAGAAGGAGCGGTGGGGAAGGTGGCCGTCTGACCGATGCGTTCAGACAATTCTTTAGTCCGCAGCCCCAAAGTATGATCGGTTCCAGCAACCATCGCCAGCGTCTGATAAACATGGTGCAGGAATATCTAGGGGCAAGGTCAGACTTGGACACCTTCCCCACCGAAAATCCTCTGGCTTACTGGGTCTTGAGGATGGATCACTGGCCAGAGCTTGCACAGTATGCAATTGAGCTACTGGCCTGTCCTGCATCCAGCGTTCTTTCGGAACGCACATTCAGTGCTGCTGGAGGATTTGTCACGGATCACAGGGTGCGCCTGTCCACCGACTCGGTTGATCGACTGACTTTCATCAAGATGAACCAGTCTTGGATCACCACCAGCTACCACACACCTGATGCTGATATAACAGACTAATTGATTTTAACATGTCACATCCCTTCAAGACTGATGCTGATGCTGAGTGCCTGTGCTGTTATGTTGACTGGCTATCCTCCTCCTCCGAGTCCTCAATGATACGATTGATGATGATAGCTTGTAAGATCATTTTTGTTTATGGGTGCCGCCACCAGTGCCTAACGCCCAATTTTTCAGCCCCTGTTTAACAGGGGCGTGTAATTACAATTTTTGAAGCAATACTTTGCAACAGGGCTCATTGCTGTGCTCCAAGTACAGTATCTGTGAGGAGTTGCAGTGTTGTGCCACCAGTGCCTAACGCCCAATTTTTCAGCCCCTGTTTAACAGGGGCGTGTAATTACAATTTTTGAAGCAATACTTTGCAACAGGGCTCATTGCTGTGCTCCAAGTACAGTATCTGTGAGGAGTTGCAGTGTTGTGCCACCAGTGCCTAAGGCCCAATTTTTCAGCCCCTGTTTAACAGGGGCGTGTCATTACAATTTTTGAAGCAATACTTTGCAACAGGGCTCATTGGTGTGCTCCAAGTACAGTATCTGTGAGGAGTTGCAGTGTTGTGCCACCAGTGCCTAAGGCCCAATTTTTCAGCCCCTGTTTAACAGGGGCGTGTCATTACAATTTTTGAAGCAATACTTTGCAACAGGGCTCATTGCTGTGCTCCAAGTACAGTTGCTGTGAGGGGTTGCAGTGTTGTGCCACCAGTGCCTAAGGCCCAATTTTTCAGCCCCTGTTCAACAGGGGCATGTAATTACAATTCTTGATCTAATAATTCACAGCAGGGCCCATTGCTGCACCCACCAAGAGTAACTGTCAGGGCTTACAGTGTTGTGGCACCAGCACCACCATCAAAGGCCCAATTTTTACTACCACTGTTCAACAATTATATGTAATTAAAATTCCTGATATAATAGTTGACAGCAGGGCGTTCCAGCACCAACCAAGAGTAACTGTGAGTGCTTACAGTGTTGTGCCAACACCAACAACTAAGGGGCCTATTTCTGCAGAGTATATACGGCAGGTCCCTACTTTCAAACATCCAACTTACAAACGACACCTACTTGCAAACGCAAGAAGACAACAGGAAGTGAGAGGAAATCTACCACTAGGAAGGAAAATTCTCTCCTGTAAGAATAAATATGGGAGAAAGGTGTCTCCTCTGTACTGATGCTTTATCAGCAATCCTTGTTTCAAGAAAAACACCACATTTCAAAAACAGTTGTCATTGGGACGGAAAGTGAGGTGAAATGTTCTGAACAGGGGCACAGACAGCAAAACAAATGTTACAGGGGTGATAACCCTTACCTATGTTTTCCAAAAAGTTTAAAAATAGATTTTTGGGCTGGAGCTACACTTCAACAATGTACCTGTTCAAAATTACAAACAGATTCTACATAAGAACAAACCTACAGTCCCTGTCTTGTATGCACCGCCTGTATACGGCTGTTCAGAGTATATAGGGCCTTTTTTATTTTATGTGCGGGGTTCCCCTTAATATCCATACAAGACCCAAAGGGGCTGGTAATGGGCTGGGGTAGGGGGGGGGGGTCATGGGGTAGCTATGCCATTTTTCTTAAAGAATTTCATCCATATTACCGGGACCAGACATTACATTAAAGCCGCAAGCAGTTTTAAATGGCTTTTTTTTCCTTTAGAAGTGTCATTTTGTGCAGGGACAGTTCTAAACACGGGAAACACGTGGCACTTCACAGGCATACTTTAGACACCCCCCAGGTACGATATTTAAAGGAATATTTGACTTTTTTTTTTTCACTTTATGCATCATTAAAATGACTGCTCCCGAAAAACGACCGTTTTTAAAACTTCTTTTTGCATTGATACATGTCCCCTGGTGCAGAACCCGGGTTCCCAAACCCTTTTTAGGACAATAACATGCATAATAGTTGTTATAATTAGCACTTTAGAATTCGAACGTTCGCATCCATTGTATTTAATAGGGTTCTAATGTTCGTTCGAACTTCCGGTCCGTTCGCGGGTTCTGGTGCGAACCGAACCCGGGGGTGTTCGGCTCATCACTAGTGATCAGTGAGAAGAATGTTCCTTACATTGGTGATCAGTGAGAAGAATGTTCCTTACATTGGTGATCAGTGGGAAGAATGTCCCTTACATTGGTGATCAGTGGGAAGAATGTTCCTTACATTGGTGATCAGTGGGAAGAATGTTCCTTACATTGGTGATCAGTGGGAAGAATGTTCCTTACATTGGTGATCAGTGGGAAGAATGTTCCTTACATTGGTGATCAGTGGGAAGAATGTTCCTTACATTGGTGATCAGTGAGAAGAATGTTCCTTACATTGGTGATCAGTGAGAAGAATGTTCCTTACATTGGTGATCAGTGAGAAGAATGTTCCTTACATTGGTGATCAGTGGGAAGAATGTTCCTTACATTGGTGATCAGTGAGAAGAATGTTCCTTACATTGGTGATCAGTGAGAAGAATGTTCCTTACATTGGTGATCAGTGAGAAGAATGTTCCTTACATTGGTGATCAGTGAGAAGAATGTTCCTTACATTGGGGATCAGTGGGAAGAATGTTCCTTACATTGGTGATCAGTGAGAAGAATGTTCCTTACATTGGTGGTCAGTGGGAAGAATGTTCCTTACATTGGTGATCAGTGAGAAGAATGTTCCTTACATTGGTGATCAGTGAGAAGAATGTTCCTTACATTGGTGATCAGTGGGAAGAATGTTCCTTACATTGGTGATCAGTGAGAAGAATGTTCCTTACATTGGTGGTCAGTGGGAAGAATGTTCCTTACATTGGTGATCAGTGAGAAGAATGTTCCTTACATTGGTGATCAGTGAGAAGAATGTTCCTTACATTGGTGATCAGAGGGAAGAATGTTCCTTACATTGGTGATCAGTGGGAAGAATGTTCCTTACATTGGTGATCAGTGAGAAGAATGTTCCTTACATTGGTGATCAGTGAGAAGAATGTTCCTTACATTGGTGATCAGTGGGAAGAATGTTCCTTACATTGGTGATCAGTGGGAAGAATGTTCCTTACATTGGTGATCAGTGGGAAGAATGTTCCTTACATTGGTGATCAGTGAGAAGAATGTTCCTTACATTGGTGATCAGTGGGAAGAATGTTCCTTACATTGGTGATCAGTGGGAAGAATGTTCCTTACATTGGTGATCAGTGGGAAGAATGTTCCTTACATTGGTGATCAGTGAGAAGAATGTTCCTTACATTGGTGATCAGTGGGAAGAATGTTCCTTACATTGGTGATCAGTGGGAAGAATGTCCCCTACATTGGTGATCAGTGGGAAGAATGTTCCTTACATTGGTGATCAGTGAGAAGAATGTCCCCTACATTGGTGATCAGTGGGAAGAATGTTCCTTACATTGGTGATCAGTGGGAAGAATGTTCCTTACATTGGTGATCAGTGGGAAGAATGTCCCTTACATTGGTGATCAGTGGGAAGAATGTTCCTTACATTGGTGATCAGTGAGAAGAATGTTCCTTACATTGGTGATCAGTGAGAAGAATGTTCCTTACATTGGTGATCAGTGAGAAGAATGTTCCTTACATTGGTGATCAGTGGGAAGAATGTTCCTTACATTGGTGATCAGAGGGAAGAATGTTCCTTACATTGGTGATCAGTGAGAAGAATGTTCCTTACATTGGTGATCAGTGAGAAGAATGTTCCTTACATTGGTGATCAGTGGGAAGAATGTTCCTTACATTGGTGATCAGTGGGAAGAATGTTCCTTACATTGGTGATCAGTGGGAAGAATGTTCCTTACATTGGTGATCAGTGGGAAGAATGTTCCTTACATTGGTGATCAGTGGGAAGAATGTTCCTTACATTGGTGATCAGTGGGAAGAATGTCCCTTACATTGGTGATCAGTGGGAAGAATGTTCCTTACATTGGTGATCAGTGAGAAGAATGTCCCTTATATTAGTGATCAGTGGGAAGAATGTTCCTTACATTGGTGATCAGTGAGAAGAATGTTCCTTACATTGGTGATCAGTGAGAAGAATGTTCCTTACATTGGTGATCAGTGAGAAGAATGTTCCTTACATTGGTGATCAGTGGGAAGAATGTTCCTTACATTGGTGATCAGTGAGAAGAATGTTCCTTACATTGGTGATCAGTGAGAAGAATGTTCCTTACATTGTTGATCAGTGAGAAGAATGTCCCTTACATTGGTGATCAGTGGGAAGAATGTCCCTTACATTGGTGATCAGTGGGAAGAATGTTCCTTACATTGGTGATCAGTGAGAAGAATGTTCCTTACATTGGTGATCAGTGAGAAGAATGTTCCTTACATTGGTGATCAGTGAGAAGAATGTTCCTTACATTGGTGATCAGAGGGAAGAATGTCCCTTACATTGGTGATCAGTGAGAAGAATGTTCCTTACATTGGTGATCAGAGGGAAGAATGTCCCTTACATTGGTGATCAGTGGGAAGAATGTTCCTTACATTGGTGATCAGTGAGAAGAATGTTTCTTACATTGGTGATCAGTGAGAAGAATGTTCCTTACATTGGTGATCAGAGGGAAGAATGTTCCTTACATTGGTGATCAGTGGGAAGAATGTTCCTTACATTGGTGATCAGTGAGAAGAATGTTCCTTACATTGGTGATCAGTGAGAAGAATGTCCCTTACATTGGTGATCAGTGGGAAGAATGTTCCTTACATTGGTGATCAGTGGGAAGAATGTTCCTTACATTGTTGATCAGTGAGAAGAATGTTCCTTACATTGGTGATCAGTGAGAAGAATGTTCCTTACATTGGTGATCAGTGAGAAGAATGTTCCTTACATTGGTGATCAGTGAGAAGAATGTTCCTTACATTGGTGATCAGTGGGAAGAATGTTCCTTACATTGGTGATCAGTGAGAAGAATGTTCCTTACATTGGTGATCAGTGAGAAGAATGTTCCTTACATTGGTGATCAGTGGGAAGAATGTTCCTTACATTGGTGATCAGTGAGAAGAATGTTCCTTACATTGGTGATCAGTGGGAAGAATGTCCCTTACATTGGTGATCAGTGGGAAGAATGTCCCTTACATTGGTGATCAGTGGGAAGAATGCTCCTTACATTGGTGATCAGAGGGAAGAATGTTCCTTACATTGGTGATCAGTGAGAAGAATGTTCCTTACATTGGTGATCAGTGAGAAGAATGTTCCTTACATTGGTGATCAGTGGGAAGAATGTTCCTTACATTGGTGATCAGTGAGAAGAATGTTCCTTACATTGGTGATCAGTGGGAAGAATGTTCCTTACATTGGTGATCAGTGGGAAGAATGTCCCTTACATTGGTGATCAGTGGGAAGAATGCTCCTTACATTGGTGATCAGAGGGAAGAATGTTCCTTACATTGGTGATCAGTGAGAAGAATGTCCCTTACATTGGTGATCAGTGGGAAGAATGTTCCTTACATTGGTGATCAGTGGGAAGAATGTTCCTTACATTGGTGATCAGTGGGAAGAATGTTCCTTACATTGGTGATCAGTGGGAAGAATGTTCCTTACATTGGTGATCAGTGAGAAGAATGTTCCTTACATTGGTGATCAGTGGGAAGAATGTTCCTTACATTGGTGATCAGTGGGGAAGAATGTCCCTTACATTGGTGATCAGTGAGAAGAATGTTCCTTACATTGGTGATCAGTGGGGAAGAATGTCCCTTACATTGGTGATCAGTGGGAAGAATGTTCCTTACATTGGTGATCAGTGAGAAGAATGTTCCTTACATTGGTGATCAGTGGGAAGAATGTTCCTTACATTGGTGATCAGTGAGAAGAATGTCCCTTACATTAGTGATCAGTGGGAAGAATGTTCCTTACATTGGTGATCAGTGAGAAGAATGTTCCTTACATTGGTGATCAGTGAGAAGAATGTTCCTTACATTGGTGATCAGTGAGAAGAATGTTCCTTACATTGGTGATCAGTGAGAAGAATGTCCCTTACATTGGTGATCAGTGAGAAGAATGTTCCTTACATTGGTGATCAGTGAGAAGAATGTCCCTTACATTGGTGATCAGTGGGAAGAATGTTCCTTACATTGGTGATCAGTGAGAAGAATGTTCCTTACATTGGTGATCAGTGGGAAGAATGTTCCTTACATTGGTGATCAGTGAGAAGAATGTCCCTTACATTAGTGATCAGTGGGAAGAATGTTCCTTACATTGGTGATCAGTGAGAAGAATGTTCCTTACATTGGTGATCAGTGAGAAGAATGTTCCTTACATTGGTGATCAGTGAGAAGAATGTTCCTTACATTGGTGATCAGTGGGAAGAATGTTCCTTACATTGGTGATCAGTGAGAAGAATGTTCCTTACATTGGTGATCAGTGAGAAGAATGTCCCTTACATTGTTGATCAGTGAGAAGAATGTTCCTTACATTGGTGATCAGAGGGAAGAATGTCCCTTACATTGGTGATCAGTGGGAAGAATGTTCCTTACATTGGTGATCAGTGAGAAGAATGTTCCTTACATTGGTGATCAGTGAGAAGAATGTTCCTTACATTGGTGATCAGAGGGAAGAATGTCCCTTACATTGGTGATCAGTGGGAAGAATGTTCCTTACATTGGTGATCAGTGAGAAGAATGTTCCTTACATTGGTGATCAGTGAGAAGAATGTTCCTTACATTGGTGATCAGAGGGAAGAATGTTCCTTACATTGGTGATCAGTGAGAAGAATGTTCCTTACATTGGTGATCAGTGAGAAGAATGTCCCTTACATTGGTGATCAGTGGGAAGAATGTTCCTTACATTGGTGATCAGTGGGAAGAATGTTCCTTACATTGGTGATCAGTGGGAAGAATGTCCCTTACATTGGTGATCAGTAGGAAGAATGTTCCTTACATTGGTGATCAGTGGGAAGAATGTCCCTTACATTGGTGATCAGTGAGAAGAATGTTCCTTACATTGGTGATCAGTGAGAAGAATGTTCCTTACATTGGTGATCAGTGAGAAGAATGTTCCTTACATTGGTGATCAGTGAGAAGAATGTTCCTTACATTGGTGATCAGTGAGAAGAATGTCCCTTACATTGGTGATCAGTGGGAAGAATGTCCCTTACATTGGTGATCAGTGGGAAGAATGTCCCTTACATTGGTGATCAGTGAGAAGAATGTTCCTTACATTGGTGATCAGTGAGAAGAATGTTCCTTACATTGGTGATCAGTGGGAAGAATGTTCCTTACATTGGTGATCAGTGGGAAGAATGTTCCTTACATTGGTGATCAGTGAGAAGAATGTTCCTTACATTGGTGATCAGTGAGAAGAATGTTCCTTACATTGGTGATCAGTGGGAAGAATGTCCCTTACATTGGTGATCAGTAGGAAGAATGTTCCTTACATTGGTGATCAGTGGGAAGAATGTCCCTTACATTGGTGATCAGTGAGAAGAATGTTCCTTACATTGGTGATCAGTGGGAAGAATGTCCCTTACATTGGTGATCAGTGGGAAGAATGTCCCTTACATTGGTGATCAGTGAGAAGAATGTTCCTTACATTGGTGATCAGTGAGAAGAATGTTCCTTACATTGGTGATCAGTGGGAAGAATGTCCCTTACATTGGTGGTCAGTGAGAAGAATGTTCCTTACATTGGTGATCAGTGGGAAGAATGTTCCTTACATTGGTGATCAGTGGGAAGAATGTTCCTTACATTGGTGATCAGTGAGAAGAATGTTCCTTACATTGGTGATCAGTGAGAAGAATGTCCTTTACATTGGTGATCAGTGAGAAGAATGTCCCTTACATTGGTGATCAGTGAGAAGAATGTCCCTTACATTGGTGATCAGTGGGAAGAATGTTCCTTACATTGGTGATCAGTGAGAAGAATGTTCCTTACATTGGTGATCAGTGGGAAGAATGTTCCTTACATTGGTGATCAGTGAGAAGAATGTTCCTTACATTGGTGATCAGTGAGCAGAATGTTCCTTACATTGGTTATCAGTGAGAAGAATGTTCCTTACATTGATGATCAGAGGGAAGAATGTTCCTTACATTGGTGATCAGAGGGAAGAATGTTCCATACATTGGTGATCAGTGAGAAGAATGTTCCTTACATTGGAGATCAGAGGGAAGAATGTTCCTTACATTGGTGATCAGTGAGAAGAATGTTCCTTACATTGGTGATCAGTGAGAAGAATGTTCCTTACATTGGTGATCAGTGAGAAGAATGTTCCTTACATTGGTGATCAGTGAGAAGAATGTTCCTTACATTGGTGATCAGAGGGAAGAATGTTCCTTACATTGGTGATCAGTGGGAAGAATGTTCCTTACATTGGTGATCAGTGAGAAGAATGTTCCTTACATTGGTGATCAGTGAGAAGAATGTTCCTTACATTGGTGATCAGTGAGAAGAATGTCCCTTACATTGGTGATCAGTGGGAAGAATGTTCCTTACATTGGTGATCAGAGGGAAGAATGTTCCTTACATTGGTGATCAGTGGGAAGAATGTTCCTTACATTGGTGATCAGTGAGAAGAATGTTCCTTACATTGGTGATCAGAGGGAAGAATGTTCCATACATTGGTGATCAGTGAGAAGAATGTTCCTTACATTGGTGATCAGAGGGAAGAATGTTCCTTACATTGGTGATCAGTGAGAAGAATGTTCCTTACATTGGTGATCAGTGGGAAGAATGTTCCTTACATTGGTGATCAGAGGGAAGAATGTTCCTTACATTGATGATCAGAGGGAAGAATGTTCCTTACATTGGTGATCAGAGGGAAGAATGTTCCATACATTGGTGATCAGTGAGAAGAATGTTCCTTACATTGGTGATCAGAGGGAAGAATGTTCCTTACATTGGTGATCAGTGAGAAGAATGTTCCTTACATTGGTGATCAGTGGGAAGAATGTTCCTTACATTGGTGATCAGTGAGAAGAATGTTCCTTACATTGGTGATCAGTGAGAAGAATGTTCCTTACATTGGTGATCAGTGGGAAGAATGTTCCTTACATTGGTGATCAGAGGGAAGAATGTTCCTTACATTGGTGATCAGTGAGAAGAATGTTCCTTACATTGGTGATCAGAGGGAAGAATGTTCCTTACATTGGTGATCAGTGGGAAGAATGTTCCTTACATTGGTGATCAGTGAGAAGAATGTTCCTTACATTGGTGATCAGTGAGAAGAATGTCCCTTACATTGGTGATCAGTGGGAAGAATGTTCCTTACATTGGTGATCAGAGGGGAGAATGTTCCTTACATTGGTGATCAGTGAGAAGAATGTTCCTTACATTGGTGATCAGTGGGAAGAATGTTCCTTACATTGGTGATCAGTGGGAAGAATGTCCCTTACATTGGTGATCAGTGGGAAGAATGTTCCTTACATTGGTGATCAGTGAGAAGAATGTTCCTTACATTGGTGATCAGTGGGAAGAATGTTCCTTACATTGGTGATCAGTGGGAAGAATGTCCCTTACATTGGTGATCAGTGGGAAGAATGTTCCTTACATTGGTGATCAGTGAGAAGAATGTTCCTTACATTGGTGATCAGTGAGAAGAATGTTCCTTACATTGGTGATCAGTGGGAAGAATGTTCCTTACATTGGTGATCAGTGAGAAGAATGTTCCTTACATTGGTGATCAGTGAGAAGAATGTTCCTTACATTGGTGATCAGTGGGAAGAATGTTCCTTACATTGGTGATCAGTGAGAAGAATGTTCCTTACATTGGTGATCAGTGAGAAGAATGTTCCTTACATTGGTGATCAGTGAGAAGAATGTTCCTTACATTGGTGATCAGTGAGAAGAATGTTCCTTACATTGGTGATCAGTGAGAAGAATGTTCCTTACATTGGTGATCAGTGAGAAGAATGTTCCTTACATTGGTGGTCAGTGGGAAGAATGTTCCTTACATTGGTGATCAGTGAGAAGAATGTTCCTTACATTGGGGATCAGTGGGAAGAATGTTCCTTACATTGGTGATCAGTGAGAAGAATGTTCCTTACATTGGTGGTCAGTGGGAAGAATGTTCCTTACATTGGTGATCAGTGAGAAGAATGTCCCTTACATTGGTGATCAGTGAGAAGAATGTCCCTTACATTGGTGGTCAGTGGGAAGAATGTTCCTTACATTGGTGATCAGTGAGAAGAATGTCCCTTACATTGGTGATCAGAGGGAAGAATGTTCCTTACATTGGTGATCAGTGGGAAGAATGTTCCTTACATTGGTGATCAGTGAGAAGAATGTTCCTTACATTGGTGGTCAGTGAGAAGAATGTCCCTTACATTGGTAATCAGTGGGAAGAATGTTCCTTACATTGGTGATCAGTGAGAAGAATGTTCCTTACATTGGTGATCAGTGGGAAGAATGTTCCTTACATTGGTGATCAGTGGGAAGAATGTTCCTTACATTGGTGATCAGTGAGAAGAATGTCCCTTACATTGGTGATCAGTGGGAAGAATGTTCCTTACATTGGTGATCAGAGGGAAGAATGTTCCTTACATTGGTGATCAGTGAGAAGAATGTTCCTTACATTGGTGATCAGAGGGAAGAATGTTCCTTACATTGGTGATCAGTGGGAAGAATGTTCCTTACATTGGTGATCAGTGAGAAGAATGTCCCTTACATTGGTGATCAGTGGGAAGAATGTTCCTTACATTGGTGA
Source organism: Rana muscosa (assembly GCA_029206835.1). Taxonomy (NCBI): domain Eukaryota; kingdom Metazoa; phylum Chordata; class Amphibia; order Anura; family Ranidae; genus Rana; species Rana muscosa. The sequence continues at coordinate 3,280,091 of JARGYO010005628.1, forward strand.
TCAGAGGGAAGAATGTTCCTTACATTGGTGATCAGTGGGAAGAATGTTCCTTACATTGGTGATCAGTGAGAAGAATGTTCCTTACATTGGTGATCAGTGGGAAGAATGTTCCTTACATTGGTGATCAGTGGGAAGAATGTCCCTTACATTGGTGATCAGTGGGAAGAATGTTCCTTACATTGGTGATCAGTGAGAAGAATGTTCCTTACATTGGTGATCAGTGAGAAGAATGTTCCTTACATTGGTGATCAGTGGGAAGAATGTCCCTTACATTGGTGATCAGTGGGAAGAATGTTCCTTACATTGGTGGTCAGTGGGAAGAATGTTCCTTACATTGGTGATCAGTGAGAAGAATGTTCCTTACATTGGTGATCAGTGGGAAGAATGTTCCTTACATTGGTGATCAGTGGGAAGAATGTTCCTTACATTGGTGATCAGTGGGAAGAATGTTCCTTACATTGGTGATCAGTGAGAAGAATGTTCCTTACATTGGTGATCAGTGAGAAGAATGTTCCTTACATTGGGGATCAGTGGGAAGAATGTTCCTTACATTGGTGATCAGTGAGAAGAATGTTCCTTACATTGGTGGTCAGTGGGAAGAATGTTCCTTACATTGGTGATCAGTGAGAAGAATGTTCCTTACATTGGTGATCAGTGAGAAGAATGTTCCTTACATTGGTGATCAGTGGGAAGAATGTTCCTTACATTGGTGATCAGTGAGAAGAATGTTCCTTACATTGGTGGTCAGTGGGAAGAATGTTCCTTACATTGGTGATCAGTGAGAAGAATGTTCCTTACATTGGTGATCAGTGAGAAGAATGGTCCTTACATTGGTGATCAGAGGGAAGAATGTTCCTTACATTGGTGATCAGTGGGAAGAATGTTCCTTACATTGGTGATCAGTGAGAAGAATGTTCCTTACATTGGTGATCAGTGAGAAGAATGTTCCTTACATTGGTGATCAGTGAGAAGAATGTTCCTTACATTGGTGATCAGTGGGAAGAATGTTCCTTACATTGGTGATCAGAGGGAAGAATGTTCCTTACATTGGTGATCAGTGAGAAGAATGTTCCTTACATTGGTGATCAGAGGGAAGAATGTTCCTTACATTGGTGATCAGTGGGAAGAATGTTCCTTACATTGGTGATCAGTGAGAAGAATGTTCCTTACATTGGTGATCAGTGAGAAGAATGTCCCTTACATTGGTGATCAGTGGGAAGAATGTTCCTTACATTGGTGATCAGAGGGAAGAATGTTCCTTACATTGGTGATCAGTGAGAAGAATGTTCCTTACATTGGTGATCAGTGGGAAGAATGTTCCTTACATTGGTGATCAGTGGGAAGAATGTTCCTTACATTGGTGATCAGTGGGAAGAATGTCCCTTACATTGGTGATCAGTGGGAAGAATGTTCCTTACATTGGTGATCAGTGAGAAGAATGTTCCTTACATTGGTGATCAGTGGGAAGAATGTTCCTTACATTGGTGATCAGTGGGAAGAATGTCCCTTACATTGGTGATCAGTGGGAAGAATGTTCCTTACATTGGTGATCAGTGAGAAGAATGTTCCTTACATTGGTGATCAGTGAGAAGAATGTTCCTTACATTGGTGATCAGTGAGAAGAATGTTCCTTACATTGGTGATCAGTGGGAAGAATGTTCCTTACATTGGTGATCAGTGAGAAGAATGTTCCTTACATTGGTGATCAGTGAGAAGAATGTTCCTTACATTGGTGATCAGTGAGAAGAATGTTCCTTACATTGGTGATCAGTGAGAAGAATGTTCCTTACATTGGGGATCAGTGGGAAGAATGTTCCTTACATTGGTGATCAGTGAGAAGAATGTTCCTTACATTGGTGATCAGTGAGAAGAATGTCCCTTACATTGGTGATCAGTGGGAAGAATGTTCCTTACATTGGTGATCAGAGGGAAGAATGTTCCTTACATTGGTGATCAGTGAGAAGAATGTTCCTTACATTGGTGATCAGAGGGAAGAATGTTCCTTACATTGGTGATCAGTGGGAAGAATGTTCCTTACATTGGTGATCAGTGAGAAGAATGTCCCTTACATTGGTGATCAGTGGGAAGAATGTTCCTTACATTGGTGATCAGAGGGAAGAATGTTCCTTACATTGGTGATCAGTGGGAAGAATGTTCCTTACATTGGTGATCAGTGAGAAGAATGTTCCTTACATTGGTGATCAGTGGGAAGAATGTTCCTTACATTGGTGATCAGTGGGAAGAATGTCCCTTACATTGGTGATCAGTGGGAAGAATGTTCCTTACATTGGTGATCAGTGAGAAGAATGTTCCTTACATTGGTGATCAGTGAGAAGAATGTTCCTTACATTGGTGATCAGTGGGAAGAATGTCCCTTACATTGGTGATCAGTGGGAAGAATGTTCCTTACATTGGTGGTCAGTGGGAAGAATGTTCCTTACATTGGTGATCAGTGGGAAGAATGTTCCTTACATTGGTGATCAGTGGGAAGAATGTTCCTTACATTGGTGATCAGTGGGAAGAATGTTTCTTACATTGGTGATCAGTGAGAAGAATGTTCCTTACATTGGTGATCAGTGAGAAGAATGTTCCTTACATTGGTGATCAGTGAGAAGAATGTTCCTTACATTGGTGATCAGTGGGAAGAATGTTCCTTACATTGGTGATCAGTGAGAAGAATGTTCCTTACATTGGTGATCAGTGAGAAGAATGTTCCTTACATTGGGGATCAGTGGGAAGAATGTTCCTTACATTGGTGATCAGTGAGAAGAATGTTCCTTACATTGTTGGTCAGTGGGAAGAATGTTCCTTACATTGGTGATCAGTGAGAAGAATGTTCCTTACATTGGTGATCAGTGAGAAGAATGTTCCTTACATTGGTGATCAGTGAGAAGAATGTTCCTTACATTGGTGATCAGTGGGAAGAATGTTCCTTACATTGGTGATCAGTGAGAAGAATGTTCCTTACATTGGTGGTCAGTGGGAAGAATGTTCCTTACATTGGTGATCAGTGAGAAGAATGTTCCTTACATTGGTGATCAGTGAGAAGAATGGTCCTTACATTGGTGATCAGAGGGAAGAATGTTCCTTACATTGGTGATCAGTGGGAAGAATGTTCCTTACATTGGTGATCAGTGAGAAGAATGTTCCTTACATTGGTGATCAGTGAGAAGAATGTTCCTTACATTGGTGATCAGTGGGAAGAATGTTCCTTACATTGGTGATCAGTGGGAAGAATGTTCCTTACATTGGTGATCAGTGGGAAGAATGTTCCTTACATTGGTGATCAGTGAGAAGAATGTTCCTTACATTGGTGATCAGTGGGAAGAATGTTCCTTACATTGGTGATCAGTGGGAAGAATGTTCCTTACATTGGTGATCAGTGGGAAGAATGTTCCTTACATTGGTGATCAGTGAGAAGAATGTTCCTTACATTGGTGATCAGTGGGAAGAATGTTCCTTACATTGGTGATCAGTGGGAAGAATGTCCCCTACATTGGTGATCAGTGGGAAGAATGTTCCTTACATTGGTGATCAGTGAGAAGAATGTTCCTTACATTGGTTATCAGTGAGAAGAATGTTCCTTACATTGGTGATCAGTGAGCAGAATGTTCCTTACATTGGTTATCAGTGAGAAGAATGTTCCTTACATTGGTTATCAGTGAGAAGAATGTTCCTTACATTGGTGATCAGTGGGAAGAATGTTCCTTACATTGGTGATCAGTGGGAAGAATGTTCCTTACATTGGTGATCAGTGAGCAGAATGTTCCTTACATTGGTTATCAGTGAGAAGAATGTTCCTTACATTGGTTATCAGTGAGAAGAATGTTCCTTACATTGGTGATCAGTGGGAAGAATGTTCCTTACATTGGTGATCAGTGGGAAGAATGTTCCTTACATTGGTGATCAGTGAGAAGAATGTTCCTTACATTGGTGATCAGTGAGCAGAATGTTCCTTACATTGGTTATCAGTGAGAAGAATGTTCCTTACATTGGTGATCAGTGGGAAGAATGTTCCTTACATTGGTGATCAGAGGGAAGAATGTTCCTTACATTGGTGATCAGAGGGAAGAATGTTCCTTACATTGGTGATCAGTGAGAAGAATGTTCCTTACATTGGTTATCAGTGGGAAGAATGTTCCTTACATTGGTGATCAGTGAGAAGAATGTTCCTTACATTGGTTATCAGTGGGAAGAATGTTCCTTACATTGGTGATCAGTGAGAAGAATGTTCCTTACATTGGTGATCAGAGGGAAGAATGTTCCTTACATTGGTGATCAGTGGGAAGAATGTTCCTTACATTGGTGATCAGTGGGAAGAATGTTCCTTACATTGGTGATCAGTGAGAAGAATGTTCCTTACATTGGTGATCAGTGAGAAGAATGTTCCTTACATTGGTGATCAGAGGGAAGAATGTTCCTTACATTGGTGATCAGTGGGAAGAATGTTCCTTACATTGGTGATCAGTGAGAAGAATGTTCCTTACATTGGTGATCAGTGAGAAGAATGTTCCTTACATTGGTGATCAGTGGGAAGAATGTTCCTTACATTGGTGATCAGTGAGAAGAATGTTCCTTACATTGGTGATCAGTGGGAAGAATGTTCCTTACATTGGTGATCAGAGGGAAGAATGTTCCTTACATTGGTGATCAGTGGGAAGAATGTTCCTTACATTGGTGATCAGTGAGAAGAATGTTCCTTACATTGGTGATCAGTGAGAAGAATGTTCCTTACATTGGTTATCAGTGAGAAGAATGTTCCTTACATTGGTGATCAGTGAGAAGAATGTTCCTTACATTGGTGATCAGTGAGAAGAATGTTCCTTACATTGGTTATCAGTGAGAAGAATGTTCCTTACATTGGTGATCAGTGGGAAGAATGTTCCTTACATTGGTGATCAGTGAGAAGAATGTTCCTTACATTGGTGATCAGTGGGAAGAATGTTCCTTACATTGGTTATCAGTGAGAAGAATGTTCCTTACATTGGTGATCAGTGAGAAGAATGTTCCTTACATTGGTGATCAGTGGGAAGAATGTTCCTTACATTGGTGATCAGTGAGAAGAATGTTCCTTACATTGGTGATCAGAGGGAAGAATGTCCCTTACATTGGTGATCAGTGGGAAGAATGCTCCTTACATTGGTGATCAGTGAGAAGAATGTTCCTTACATTGGTGATCAGTGAGAAGAATGTTCCTTACATTGGTGATCAGTGAGAAGAATGTTCCTTACATTGGTGATCAGTGAGAAGAATGTTCCTTACATTAGTGATCAGTGGGAAGAATGTTCCTTACATTGGTGATCAGTGAGAAGAATGTTCCTTACATTGGTGATCAGTGAGAAGAATGTTCCTTACATTGGTGATCAGTGGGAAGAATGTTCCTTACATTGGTGATCAGTGAGAAGAATGTTCCTTACATTGGTGATCAGTGAGAAGAATGTTCCTTACATTGTTGATCAGTGAGAAGAATGTCCCTTACATTGGTGATCAGTGGGAAGAATGTCCCTTACATTGGTGATCAGTGGGAAGAATGTTCCTTACATTGGTGATCAGTGAGAAGAATGTTCCTTACATTGGTGATCAGTGAGAAGAATGTTCCTTACATTGGTGATCAGTGAGAAGAATGTTCCTTACATTGGTGATCAGAGGGAAGAATGTCCCTTACATTGGTGATCAGTGAGAAGAATGTTCCTTACATTGGTGATCAGAGGGAAGAATGTCCCTTACATTGGTGATCAGTGAGAAGAATGTTCCTTACATTGGTGACCAGTGAGAAGAATGTTCCTTACATTGGTGATCAGTGAGAAGAATGTTCCTTACATTGGTGATCAGAGGGAAGAATGTTCCTTACATTGGTGATCAGTGGGAAGAATGTTCCTTACATTGGTGATCAGTGAGAAGAATGTCCCTTACATTGGTGATCAGTGGGAAGAATGTTCCTTACATTGGTGATCAGTGAGAAGAATGTTCCTTACATTGGTGATCAGTGAGAAGAATGTCCCTTACATTGGTGATCAGTGGGAAGAATGTTCCTTACATTGGTGATCAGTGGGAAGAATGTTCCTTACATTGTTGATCAGTGAGAAGAATGTTCCTTACATTGGTGATCAGTGAGAAGAATGTTCCTTACATTGGTGATCAGTGAGAAGAATGTTCCTTACATTGGTGATCAGTGAGAAGAATGTTCCTTACATTGGTGATCAGTGAGAAGAATGTCCCTTACATTGGTGATCAGTGGGAAGAATGTCCCTTACATTGGTGATCAGTGAGAAGAATGTTCCTTACATTGGTGATCAGTGAGAAGAATGTTCCTTACATTGGTGATCAGTGGGAAGAATGTTCCTTACATTGGTGATCAGTGGGAAGAATGTTCCTTACATTGGTGATCAGTGGGAAGAATGTCCCTTACATTGGTGATCAGTGGGAAGAATGCTCCTTACATTGGTGATCAGTGAGAAGAATGTTCCTTACATTGGTGATCAGAGGGAAGAATGTTCCTTACATTGGTGATCAGTGAGAAGAATGTCCCTTACATTGGTGATCAGTGGGAAGAATGTTCCTTACATTGGTGATCAGTGGGAAGAATGTTCCTTACATTGGTGATCAGTGGGAAGAATGTTCCTTACATTGGTGATCAGTGGGAAGAATGTTCCTTACATTGGTGATCAGTGAGAAGAATGTTCCTTACATTGGTGATCAGTGGGGAAGAATGTCCCTTACATTGGTGATCATCAGTGAGAAGAATGTTCCTTACATTGGTGATCAGTGGGAAGAATGTTCCTTACATTGGTGATCAGTGGGAAGAATGTTCCTTACATTGTTGATCAGTGAGAAGAATGTCCCTTACATTGGTGATCAGTGGGAAGAATGTCCCTTACATTGGTGATCAGTGGGAAGAATGTTCCTTACATTGGTGATCAGTGAGAAGAATGTTCCTTACATTGGTGATCAGTGGGAAGAATGTTCCTTACATTGGTGATCAGTGAGAAGAATGTTCCTTACATTGGTGATCAGTGGGAAGAATGTTCCTTACATTGGTGATCAGTGGGAAGAATGTTCCTTACATTGGTGATCAGTGGGAAGAATGTTCCTTACATTAGTGATCAGTGGGAAGAATGTTCCTTACATTGGTGATCAGTGAGAAGAATGTTCCTTACATTGGTGATCAGTGAGAAGAATGTTCCTTACATTGGTGATCAGTGAGAAGAATGTTCCTTACATTGGTGATCAGTGGGAAGAATGTTCCTTACATTGGTGATCAGTGAGAAGAATGTTCCTTACATTGGTGATCAGTGAGAAGAATGTCCCTTACATTGTTGATCAGTGAGAAGAATGTCCCTTACATTGGTGATCAGTGGGAAGAATGTTCCTTACATTGGTGATCAGTGAGAAGAATGTTCCTTACATTGGTGATCAGTGAGAAGAATGTTCCTTACATTGGTGATCAGTGGGAAGAATGTTCCTTACATTGGTGATCAGTGAGAAGAATGTTCCTTACATTGGTGATCAGTGAGAAGAATGTCCCTTACATTGGTGATCAGTGGGAAGAATGTTCCTTACATTGGTGATCAGTGGGAAGAATGTTCCTTACATTAGTGATCAGTGGGAAGAATGTTCCTTACATTGGTGATCAGTGAGAAGAATGTTCCTTACATTGGTGATCAGTGAGAAGAATGTTCCTTACATTGGTGATCAGTGAGAAGAATGTTCCTTACATTGGTGATCAGAGGGAAGAATGTCCCTTACATTGGTGATCAGTGGGAAGAATGTTCCTTACATTGGTGATCAGTGAGAAGAATGTTCCTTACATTGGTGATCAGTGAGAAGAATGTTCCTTACATTGGTGATCAGAGGGAAGAATGTTCCTTACATTGGTGATCAGTGGGAAGAATGTTCCTTACATTGGTGATCAGTGAGAAGAATGTTCCTTACATTGGTGATCAGTGAGAAGAATGTTCCTTACATTGGTGATCAGAGGGAAGAATGTTCCTTACATTGGTGATCAGTGGGAAGAATGTTCCTTACATTGGTGATCAGTGAGAAGAATGTTCCTTACATTGGTGATCAGTGAGAAGAATGTCCCTTACATTGGTGATCAGTGGGAAGAATGTTCCTTACATTGGTGATCAGTGGGAAGAATGTTCCTTACATTGGTGATCAGTGAGAAGAATGTTCCTTACATTGGTGATCAGTGAGAAGAATGTCCCTTACATTGGTGATCAGTGGGAAGAATGTTCCTTACATTGGTGATCAGTGGGAAGAATGTTCCTTACATTGTTGATCAGTGAGAAGAATGTTCCTTACATTGGTGATCAGTGAGAAGAATGTTCCTTACATTGGTGATCAGTGAGAAGAATGTTCCTTACATTGGTGATCAGTGAGAAGAATGTTCCTTACATTGGTGATCAGTGAGAAGAATGTCCCTTACATTGGTGATCAGTGGGAAGAATGTCCCTTACATTGGTGATCAGTGAGAAGAATGTTCCTTACATTGGTGATCAGTGAGAAGAATGTTCCTTACATTGGTGATCAGTGGGAAGAATGTTCCTTACATTGGTGATCAGTGGGAAGAATGTCCCTTACATTGGTGATCAGTGAGAAGAATGTTCCTTACATTGGTGATCAGTGAGAAGAATGTTCCTTACATTGGTGATCAGTGGGAAGAATGTTCCTTACATTGGTGATCAGTGGGAAGAATGTTCCTTACATTGGTGATCAGTGGGAAGAATGTTCCTTACATTGGTGATCAGTGAGAAGAATGTTCCTTACATTGGTGATCAGTGGGAAGAATGTTCCTTACATTGGTGATCAGTGGGAAGAATGTCCCTTACATTGGTGATCAGTGAGAAGAATGTTCCTTACATTGGTGATCAGTGAGAAGAATGTTCCTTACATTGGTGATCAGTGGGAAGAATGTTCCTTACATTGGTGATCAGTGGGAAGAATGTTCCTTACATTGGTGATCAGTGGGAAGAATGTTCCTTACATTGGTGATCAGTGGGAAGAATGTTCCTTACATTGGTTATCAGTGGGAAGAATGTCCCTTACATTGGTGATCAGTGGGAAGAATGCTCCTTACATTGGTGATCAGTGAGAAGAATGTTCCTTACATTGGTGATCAGTGGGAAGAATGTTCCTTACATTGGTGATCAGTGGGAAGAATGTCCCTTACATTGGTGATCAGTGAGAAGAATGTTCCTTACATTGGTGATCAGTGAGAAGAATGTTCCTTACATTGGTGATCAGTGGGAAGAATGTTCCTTACATTGGTGATCAGTGGGAAGAATGTTCCTTACATTGGTGATCAGTGGGAAGAATGTTCCTTACATTGGTGATCAGTGGGAAGAATGTCCCTTACATTGGTGATCAGTGGGAAGAATGCTCCTTACATTGGTGATCAGTGAGAAGAATGTTCCTTACATTGGTGATCAGAGGGAAGAATGTTCCTTACATTGGTGATCAGTGAGAAGAATGTCCCTTACATTGGTGATCAGTGGGAAGAATGTTCCTTACATTGGTGATCAGTGGGAAGAATGTTCCTTACATTGGTGATCAGTGGGAAGAATGTTCCTTACATTGGTGATCAGTGGGAAGAATGTTCCTTACATTGGTGATCAGTGAGAAGAATGTTCCTTACATTGGTGATCAGTGGGAAGAATGTTCCTTACATTGGTGATCAGTGGGGAAGAATGTCCCTTACATTGGTGATCAGTGAGAAGAATGTTCCTTACATTGGTGATCAGTGGGGAAGAATGTCCCTTACATTGGTGATCAGTGGGAAGAATGTTCCTTACATTGGTGATCAGTGAGAAGAATGTTCCTTACATTGGTGATCAGTGAGAAGAATGTTCCTTACATTGGTGATCAGTGGGAAGAATGTCCCTTACATTGGTGATCAGTGGGAAGAATGTTCCTTACATTGGTGATCAGTGAGAAGAATGTTCCTTACATTGGTGATCAGTGGGAAGAATGTTCCTTACATTGGTGATCAGTGAGAAGAATGTCCCTTACATTAGTGATCAGTGGGAAGAATGTTCCTTACATTGGTGATCAGTGAGAAGAATGTTCCTTACATTAGTGATCAGTGAGAAGAATGTTCCTTACATTGGTGATCAGTGAGAAGAATGTTCCTTACATTAGTGATCAGTGAGAAGAATGTCCCTTACATTGGTGATCAGTGGGAAGAATGTTCCTTACATTGGTGATCAGTGAGAAGAATGTTCCTTACATTGGTGATCAGAGGGAAGAATGTCCCTTACATTGGTGATCAGTGGGAAGAATGTTCCTTACATTGGTGATCAGTGAGAAGAATGTTCCTTACATTGGTGATCAGTGGGAAGAATGTTCCTTACATTGGTGATCAGTGAGAAGAATGTCCCTTACATTAGTGATCAGTGGGAAGAATGTTCCTTACATTGGTGATTAGTGAGAAGAATGTTCCTTACATTGGTGATCAGTGAGAAGAATGTTCCTTACATTGGTGATCAGTGAGAAGAATGTTCCTTACATTGGTGATCAGTGGGAAGAATGTTCCTTACATTGGTGATCAGTGGGAAGAATGTCCCTTACATTGGTGATCAGTGAGAAGAATGTTCCTTACATTGGTGATCAGTGGGAAGAATGTTCCTTACATTGGTGATCAGTGAGAAGAATGTCCCTTACATTAGTGATCAGTGGGAAGAATGTTCCTTACATTGGTGATCAGTGAGAAGAATGTTCCTTACATTGGTGATCAGTGAGAAGAATGTTCCTTACATTGGTGATCAGTGAGAAGAATGTTCCTTACATTGGTGATCAGTGGGAAGAATGTTCCTTACAATGGTGATCAGTGAGAAGAATGTTCCTTACATTGGTGATCAGTGAGAAGAATGTCCCTTACATTGTTGATCAGTGAGAAGAATGTCCCTTACATTGGTGATCAGTGGGAAGAATGTCCCTTACATTGGTGATCAGTGGGAAGAATGTTCCTTACATTGGTGATCAGTGAGAAGAATGTTCCTTACATTGGTGATCAGTGAGAAGAATGTTCCTTACATTGGTGATCAGTGAGAAGAATGTTCCTTACATTGGTGATCAGAGGGAAGAATGTCCCTTACATTGGTGATCAGTGGGAAGAATGTTCCTTACATTGGTGATCAGTGAGAAGAATGTTCCTTACATTGGTGATCAGTGAGAAGAATGTCCCTTACATTGGTGATCAGTGAGAAGAATGTTCCTTACATTGGTGATCAGTGGGAAGAATGTTCCTTACATTGGTGATCAGTGAGAAGAATGTTCCTTACATTGGTGATCAGTGAGAAGAATGTTCCTTACATTGGTGATCAGAGGGAAGAATGTTCCTTACATTGGTGATCAGTGGGAAGAATGTTCCTTACATTGGTGATCAGTGAGAAGAATGTTCCTTACATTGGTGATCAGTGAGAAGAATGTCCCTTACATTGGTGATCAGTGGGAAGAATGTTCCTTACATTGGTGATCAGTGGGAAGAATGTTCCTTACATTGTTGATCAGTGAGAAGAATGTTCCTTACATTGGTGATCAGTGAGAAGAATGTTCCTTACATTGGTGATCAGTGAGAAGAATGTTCCTTACATTGGTGATCAGTGAGAAGAATGTTCCTTACATTGGTGATCAGTGAGAAGAATGTCCCTTACATTGGTGATCAGTGGGAAGAATGTCCCTTACATTGGTGATCAGTGAGAAGAATGTTCCTTACATTGGTGATCAGTGAGAAGAATGTTCCTTACATTGGTGATCAGTGGGAAGAATGTTCCTTACATTGGTGATCAGTGGGAAGAATGTTCCTTACATTGGTGATCAGTGAGAAGAATGTTCCTTACATTGGTGATCAGTGAGAAGAATGTTCCTTACATTGGTGATCAGTGGGAAGAATGTCCCTTACATTGGTGATCAGTAGGAAGAATGTTCCTTACATTGGTGATCAGTGGGAAGAATGTCCCTTACATTGGTGATCAGTGGGAAGAATGTTCCTTACATTGGTGATCAGTGAGAAGAATGTTCCTTACACTGGTGATCAGTGGGAAGAATGTTCCTTACATTGGTGATCAGTGAGAAGAATGTCCCTTACATTGGTGATCAGTGGGAAGAATGTTCCTTACATTGGTGATCAGTGGGAAGAATGTTCCTTACATTGGTGATCAGAGGGAAGAATGTCCCTTACATTGGTGATCAGAGGGAAGAATGTCCCTTACATTGGTGATCAGTGAGAAGAATGTTCCTTACATTGGTGATCAGTGAGAAGAATGTTCCTTACATTGGTGATCAGTGAGAAGAATGTTCCTTACATTGGTGATCAGTGGGAAGAATGTCCCTTACATTGGTGATCAGTGAGAAGAATGTTCCTTACATTGGTGATCAGTGAGAAGAATGTTCCTTACATTGGTGATCAGTGGGAAGAATGTTCCTTACATTGGTGATCAGTGAGAAGAATGTCCCTTACATTGGTGATCAGTGGGAAGAATGTTCCTTACATTGGTGATCAGTGGGAAGAATGTTCCTTACATTGGTGATCAGTGAGAAGAATGTCCCTTACATTGGTGATCAGTGGGAAGAATGTTCCTTACATTGGTGATCAGTGAGAAGAATGTTCCTTACATTGGTGATCAGTGAGAAGAATGTTCCTTACATTGGTGATCAGTGAGAAGAATGTTCCTTACATTGGTGATCAGTGGGAAGAATGTTCCTTACATTGGTGATCAGTGAGAAGAATGTCCCTTACATTGGTGATCAGTGGGAAGAATGTTCCTTACATTGGTGATCAGTGGGAAGAATGTTCCTTACATTGGTGATCAGTGGGAAGAATGTTCCTTACATTGGTGATCAGTGAGAAGAATGTCCCTTACATTGGTGATCAGTGGGAAGAATGTCCCTTACATTGGTGATCAGTGGGAAGAATGTTCCTTACATTGGTGATCAGAGGGAAGAATGTCCCTTACATTGGTGATCAGTGAGAAGAATGTTCCTTACATTGGTGATCAGTGAGAAGAATGTTCCTTACATTGGTGATCAGTGAGAAGAATGTTCCTTACATTGGTGATCAGTGGGAAGAATGTTCCTTACATTGGTGATCAGTGAGAAGAATGTTCCTTACATTGGTGATCAGTGAGAAGAATGTTCCTTACATTGGTGATCAGTGAGAAGAATGTTCCTTACATTGGTGATCAGTGGGAAGAATGTTCCTTACATTGGTGATCAGTGAGAAGAATGTTCCTTACATTGGTGATCAGTGGGAAGAATGTTCCTTACATTGGTGATCAGTGGGAAGAATGTTCCTTACATTGGTGATCAGTGGGAAGAATGTTCCTTACATTGGTGATCAGTGAGAAGAATGTCCCTTACATTGGTGATCAGTGGGAAGAATGTTCCTTACATTGGTGATCAGTGGGAAGAATGTTCCTTACATTGGTGATCAGAGGGAAGAATGTCCCTTACATTGGTGATCAGTGAGAAGAATGTTGCTTACATTGGTGATCAGTGAGAAGAATGTTCCTTACATTGGTGATCAGTGAGAAGAATGTTCCTTACATTGGTGATCAGTGGGAAGAATGTTCCTTACATTGGTGATCAGTGAGAAGAATGTTCCTTACATTGGTGATCAGTGGGAAGAATGTTCCTTACATTGGTGATCAGTGAGAAGAATGTTCCTTACATTGGTGATCAGTGGGAAGAATGTTCCTTACATTGGTGATCAGTGAGAAGAATGTTCCTTACATTGGTGATCAGTGGGAAGAATGTTCCTTACATTGGTGATCAGTGGGAAGAATGTTCCTTACATTGGTGATCAGTGGGAAGAATGTTCCTTACATTGGTGATCAGTGAGAAGAATGTCCCTTACATTGGTGATCAGTGAGAAGAATGTTCCTTACATTGGTGATCAGTGGGAAGAATGCTCCTTACATTGGTGATCAGTGGGAAGAATGTCCCTTACATTGGTGATCAGTGGGAAGAATGTTCCTTGCATTGGTGATCAGTGAGAAGAATGTTCCTTGCATTGGTGATCAGTGAGAAGAATGTTCCTTACATTGGTGATCAGTGAGAAGAATGTTCCTTACATTGGTGATCAGTGGGAAGAATGTTCCTTACATTGGTGATCAGTGAGAAGAATGTTCCTTACATTGGTGATCAGAGGGAAGAATGTCCCTTACATTGGTGATCAGTGGGAAGAATGTTCCTTACATTGGTGATCAGTGGGAAGAATGTTCCTTACATTGGTGATCAGTGAGAAGAATGTTCCTTACATTGGTGATCAGTGAGAAGAATGTTCCTTACATTGGTGATCAGTGAGAAGAATGTTCCTTACATTGGTGGTCAGTGGGAAGAATGTTCCTTACATTGGTGATCAGTGAGAAGAATGTTCCTTACATTGGTGATCAGTGGGAAGAATGTTCCTTACATTGGTGATCAGAGGGAAGAATGTCCCTTACATTGGTGATCAGTGGGAAGAATGTTCCTTACATTAGTGATCAGTGGGAAGAATGTTCCTTACATTGGTGATCAGTGGGAAGAATGTTCCTTACATTGGTGATCAGTGAGAAGAATGTTCCTTACATTGGTGATCAGTGAGAAGAATGTTCCTTACATTGGTGATCAGTGGGAAGAATGTCCCTTACATTGTTGATCAGTGAGAAGAATGTTCCTTACATTGGTGATCAGTGAGAAGAATGTTCCTTACATTGGTGATCAGTGGGAAGAATGTTCCTTACATTGGTGATCAGTGGGAAGAATGTCCCTTACATTGGTGATCAGTGAGAAGAATGTTCCTTACATTGGTGATCAGTGGGAAGAATGTTCCTTACATTGGTGATCAGTGGGAAGAATGTTCCTTACATTGGTGATCAGTGAGAAGAATGTCCCTTACATTGGTGATCAGTGGGAAGAATGTCCCTTACATTGGTGATCAGTGAGAAGAATGTTCCTTACATTGGTGATCAGTGGGAAGAATGTTCCTTACATTGGTGATCAGTGGGAAGAATGTTCCTTACATTGGTGATCAGTGAGAAGAATGTTCCTTACATTGGTGATCAGTGAGAAGAATGTTCCTTACATTGGTGATCAGTGGGAAGAATGTTCCTTACATTGGTGATCAGTGGGAAGAATGTCCCTTACATTGGTGATCAGTGAGAAGAATGTTCCTTACATTGGTGATCAGTGGGAAGAATGTTCCTTACATTGGTGATCAGTGGGAAGAATGTTCCTTACATTGGTGATCAGTGGGAAGAATGTTCCTTACATTGGTGATCAGTGAGAAGAATGTTCCTTACATTGGTGATCAGTGGGAAGAATGTCCCTTACATTGGTGATCAGTGAGAAGAATGTTCCTTACATTGGTGATCAGTGAGAAGAATGTTCCTTACATTGGTTATCAGTGAGAAGAAAGTTCCTTACATTGGTGATCAGTGGGAAGAATGTTCCTTACATTGGTGATCAGTGGGAAGAATGTCCCTTACATTGGTGATCAGTGGGAAGAATGTTCCTTACATTGGTGATCAGTGAGAAGAATGTACCTTACATTGGTGATCAGTGAGAAGAATGTTCCTTACATTGGTGATCAGTGGGAAGAATGTTCCTTACATTGGTGATCAGTGAGAAGAATGTCCCTTACATTGGTGATCAGTGGGAAGAATGTTCCTTACATTGGTGATCAGTGGGAAGAATGTTCCTTACATTGGTGATCAGTGGGAAGAATGTCCCTTACATTGGTGATCAGTGAGAAGAATGTTCCTTACATTGGTGATCAGTGAGAAGAATGTTCCTTACATTGGTGATCAGTGGGAAGAATGTTCCTTACATTGGTGATCAGTGAGAAGAATGTCCCTTACATTGGTGATCAGTGGGAAGAATGTTCCTTACATTGGTGATCAGTGAGAAGAATGTTCCTTACATTGGTGATCAGTGAGAAGAATGTTCCTTACATTGGTGATCAGTGAGAAGAATGTTCCTTACATTGGTGATCAGTGAGAAGAATGTTCCTTACATTGGTGGTCAGTGGGAAGAATGTTCCTTACATTGGTGATCAGTGAGAAGAATGTTCCTTACATTGGTGATCAGTGAGAAGAATGTTCCTTACATTGGTGATCAGAGGGAAGAATGTCCCTTACATTGGTGATCAGTGGGAAGAATGTTCCTTACATTGGTGATCAGTGAGAAGAATGTTCCTTACATTGGTGATCAGTGAGAAGAATGTCCCTTACATTGGTGATCAGTGAGAAGAATGTTCCTTACATTGGTGATCAGTGGGAAGAATGTTCCTTACATTGGTGATCAGTGAGAAGAATGTTCCTTACATTGGTGATCAGTGAGAAGAATGTTCCTTACATTGGTGATCAGAGGGAAGAATGTTCCTTACATTGGTGATCAGTGGGAAGAATGTTCCTTACATTGGTGATCAGTGAGAAGAATGTTCCTTACATTGGTGATCAGTGAGAAGAATGTCCCTTACATTGGTGATCAGTGGGAAGAATGTTCCTTACATTGGTGATCAGTGGGAAGAATGTTCCTTACATTGTTGATCAGTGAGAAGAATGTTCCTTACATTGGTGATCAGTGAGAAGAATGTTCCTTACATTGGTGATCAGTGAGAAGAATGTTCCTTACATTGGTGATCAGTGAGAAGAATGTTCCTTACATTGGTGATCAGTGAGAAGAATGTCCCTTACATTGGTGATCAGTGGGAAGAATGTCCCTTACATTGGTGATCAGTGAGAAGAATGTTCCTTACATTGGTGATCAGTGAGAAGAATGTTCCTTACATTGGTGATCAGTGGGAAGAATGTTCCTTACATTGGTGATCAGTGGGAAGAATGTTCCTTACATTGGTGATCAGTGAGAAGAATGTTCCTTACATTGGTGATCAGTGAGAAGAATGTTCCTTACATTGGTGATCAGTGGGAAGAATGTCCCTTACATTGGTGATCAGTAGGAAGAATGTTCCTTACATTGGTGATCAGTGGGAAGAATGTCCCTTACATTGGTGATCAGTGGGAAGAATGTTCCTTACATTGGTGATCAGTGGGAAGAATGTTCCTTACATTGGTGATCAGTGAGAAGAATGTTCCTTACACTGGTGATCAGTGGGAAGAATGTTCCTTACATTGGTGATCAGTGAGAAGAATGTCCCTTACATTGGTGATCAGTGGGAAGAATGTTCCTTACATTGGTGATCAGTGGGAAGAATGTTCCTTACATTGGTGATCAGAGGGAAGAATGTCCCTTACATTGGTGATCAGAGGGAAGAATGTCCCTTACATTGGTGATCAGTGAGAAGAATGTTCCTTACATTGGTGATCAGTGAGAAGAATGTTCCTTACATTGGTGATCAGTGAGAAGAATGTTCCTTACATTGGTGATCAGTGGGAAGAATGTCCCTTACATTGGTGATCAGTGAGAAGAATGTTCCTTACATTGGTGATCAGTGAGAAGAATGTTCCTTACATTGGTGATCAGTGGGAAGAATGTTCCTTACATTGGTGATCAGTGAGAAGAATGTCCCTTACATTGGTGATCAGTGGGAAGAATGTTCCTTACATTGGTGATCAGTGGGAAGAATGTTCCTTACATTGGTGATCAGTGAGAAGAATGTCCCTTACATTGGTGATCAGTGGGAAGAATGTTCCTTACATTGGTGATCAGTGAGAAGAATGTTCCTTACATTGGTGATCAGTGAGAAGAATGTTCCTTACATTGGTGATCAGTGAGAAGAATGTTCCTTACATTGGTGATCAGTGGGAAGAATGTTCCTTACATTGGTGATCAGTGAGAAGAATGTCCCTTACATTGGTGATCAGTGGGAAGAATGTTCCTTACATTGGTGATCAGTGGGAAGAATGTTCCTTACATTGGTGATCAGTGGGAAGAATGTTCCTTACATTGGTGATCAGTGAGAAGAATGTCCCTTACATTGGTGATCAGTGGGAAGAATGTCCCTTACATTGGTGATCAGTGGGAAGAATGTTCCTTACATTGGTGATCAGAGGGAAGAATGTCCCTTACATTGGTGATCAGTGAGAAGAATGTTCCTTACATTGGTGATCAGTGAGAAGAATGTTCCTTACATTGGTGATCAGTGAGAAGAATGTTCCTTACATTGGTGATCAGTGGGAAGAATGTTCCTTACATTGGTGATCAGTGAGAAGAATGTTCCTTACATTGGTGATCAGTGAGAAGAATGTTCCTTACATTGGTGATCAGTGAGAAGAATGTTCCTTACATTGGTGATCAGTGGGAAGAATGTTCCTTACATTGGTGATCAGTGAGAAGAATGTTCCTTACATTGGTGATCAGTGGGAAGAATGTTCCTTACATTGGTGATCAGTGGGAAGAATGTTCCTTACATTGGTGATCAGTGGGAAGAATGTTCCTTACATTGGTGATCAGTGAGAAGAATGTCCCTTACATTGGTGATCAGTGGGAAGAATGTTCCTTACATTGGTGATCAGTGGGAAGAATGTTCCTTACATTGGTGATCAGAGGGAAGAATGTCCCTTACATTGGTGATCAGTGAGAAGAATGTTGCTTACATTGGTGATCAGTGAGAAGAATGTTCCTTACATTGGTGATCAGTGAGAAGAATGTTCCTTACATTGGTGATCAGTGGGAAGAATGTTCCTTACATTGGTGATCAGTGAGAAGAATGTTCCTTACATTGGTGATCAGTGGGAAGAATGTTCCTTACATTGGTGATCAGTGAGAAGAATGTTCCTTACATTGGTGATCAGTGGGAAGAATGTTCCTTACATTGGTGATCAGTGGGAAGAATGTTCCTTACATTGGTGATCAGTGGGAAGAATGTTCCTTACATTGGTGATCAGTGAGAAGAATGTCCCTTACATTGGTGATCAGTGAGAAGAATGTTCCTTACATTGGTGATCAGTGGGAAGAATGCTCCTTACATTGGTGATCAGTGGGAAGAATGTCCCTTACATTGGTGATCAGTGGGAAGAATGTTCCTTGCATTGGTGATCAGTGAGAAGAATGTTCCTTGCATTGGTGATCAGTGAGAAGAATGTTCCTTACATTGGTGATCAGTGAGAAGAATGTTCCTTACATTGGTGATCAGTGGGAAGAATGTTCCTTACATTGGTGATCAGTGAGAAGAATGTTCCTTACATTGGTGATCAGAGGGAAGAATGTCCCTTACATTGGTGATCAGTGGGAAGAATGTTCCTTACATTGGTGATCAGTGGGAAGAATGTTCCTTACATTGGTGATCAGTGAGAAGAATGTTCCTTACATTGGTGATCAGTGAGAAGAATGTCCCTTACATTGGTGATCAGTGAGAAGAATGTTCCTTACATTGGTGATCAGTGAGAAGAATGTTCCTTACATTGGTGGTCAGTGGGAAGAATGTTCCTTACATTGGTGATCAGTGAGAAGAATGTTCCTTACATTGGTGATCAGTGGGAAGAATGTTCCTTACATTGGTGATCAGAGGGAAGAATGTCCCTTACATTGGTGATCAGTGGGAAGAATGTTCCTTACATTAGTGATCAGTGGGAAGAATGTTCCTTACATTGGTGATCAGTGGGAAGAATGTTCCTTACATTGGTGATCAGTGAGAAGAATGTTCCTTACATTGGTGATCAGTGAGAAGAATGTTCCTTACATTGGTGATCAGTGGGAAGAATGTCCCTTACATTGTTGATCAGTGAGAAGAATGTTCCTTACATTGGTGATCAGTGAGAAGAATGTTCCTTACATTGGTGATCAGTGGGAAGAATGTTCCTTACATTGGTGATCAGTGGGAAGAATGTCCCTTACATTGGTGATCAGTGAGAAGAATGTTCCTTACATTGGTGATCAGTGGGAAGAATGTTCCTTACATTGGTGATCAGTGGGAAGAATGTTCCTTACATTGGTGATCAGTGGGAAGAATGTCCCTTACATTGGTGATCAGTGAGAAGAATGTTCCTTACATTGGTGATCAGTGGGAAGAATGTTCCTTACATTGGTGATCAGTGGGAAGAATGTTCCTTACATTGGTGATCAGTGAGAAGAATGTTCCTTACATTGGTGATCAGTGAGAAGAATGTTCCTTACATTGGTGATCAGTGGGAAGAATGTTCCTTACATTGGTGATCAGTGGGAAGAATGTCCCTTACATTGGTGATCAGTGAGAAGAATGTTCCTTACATTGGTGATCAGTGGGAAGAATGTTCCTTACATTGGTGATCAGTGGGAAGAATGTTCCTTACATTGGTGATCAGTGGGAAGAATGTTCCTTACATTGGTGATCAGTGAGAAGAATGTTCCTTACATTGGTGATCAGTGGGAAGAATGTCCCTTACATTGGTGATCAGTGAGAAGAATGTTCCTTACATTGGTGATCAGTGAGAAGAATGTTCCTTACATTGGTTATCAGTGAGAAGAAAGTTCCTTACATTGGTGATCAGTGGGAAGAATGTTCCTTACATTGGTGATCAGTGGGAAGAATGTCCCTTACATTGGTGATCAGTGGGAAGAATGTTCCTTACATTGGTGATCAGTGAGAAGAATGTTCCTTACATTGGTGATCAGTGAGAAGAATGTTCCTTACATTGGTGATCAGTGGGAAGAATGTTCCTTACATTGGTGATCAGTGAGAAGAATGTCCCTTACATTGGTGATCAGTGGGAAGAATGTTCCTTACATTGGTGATCAGTGGGAAGAATGTTCCTTACATTGGTGATCAGTGGGAAGAATGTCCCTTACATTGGTGATCAGTGAGAAGAATGTTCCTTACATTGGTGATCAGTGAGAAGAATGTTCCTTACATTGGTGATCAGTGGGAAGAATGTTCCTTACATTGGTGATCAGTGAGAAGAATGTCCCTTACATTGGTGATCAGTGGGAAGAATGTTCCTTACATTGGTGATCAGTGAGAAGAATGTTCCTTACATTGGTGATCAGTGAGAAGAATGTTCCTTACATTGGTGGTCAGTGGGAAGAATGTTCCTTACATTGGTGATCAGTGAGAAGAATGTTCCTTACATTGGTGATCAGTGGGAAGAATGTCCCTTACATTGGTGATCAGTGGGAAGAATGTCCCTTACATTGGTGATCAGTGAGAAGAATGTTCCTTACATTGGTGATCAGTGGGAAGAATGTTCCTTACATTGGTGATCAGTGGGAAGAATGTTCCTTACATTGGTGATCAGTGAGAAGAATGTCCCTTACATTGGTGATCAGTGGGAAGAATGTCCCTTACATTGGTGATCAGTGAGAAGAATGTTCCTTACATTGGTGATCAGTGGGAAGAATGTTCCTTACATTGGTGATCAGTGAGAAGAATGTTCCTTACATTGGTGATCAGTGGGAAGAATGTTCTTTACATTGGTGATCAGGGGGAAGAATGTTCCTTACATTGGTGATCAGTGAGAAGAATGTTCCTTACATTGGTGATCAGTGAGAAGAATGTTCCTTACATTGGTGATCAGTGGGAAGAATGTTCCTTACATTGGTGATCAGTGGGAAGAATGTCCCTTACATTGGTGATCAGTGAGAAGAATGTTCCTTACATTGGTGATCAGTGGGAAGAATGTTCCTTACATTGGTGATCAGTGGGAAGAATGTTCCTTACATTGGTGATCAGTGAGAAGAATGTTCCTTACATTGGTGATCAGTGAGAAGAATGTTCCTTACATTGGTGATCAGTGGGAAGAATGTTCCTTACATTGGTGATCAGTGGGAAGAATGTCCCTTACATTGGTGATCAGTGAGAAGAATGTTCCTTACATTGGTGATCAGTGGGAAGAATGTTCCTTACATTGGTGATCAGTGGGAAGAATGTTCCTTACATTGGTGATCAGTGGGAAGAATGTTCCTTACATTGGTGATCAGTGAGAAGAATGTTCCTTACATTGGTGATCAGTGGGAAGAATGTCCCTTACATTGGTGATCAGTGAGAAGAATGTTCCTTACATTGGTGATCAGTGAGAAGAATGTTCCTTACATTGGTTATCAGTGAGAAGAAAGTTCCTTACATTGGTGATCAGTGGGAAGAATGTTCCTTACATTGGTGATCAGTGGGAAGAATGTCCCTTACATTGGTGATCAGTGGGAAGAATGTTCCTTACATTGGTGATCAGTGAGAAGAATATTCCTTACATTGGTGATCAGTGAGAAGAATGTTCCTTACATTGGTGATCAGTGGGAAGAATGTTCCTTACATTGGTGATCAGTGAGAAGAATGTCCCTTACATTGGTGATCAGTGGGAAGAATGTTCCTTACATTGGTGATCAGTGGGAAGAATGTTCCTTACATTGGTGATCAGTGGGAAGAATGTCCCTTACATTGGTGATCAGTGAGAAGAATGTCCCTTACATTGGTGATCAGTGGGAAGAATGTTCCTTACATTGGTGATCAGTGGGAAGAATGTTCCTTACATTGGTGATCAGTGAGAAGAATGTTCCTTACATTGGTGATCAGTGAGAAGAATGTCCCTTACATTGGTGATCAGTGGGAAGAATGTTCCTTACATTGGTGATCAGTGAGAAGAATGTTCCTTACATTGGTGATCAGTGAGAAGAATGTTCCTTACATTGGTGATCAGTGGGAAGAATGTTCCTTACATTGGTGATCAGTGAGAAGAATGTTCCTTACATTGGTGATCAGTGAGAAGAATGTCCCTTACATTGGTGATCAGTGGGAAGAATGTTCCTTACATTGGTGATCAGTGGGAAGAATGTTCCTTACATTGGTGATCAGTGAGAAGAATGTTCCTTACATTGGTGATCA
Source organism: Rana muscosa (assembly GCA_029206835.1). Lineage (NCBI taxonomy): Eukaryota > Metazoa > Chordata > Amphibia > Anura > Ranidae > Rana > Rana muscosa. The sequence continues at coordinate 3,302,823 of JARGYO010005628.1, forward strand.
GTGAGAAGAATGTTCCTTACATTGGTGATCAGTGAGAAGAATGTTCCTTACATTGGTGATCAGTGGGAAGAATGTTCCTTACATTGGTGATCAGTGGGAAGAATGTTCCTTACATTGGTGATCAGTGAGAAGAATGTTCCTTACATTGGTGATCAGTGGGAAGAATGTCCCTTACATTGGTGATCAGTGAGAAGAATGTTCCTTACATTGGTTATCAGTGAGAAGAATGTTCCTTACATTGGTGATCAGTGGGAAGAATGTTCCTTACATTGGTGATCAGTGGGAAGAATGTCCCTTACATTGGTGATCAGTGGGAAGAATGTTCCTTACATTGGTGATCAGTGAGAAGAATGTTCCTTACATTGGTGATCAGTGAGAAGAATGTTCCTTACATTGGTGATCAGTGAGAAGAATGTTCCTTACATTGGTGATCAGTGAGAAGAATGTTCCTTACACTGGTGATCAGTGGGAAGAATGTTCCTTACATTGGTGATCAGTGAGAAGAATGTCCCTTACATTGGTGATCAGTGGGAAGAATGTTCCTTACATTGGTGATCAGTGGGAAGAATGTTCCTTACATTGGTGATCAGTGGGAAGAATGTCCCTTACATTGGTGATCAGTGAGAAGAATGTTCCTTACATTGGTGATCAGTGAGAAGAATGTTCCTTACATTGGTGATCAGTGAGAAGAATGTTCCTTACACTGGTGATCAGTGGGAAGAATGTTCCTTACATTGGTGATCAGTGAGAAGAATGTTCCTTACATTGGTGATCAGTGGGAAGAATGTTCCTTACATTGGTGATCAGTGGGAAGAATGTCCCTTACATTGGTGATCAGTGAGAAGAATGTTCCTTACATTGGTGATCAGTGAGAAGAATGTTCCTTACATTGGTGATCAGTGAGAAGAATGTTCCTTACATTGGTGATCAGTGGGAAGAATGTTCCTTACATTGGTGATCAGTGGGAAGAATGTTCCTTACATTGGTGATCAGAGGGAAGAATGGCCCTTACATTGGTGATCAGTGAGAAGAATGTTCCTTACATTGGTGATCAGTGAGAAGAATGTTCCTTACATTGGTGATCAGTGAGAAGAATGTTCCTTACATTGGTGATCAGTGGGAAGAATGTCCCTTACATTGGTGATCAGTGAGAAGAATGTTCCTTACATTGGTGATCAGTGAGAAGAATGTTCCTTACATTGGTGATCAGTGGGAAGAATGCTCCTTACATTGTTGATCAGTGGGAAGAATGTTCCTTACATTGGTGATCAGTGAGAAGAATGTCCCTTACATTGGTGATCAGTGGGAAGAATGTTCCTTACATTGGTGATCAGTGGGAAGAATGTTCTTTACATTGGTGATCAGTGGGAAGAATGTTCCTTACATTGGTGATCAGTGAGAATAATGTCCCTTACATTGGTGATCAGTGGGAAGAATGTTCCTTACATTGGTGATCAGTGGGAAGAATGTTCCTTACATTGGTGATCAGAGGGAAGAATGTCCCTTACATTGGTGATCAGTGAGAAGAATGTTCCTTACATTGGTGATCAGTGAGAAGAATGTTCCTTACATTGGTGATCAGTGAGAAGAATGTTCCTTACATTGGTGATCAGTGGGAAGAATGTTCCTTACATTGGTGATCAGTGAGAAGAATGTTCCTTACATTGGTGATCAGTGAGAAGAATGTTCCTTACATTGGTGATCAGTGAGAAGAATGTTCCTTACATTGGTGATCAGTGGGAAGAATGTTCCTTACATTGGTGATCAGTGAGAAGAATGTTCCTTACATTGGTGATCAGTGGGAAGAATGTTCCTTACATTGGTGATCAGTGAGAAGAATGTTCCTTACATTGGTGATCAGTGGGAAGAATGTTCCTTACATTGGTGATCAGTGGGAAGAATGTTCCTTACATTGGTGATCAGTGGGAAGAATGTTCCTTACATTGGTGATCAGTGAGAAGAATGTCCCTTACATTGGTGATCAGTGAGAAGAATGTTCCTTACATTGGTGATCAGTGGGAAGAATGCTCCTTACATTGGTGATCAGTGGGAAGAATGTCCCTTACATTGGTGATCAGTGGGAAGAATGTTCCTTGCATTGGTGATCAGTGAGAAGAATGTTCCTTACATTGGTGATCAGTGAGAAGAATGTTCCTTACATTGGTGATCAGTGAGAAGAATGTTCCTTACATTGGTGATCAGTGGGAAGAATGTTCCTTACATTGGTGATCAGTGAGAAGAATGTTCCTTACATTGGTGATCAGAGGGAAGAATGTCCCTTACATTGGTGATCAGTGGGAAGAATGTTCCTTACATTGGTGATCAGTGGGAAGAATGTTCCTTACATTGGTGATCAGTGAGAAGAATGTTCCTTACATTGGTGATCAGTGAGAAGAATGTTCCTTACATTGGTGATCAGTGAGAAGAATGTTCCTTACATTGGTGGTCAGTGGGAAGAATGTTCCTTACATTGGTGATCAGTGAGAAGAATGTTCCTTACATTGGTGATCAGTGGGAAGAATGTTCCTTACATTGGTGATCAGAGGGAAGAATGTCCCTTACATTGGTGATCAGTGGGAAGAATGTTCCTTACATTGGTGATCAGTGGGAAGAATGTTCCTTACATTGGTGATCAGTGGGAAGAATGTTCCTTACATTGGTGATCAGTGAGAAGAATGTTCCTTACATTGGTGATCAGTGGGAAGAATGTCCCTTACATTGTTGATCAGTGAGAAGAATGTTCCTTACATTGGTGATCAGTGAGAAGAATGTTCCTTACATTGGTGATCAGTGAGAAGAATGTTCCTTACATTGGTGATCAGTGGGAAGAATGTCCCTTACATTGTTGATCAGTGAGAAGAATGTTCCTTACATTGGTGATCAGTGGGAAGAATGTTCCTTACATTGGTGATCAGTGGGAAGAATGTTCCTTACATTGGTGATCAGTGAGAAGAATGTCCCTTACATTGGTGATCAGTGGGAAGAATGTCCCTTACATTGGTGATCAGTGAGAAGAATGTTCCTTACATTGGTGATCAGTGGGAAGAATGTTCCTTACATTGGTGATCAGTGGGAAGAATGTTCCTTACATTGGTGATCAGTGAGAAGAATGTTCCTTACATTGGTGATCAGTGAGAAGAATGTTCCTTACATTGGTGATCAGTGGGAAGAATGTTCCTTACATTGGTGATCAGTGGGAAGAATGTCCCTTACATTGGTGATCAGTGAGAAGAATGTTCCTTACATTGGTGATCAGTGGGAAGAATGTTCCTTACATTGGTGATCAGTGGGAAGAATGTTCCTTACATTGGTGATCAGTGGGAAGAATGTTCCTTACATTGGTGATCAGTGAGAAGAATGTTCCTTACATTGGTGATCAGTGGGAAGAATGTCCCTTACATTGGTGATCAGTGAGAAGAATGTTCCTTACATTGGTGATCAGTGAGAAGAATGTTCCTTACATTGGTTATCAGTGAGAAGAAAGTTCCTTACATTGGTGATCAGTGGGAAGAATGTTCCTTACATTGGTGATCAGTGGGAAGAATGTCCCTTACATTGGTGATCAGTGGGAAGAATGTTCCTTACATTGGTGATCAGTGAGAAGAATGTTCCTTACATTGGTGATCAGTGGGAAGAATGTTCCTTACATTGGTGATCAGTGAGAAGAATGTTCCTTACATTGGTGATCAGTGAGAAGAATGTCCCTTACATTGGTGATCAGTGGGAAGAATGTTCCTTACATTGGTGATCAGTGAGAAGAATGTTCCTTACATTGGTGATCAGTGAGAAGAATGTTCCTTACATTGGTGATCAGTGGGAAGAATGTTCCTTACATTGGTGATCAGTGAGAAGAATGTTCCTTACATTGGTGATCAGTGAGAAGAATGTCCCTTACATTGGTGATCAGTGGGAAGAATGTTCCTTACATTGGTGATCAGTGGGAAGAATGTTCCTTACATTGGTGATCAGTGGGAAGAATGTTCCTTACATTGGTGATCAGTGAGAAGAATGTTCCTTACATTGGTGATCAGTGAGAAGAATGTTCCTTACATTGGTGATCAGTGAGAAGAATGTTCCTTACATTGGTGATCAGTGGGAAGAATGTTCCTTACATTGATGATCAGTGGGAAGAATGTTCCTTACATTGGTGATCAGTGGGAAGAATGTTCCTTACATTGGTGATCAGTGGGAAGAATGTTCCTTACATTGGTGATCAGTGAGAAGAATGTTCCTTACATTGGTGATCAGTGAGAAGAATGTCCCTTACATTGGTGATCAGTGGGAAGAATGTTCCTTACATTGGTGATCAGTGAGAAGAATGTTCCTTACATTGGTGATCAGTGGGAAGAATGTCCCTTACATTGGTGATCAGTGGGAAGAATGTTCCTTACATTGGTGATCAGTGGGAAGAATGTTCCTTACATTGGTGATCAGTGAGAAGAATGTTCCTTACATTGGTGATCAGTGAGAAGAATGTTCCTTACATTGGTGATCAGTGGGAAGAATGTTCCTTACATTGGTGATCAGTGGGAAGAATGTTCCTTACATTGGTGATCAGTGAGAAGAATGTTCCTTACATTGGTGATCAGTGGGAAGAATGTCCCTTACATTGGTGATCAGTGAGAAGAATGTTCCTTACATTGGTGATCAGTGAGAAGAATGTTCCTTACATTGGTTATCAGTGAGAAGAATGTTCCTTACATTGGTGATCAGTGGGAAGAATGTTCCTTACATTGGTGATCAGTGGGAAGAATGTTCCTTACATTGGTGATCAGTGGGAAGAATGTCCCTTACATTGGTGATCAGTGGGAAGAATGTTCCTTACATTGGTGATCAGTGGGAAGAATGTTCCTTACATTGGTGATCAGTGAGAAGAATGTTCCTTACACTGGTGATCAGTGGGAAGAATGTTCCTTACATTGGTGATCAGTGAGAAGAATGTCCCTTACATTGGTGATCAGTGGGAAGAATGTCCCTTACATTGGTGATCAGTGGGAAGAATGTTCCTTACATTGGTGATCAGTGGGAAGAATGTCCCTTACATTGGTGATCAGTGGGAAGAATGTTCCTTACATTGGTGATCAGTGGGAAGAATGTTCCTTACATTGGTGATCAGTGAGAAGAATGTTCCTTACATTGGTGATCAGTGAGAAGAATGTTCCTTACACTGGTGATCGGTGGGAAGAATGTTCCTTACATTGGTGATCAGTGAGAAGAATGTCCCTTACATTGGTGATCAGTGGGAAGAATGTCCCTTACATTGGTGATCAGTGGGAAGAATGTTCCTTACATTGGTGATCAGTGGGAAGAATGTCCCTTACATTGGTGATCAGTGAGAAGAATGTTCCTTACATTGGTGATCAGTGAGAAGAATGTTCCTTACATTGGTGATCAGTGGGAAGAATGTTCCTTACATTGGTGATCAGTGAGAAGAATGTCCCTTACATTGGTGATCAGTGGGAAGAATGTTCCTTACATTGGTGATCAGTGGGAAGAATGTTCCTTACATTGGTGATCAGAGGGAAGAATGTCCCTTACATTGGTGATCAGTGAGAAGAATGTTCCTTACATTGGTGATCAGTGAGAAGAATGTTCCTTACATTGGTGATCAGTGGGAAGAATGCTCCTTACATTGTTGATCAGTGGGAAGAATGTTCCTTACATTGGTGATCAGTGAGAAGAATGTCCCTTACATTGGTGATCAGTGGGAAGAATGTTCCTTACATTGGTGATCAGTGGGAAGAATGTTCCTTACATTGGTGATCAGAGGGAAGAATGTCCCTTACATTGGTGATCAGTGAGAAGAATGTTCCTTACATTGGTGATCAGTGAGAAGAATGTTCCTTACATTGGTGATCAGTGAGAAGAATGTTCCTTACATTGGTGATCAGTGAGAAGAATGTTCCTTACATTGGTGATCAGTGGGAAGAATGTTCCTTACATTGGTGATCAGTGAGAAGAATGTTCCTTACATTGGTGATCAGTGGGAAGAATGTTCCTTACATTGGTGATCAGTGAGAAGAATGTTCCTTACATTGGTGATCAGTGGGAAGAATGTTCCTTACATTGGTGATCAGTGGGAAGAATGTTCCTTACATTGGTGATCAGTGGGAAGAATGTTCCTTACATTGGTGATCAGTGAGAAGAATGTCCCTTACATTGGTGATCAGTGAGAAGAATGTTCCTTACATTGGTGATCAGTGGGAAGAATGCTCCTTACATTGGTGATCAGTGGGAAGAATGTCCCTTACATTGGTGATCAGTGGGAAGAATGTTCCTTGCATTGGTGATCAGTGAGAAGAATGTTCCTTACATTGGTGATCAGTGAGAAGAATGTTCCTTACATTGGTGATCAGTGAGAAGAATGTTCCTTACATTGGTGATCAGTGGGAAGAATGTTCCTTACATTGGTGATCAGTGAGAAGAATGTTCCTTACATTGGTGATCAGAGGGAAGAATGTCCCTTACATTGGTGATCAGTGGGAAGAATGTTCCTTACATTGGTGATCAGTGGGAAGAATGTTCCTTACATTGGTGATCAGTGAGAAGAATGTTCCTTACATTGGTGATCAGTGAGAAGAATGTTCCTTACATTGGTGATCAGTGAGAAGAATGTTCCTTACATTGGTGGTCAGTGGGAAGAATGTTCCTTACATTGGTGATCAGTGAGAAGAATGTTCCTTACATTGGTGATCAGTGGGAAGAATGTTCCTTACATTGGTGATCAGAGGGAAGAATGTCCCTTACATTGGTGATCAGTGGGAAGAATGTTCCTTACATTGGTGATCAGTGGGAAGAATGTTCCTTACATTGGTGATCAGTGGGAAGAATGTTCCTTACATTGGTGATCAGTGAGAAGAATGTTCCTTACATTGGTGATCAGTGAGAAGAATGTTCCTTACATTGGTGATCAGTGAGAAGAATGTTCCTTACTTTGGTGGTCAGTGAGAAGAATGTTCCTTACATTGGTGATCAGTGAGAAGAATGTTCCTTACATTGGTGATCAGTGGGAAGAATGTTCCTTACATTGGTGATCAGTGAGAAGAATGTTCCTTACATTGGTGATCAGTGAGAAGAATGTTCCTTACATTGGTGATCAGTGAGAAGAATGTTCCTTACATTGGTGATCAGTGGGAAGAATGTTCCTTACATTGGTGATCAGTGAGAAGAATGTTCCTTACATTGGTGGTCAGTGGGAAGAATGTTCCTTACATTGGTGATCAGTGGGAAGAATGTTCCTTACATTGGTGATCAGTGGGAAGAATGTTCCTTACATTGGTGATCAGTGAGAAGAATGTTCCTTACATTGGTGATCAGTGAGAAGAATGTTCCTTACATTGGTGATCAGTGGGAAGAATGTTCCTTACATTGGTGATCAGTGGGAAGAATGTTCCTTACATTGGTGATCAGTGGGAAGAATGTTCCTTACATTGGTGATCAGTGGGAAGAATGTTCCTTACATTGGTGATCAGTGGGAAGAATGTTCCTTACATTGGTGATCAGTGGGAAGAATGTTCCTTACATTGGTGATCAGTGGGAAGAATGTTCCTTACATTGGTGATCAGTGAGAAGAATGTCCCTTACATTGGTGATCAGTGGGAAGAATGTTCCTTACTTTGGTGGTCAGTGGGAAGAATGCCCTTTTATACAGTGGTGGTAAGAATGGCCCCCTTACAGAGAGCTATAAAGATGATTGGTGTCATACCAGTGGCTCCTCCAAGTGGCATTGGCTCAGAACTATGGTGGCACCATCAAACAGGAGGTAAATCAGCCACCTGTGGAGGAACCCTGGTGGAGAATGGCTGTCCTAGATCATTGAGGTGATCAGAGATGATTTGTTCGCTCTTCGCCTCTATGGCCAGCTGTGCGAACTGTCGGATCATTTCCCGGGCTCGCCGGTGAAAACGGTAAACCCGAGAAACACTGGTGACCGGCGGGGGACGACCCCTCCCACTGCTTCTAAAAGCAACCCAACGCTTGGATCACTTTTTTGAGGAAGAGAATCACCGGGGTTATGGCTAATAGCTTCAGCCATAACCCCCGGGTAAACCCCTTCAAAGCCACAAGGTAAATATACGTATTGCGGTCGGCAAGTGGCTAGAGTTCATTCGTGTTCAGCAGTGCCGGGACAAGGTCATTCAGCGCCCAGGGTAAAGTTGCCAAACTGTGCCCCCCCCCTTCTCGCACATGATGTGCGAACTTAGAGGGTGAGCAACCTGCACCTCCTCCTGGCTCTCTCCTCATTTGGCGTTGGGCTTACAAGAGTAGTGATGCTTCTGTCGCTACTCCTGTAAGCCATGTAACAGGAGGAACTTAGCACAGGATGCCCCCAATCCCTGCAATTGACCATTGCGTCAAGGGCAGCCGCCCCTTCTGCCCACCCCTTGTCCTGGCTCTGATGTTTAGTCATCTGTCCGGGTCATGGGCTTGGCTCTAGTAAAGGTACCCCCTGTGTATGGCAGTGACCCTGTACAAAGTGCCCAGCGTAGCCCAGAAGAACCCACCCCAAGGTAAGCATCTCATGCAGCCGTTGCTTGTCACCCAACGAGGAGGGAAACATGGAGGACGGGACGACCACCACACCCCACCTACCCACCCTTCCCATAAATGCAAATAACGTTTTCGGTGTATTGTACTGAGTGTATCCAATTGGATTGAAGTATATGTAGCGACCTCACCCCTCTCACCCCTTCTCATTCACGGCTTGTTTGTCTCGTCTAGGGGGTTAGTACTGGGGGGAGGGATGAGATACACCACGGCCCATGTCCTCCAATGTGTAGAGGTGAAGGCCAGAACTATCGGGCTTTGTGTGTATGTCCCAGAGTCACTTCCTTTACTGAATGACCCCCCTTTGCTTCCAGTAACTGAAGTTCCACACACTCGGTCCAACTCGTATTTATTCTTCTCAATGAATAGTCATTCAGCACAGACAGGTTGGGACCCAACGAACAGTTCAGTATTTGTGGGGAGTAGGCCAAGGCACAATCCTTCTAGATAGAGCTAACCACTGTGGTGTCACCAATGGCGAATAGTCACAGCCACTGACTATATTGAACAGAACATGGATTACCTTCGCTAACGTAGCCCCTATCAGGGGAAAGACATCCGTCCAAGACAGTTACCGGAGGCCTCTCTGTCACCAGCAATGCTGCGCTGGACTCTCCGGAGAAGTTCCGCTCACCGGCCTCCTCGTCTCAGACATGGGCACCCAAGGAGTTAGGGCCCCCTCGGATTCCTCCACCCTTGTGGAACTCAATCGAGGGTACTGAGCTCCAGGCTTCCGCCATAGTACCTCACCCCAGGCTAAAGGTGCCGGCCAGGTCGAGGGCACCTGGGCCCGGAACTCCGGAACGCCAACACCCAGGCTGAGGGTGCCTGGGTGCGGCCGCGTCCTCCGACTCCGAACTCTGAACCCCGTGGTAAGGGCGTCCGCCCCTTTTATCTCCTCTCCCTTTGCATCACAGCGGGTTCCCCGCCCCGCTGTACAAGCGCCAGGAAAGGACAAAAAGGCACAGTCTTGCGGTGTGGGTTCAACCCCGTCTCAGGGCGACAGTGCCACCTGTAGGCCACAGGGAACCCCACACCACCAGAGTCCTCCAGACTGTAAATAGTTCCCAATTCTCTAGCAATCAGGGTGCATTGGATCATACTACCACCCATGCACTTCCCCCTATATTTTAGACCCCCGCTACATATATTTTAATAAATTCTAAATATTTGGTATTTACGAATGTTACAATCCGACATATTGGAATGACAATTAAATCAACTATTATAAAAACAAAATTGCCGTTCCCACGATGGAACCATTGAATATTCTGGTGAACGATTTTGCTGAATCATCATATGAACGTTCAAATGGAATTCAGCAAACTGGAACAAACCAGCCAACTTCCTTAATGTGTGTGACTGGAGGGGACATTAGAGTGTCAGCTCCTGGGGGAATGACTCAGAATTGTAATGTGTCTGTAAGATCAGAAAAAAAAGGTTTCTGATACTTTGTGTCTTTGATATTTCCCCGGGTGTGGCCATTCCTTCACAGTGACTAAACCTCCGAGCATTTCATTCAGGTGACTAAGCCAGAGTCCCCAGACGTCTCCTGATAACCATCAGATTACAGAGGCCTCCCAATATGGGGCCCCTGTGCTACCTGAGGCTCCACCATGGTGCAATCCGGGGCAATAAAGACACAGGGGATGGTGAATGGGAGGCTGGCTGAGTCAGGACAAGGACATGTCTTCACCCTGAAGCATCTAGATTGATCTGGACACAGTCATCATCAGACAACCCGATGGGACAGGATGAGAGGGGGACATGGGTGTCACTCATTGGAGACACATTCAGGACAAGGGTGTCACTCATTGAGGACAAGGGGGTTGATTTACTAAAAAGGAGTGCCAAATCTGGCGCAGCTCTGCATAGAAACCAATCAGCTTCTAGCTTCAGCTTGTTCAATTAAACTTTGACAAAAATCCTGGAAGCAGATTGGTTTCTATGCAAAACCAGATTTTGCACCCCCTTTTTAGTAAATAAACCCCATGGTGTCACTCATTGAAGACAAGGGTGTCACTCATTGAAGACAAGGGTGTCACTCATTGAAGACAAGGGTGTCACTCATTGAAGACATATTGAAGACACATTGAAGACAAGGGTGTCACTCATTGAAGACACATTGAAGACAAGGGTGTCAATCATTGAAGACACATTGAAGACAAGGGTGTCACTCATTGAAGACACATTGAAGACAAGGGTGTCACTCATTGAAGACACATTGAAGACAAGGGTGTCACTCATTGAAGACAAGGGTGTCACTCATTGAAGACATATTGAAGACACATTGAAGACACATTGAAGACAAGGGTGTCACTCATTGAAGACACATTGAAGACAAGGGTGTCACTCATTGAAGACACATTGAAGACAAGGGTGTCACTCATTGAAGACACATTGAAGACAAGGGTGTCACTCATTGAAGACAAGGGTGTCACTCATTGAAGACAAGGGTGTCACTCATTGAAGACATATTGAAGACACATTGAAGACAAGGGTGTCACTCATTGAAGACATATTGAAGACACATTGAAGACAAGGGTGTCACTCATTGAAGACACATTGAAGACAAGGGTGTCACTCATTGAAGACAAGGGTGTCACTCATTGAAGACAAGGGTGTCACTCAATGAAGACATATTGAAGACACATTGAAGACAAGGGTGTCACTCATTGAAGACACATTGAAGACAAGGGTGTCACTCATTGAAGACACATTGAAGACAAGGGTGTCACTCATTGAAGACACATTGAAGACAAGGATGTCACTCATTGAAGACACATTGAAGACAAGGGTGTCACTCATTGAAGACACATTGAAGACAAGGGTGTCACTCATTGAAGACACATTGAAGACAAGGGTGTCACTCATTGAAGACACATTGAAGACAAGGGTGTCACTCATTGAAGACACATTGAAGACAAGGGTGTCACTCATTGAAGACACATTGAAGACAAGGGTGTCACTCATTGAAGACAAGGGTGTCACTCATTGAAGACAAGGGTGTCACTCATTGAAGACATATTGAAGACACATTGAAGACAAGGGTGTCACTCATTGAAGACATATTGAAGACACATTGAAGACAAGGGTGTCACTCATTGAAGACACATTGAAGACAAGGGTGTCACTCATTGAAGACAAGGGTGCCACTCATTGAAGACAAGGGTGTCACTCAATGAAGACATATTGAAGACACATTGAAGACAAGGGTGTCACTCATTGAAGACACATTGAAGACAAGGGTGTCACTCATTGAAGACACATTGAAGACAAGGGTGTCACTCATTGAAGACACATTGAAGACAAGGGTGTCACTCATTGAAGACAAGGATGTCACTCATTGAAGACATATTGAAGACACATTGAAGACACATTGAAGACAAGGGTGTCACTCATTGAAGACACATTGAAAACACGGGTGTCACTCATTGAAGACAAGGGTGTCACTCATTGAAGACATATTGAAGACAAGGGTGTCACTCATTGAAGACACATTGAAGACAAGGGTGTCACTCATTGAAGACAAGGGTGTCACTCATTGAAGACATATTGAAGACACATTGAAGAAACATTGAAGACAAGGGTGTCACTCATTGAAGACACATTGAAAACACGGGTGTCACTCATTGAAGACAAGGGTGTCACTCATTGAAGACACATTGAAGACAAGGGTGTCACTCATTGAAGACACATTGAAGACAAGGGTGTCACTCATTGAAGACACATTGAAGACAAGGATGTCACTCATTGAAGACACATTGAAGACAAGGGTGTCACTCATTGAAGACACATTGAAGACAAGGGTGTCACTCATTGAAGACACATTGAAGACAAGGGTGTCACTCATTGAAGACACATTGAAGACAAGGGTGTCACTCATTGAAGACACATTGAAGACAAGGATGTCACTCATTGAAGACAAGGGTGTCACTCATTGAAGACACATTGAAGACAAGGGTGTCACTCATTGAAGACACATTGAAGACAAGGGAGTCACTCATTGAAGACACATTGAAGACAAGGGAGTCACTCATTGAAGACACATTGAAGACATATTGAAGACACATTGAAGACAAGGGTGTCACTCATTGAAGACAAGGGAGTCACTCATTGAAGACACATTGAAGACAAGGGAGTCACTCATTGAAGACACATTGAAGACAAGGGTGTCACTCATTGAAGACACATTGAAGACACATTGAAGACAAGGGTGTCACTCATTGAAGACACATTGAAGACAAGGGTGTCACTCATTGAAGACACATTAAAGACAAGGGTGTCACTCATTGAAGACACATTGAAGACAAAGGTGTCACTCATTGAAGACACATTGAAGACAAGGGAGTCACTCATTGAAGACACATTGAAGACATATTGAAGACAAGGGAGTCACTCATTGAAGACACATTGAAGACAAGGGAGTCACTCATTGAAGACACATTGAAGACAAGGGAGTCACTCATTGAAGACACATTGAAGACAAGGGTGTCACTCATTGAAGACACATTGAAGACACATTGAAGACAAGGGTGTCACTCATTGAAGACACATTGAAGACAAGGGTGTCACTCATTGAAGACACATTAAAGACAAGGGTGTCACTCATTGAAGACACATTAAAGACAAGGGTGTCACTCATTGAAGACACATTGAAGACAAAGGTGTCACTCATTGAAGACACATTGAAGACAAGGGAGTCACTCATTGAAGACACATTGAAGACATATTGAAGACAAGGGAGTCACTCATTGAAGACACATTGAAGACATATTGAAGACACATTGAAGACAAGGGTGTCACTCATTGAAGACAAGGATGTCACTCATTGAAGACACATTGAAGACAAGGGTGTCACTCATTGAAGACACATTGAAGACAAGGGTGTCACTCATTGAAGACACATTGAAGACAAGGGAGTCACTCATTGAAGACACATTGAAGACATATTGAAGACACATTGAAGACAAGGGTGTCACTCATTGAAGACACATTGAAGACACAATGAAGACAAGGGTGTCACTCATTGAAGACACATTGAAGACAAGGGTGTCACTCATTGAAGACACATTGAAGACAAGGGTGTCACTCATTGAAGACAAGGGTGTCACTCATTGAAGACACATTGAAGACAAGGATGTCACTCATTGAAGACACATTGAAGACAAGGGTGTCACTCATTGAAGACACATTGAAGACAAGGGTGTCACTCATTGAAGACACATTGAAGACAAGGGTGTCACTCATTGAAGACAAGGGTGTCACTCATTGAAGACACATTGAAGACAAGGATGTCACTCATTGAAGACACATTGAAGACAAGGGTGTCACTCATTGAAGACACATTGAAGACACATTGAAGACAAGGGTGTCACTCATTGAAGACACATTGAAGACAAGGATGTCACTCATTGAAGACACATTGAAGACAAGCGTGTCACTCATTGAAGACACATTGAAGACAAGGATGTCACTCATTGAAGACACATTGAAGACAAGGGTGTCACTCATTGAAGACACATTGAAGACAAGGATGTCACTCATTGAAGACACATTGAAGACAAGGGTGTCACTCATTGAAGACACATTGAAGACTAGGGTGTCACTCATTGAAGACACATTGAAGACAAGGGTGTCACTCATTGAAGACACATTGAAGACAAGGGAGTCACTCATTGAAGACACATTGAAGACATATTGAAGACAAGGGAGTCACTCATTGAAGACACATTGAAGACATATTGAAGACACATTGAAGACAAGGGTGTCACTCATTGAAGACACATTGAAGACACATTGAAGACAAGGGTGTCACTCATTGAAGACACATTGAAGACAAGGGTGTCACTCATTGAAGACACATTAAAGACAAGGGTGTCACTCATTGAAGACACATTGAAGACAAAGGTGTCACTCATTGAAGACACATTGAAGACAAGGGAGTCACTCATTGAAGACACATTGAAGACATATTGAAGACAAGGGAGTCACTCATTGAAGACACATTAAAGACAAGGGTGTCACTCATTGAAGACACATTGAAGACAAAGGTGTCACTCATTGAAGACACATTGAAGACAAGGGAGTCACTCATTGAAGACACATTGAAGACATATTGAAGACAAGGGAGTCACTCATTGAAGACACATTGAAGACAAGGGAGTCACTCATTGAAGACACATTGAAGACAAGGGAGTCACTCATTGAAGACACATTGAAGACAAGGGTGTCACTCATTGAAGACACATTGAAGACACATTGAAGACAAGGGTGTCACTCATTGAAGACACATTGAAGACAAGGGTGTCACTCATTGAAGACACATTAAAGACAAGGGTGTCACTCATTGAAGACACATTGAAGACAAAGGTGTCACTCATTGAAGACACATTGAAGACAAGGGAGTCACTCATTGAAGACACATTGAAGACATATTGAAGACAAGGGAGTCACTCATTGAAGACACATTGAAGACATATTGAAGACACATTGAAGACAAGGGTGTCACTCATTGAAGACAAGGATGTCACTCATTGAAGACACATTGAAGACAAGGGTGTCACTCATTGAAGACACATTGAAGACAAGGGTGTCACTCATTGAAGACACATTGAAGACAAGGGAGTCACTCATTGAAGACACATTGAAGACAAGGGAGTCACTCATTGAAGTCACATTAAAGACATATTGAAGACACATTGAAGACAAGGGTGTCACTCATTGAAGACACATTGAAGACACAATGAAGACAAGGGTGTCACTCATTGAAGACACATTGAAGACAAGGGTGTCACTCATTGAAGACACATTGAAGACAAGGGTGTCACTCACTGAAGACAAGGGTGTCACTCATTGAAGACACATTGAAGACAAGGATGTCACTCATTGAAGACACATTGAAGACAAGGGTGTCACTCATTGAAGACACATTGAAGACACATTGAAGACAAGGGTGTCACTCATTGAAGACACATTGAAGACAAGGGTGTCACTCATTGAAGACACATTGAAGACAAGGGTGTCACTCATTGAAGACAAGGGTGTCACTCATTGAAGACACATTGAAGACAAGGATGTCACTCATTGAAGACACATTGAAGACAAGGGTGTCACTCATTGAAGACACATTGAAGACACATTGAAGACAAGGGTGTCACTCATTGAAGACACATTGAAGACAAGGATGTCACTCATTGAAGACACATTGAAGACAAGGGTGTCACTCATTGAAGACACATTGAAGACAAGGGTGTCACTCATTGAAGACACATTGAAGACAAGGATGTCACTCATTGAAGACACATTGAAGACAAGGGTGTCACTCATTGAAGACACATTGAAGACTAGGGTGTCACTCATTGAAGACACATTGAAGACAAGGGTGTCACTCATTGAAGACACATTGAAGACTAGGGTGTCACTCATTGAAGACACATTGAAGACAAGGGTGTCACTCATTGAAGACACATTGAAGACAAGGGAGTCACTCATTGAAGACACATTGAAGACAAGGATGTCACTCATTGAAGACACATTGAAGACAAGGGTGTCACTCATTGAAGACACATTGAAGACAAGGGTGTCACTCATTGAAGACATATTGAAGACAAGGATGTCACTCATTGAAGACACATTGAAGACAAGGGTGTCACTCATTGAAGACACATTGAAGACTAGGGTGTCACTCATTGAAGACACATTGAAGACAAGGGTGTCACTCATTGAAGACACATTGAAGACTAGGGTGTCACTCATTGAAGACACATTGAAGACAAGGATGTCACTCATTGAAGACACATTGAAGACAAGGGTGTCACTCATTGAAGACACATTGAAGACAAGGATGTCACTCATTGAAGACACATTGAAGACAAGGGTGTCACTCATTGAAGACACATTGAAGACTAGGGTGTCACTCATTGAAGACACATTGAAGACAAGGGTGTCACTCATTGAAGACACATTGAAGACAAGGGAGTCACTCATTGAAGACACATTGAAGACATATTGAAGACAAGGGAGTCACTCATTGAAGACACATTGAAGACATATTGAAGACAAGGGAGTCACTCATTGAAGACATATTGAAGACACATTGAAGACAAGGGTGTCACTCATTGAAGACAAGGATGTCACTCATTGAAGACACATTGAAGACAAGGGTGTCACTCATTGAAGACACATTGAAGACAAGGGTGTCACTCATTGAAGACACATTGAAGACAAGGGTGTCACTCATTGAAGACACATTGAAGACAAGGGTGTCACTCATTGAAGACATATTGAAGACACATTGAAGACACATTGAAGACAAGGGTGTCACTCATTGAAGACACATTGAAGACAAGGGTGTCACTCATTGAAGACACATTGAAGACAAGGGAGTCACTCATTGAAGACACATTGAAGACATATTGAAGACAAGGGAGTCACTCATTGAAGACACATTGAAGACATATTGAAGACACATTGAAGACAAGGGTGTCACTCATTGAAGACACATTGAAGACAAGGGAGTCACTCATTGAAGACACATTGAAGACATATTGAAGACAAGGGAGTCACTCATTGAAGACACATTGAAGACACATTGAAGACACATTGAAGACAAGGGAGTCACTCATTGAAGACACATTGAAGACACATTGAAGACAAGGGTGTCACTCATTGAAGACACATTGAAGACACATTGAAGACAAGGGTGTCACTCATTGAAGACACATTGAAGACACATTGAAGACAAGGGTGTCACTCATTGAAGACACATTGAAGACAAGGGTGTCACTCATTGAAGACACATTGAAGACAAGGGTGTCACTCATTGAAGACACATTGAAGACAAGGGTGTCACTCATTGAAGACACATTGAAGACAAGGATGTCACTCATTGAAGACACATTGAAGACAAGGGTGTCACTCATTGAAGACACATTGAAGACAAGGATGTCACTCATTGAAGACACATTGAAGACAAGGGTGTCACTCATTGAAGACACATTGAAGACAAGGGTGTCACTCATTGAAGACACATTGAAGACAAGGGTGTCACTCATTGAAGACACATTGAAGACAAGGGTGTCACTCATTGAAGACACATTGAAGACAAGGGAGTCACTCATTGAAGACACATTGAAGACAAGGGTGTCACTCATTGAAGACACATTGAAGACAAGGGTGTCACTCATTGAAGACATATTGAAGACACATTGAAGACACATTGAAGACAAGGGTGTCACTCATTGAAGACACATTGAAGACAAGGGTGTCACTCATTGAAGACACATTGAAGACAAGGGTGTCACTCATTGAAGACACATTGAAGACAAGGGAGTCACTCATTGAAGACACATTGAAGACATATTGAAGACAAGGGAGTCACTCATTGAAGACACATTGAAGACACATTGAAGACACATTGAAGACAAGGGAGTCACTCATTGAAGACACATTGAAGACACATTGAAGACAAGGGTGTCACTCATTGAAGACACATTGAAGACACATTGAAGACACATTGAAGACAAGGGAGTCACTCATTGAAGACACATTGAAGACACATTGAAGACATATTGAAGACACATTGAAGACAAGGGTGTCACTCATTGAAGACACATTGAAGACAAGGGAGTCACTCATTGAAGACACATTGAAGACATATTGAAGACAAGGGAGTCACTCATTGAAGACACATTGAAGACACATTGAAGACACATTGAAGACAAGGGAGTCACTCATTGAAGACACATTGAAGACACATTGAAGACAAGGGTGTCACTCATTGAAGACACATTGAAGACACATTGAAGACACATTGAAGACAAGGGTGTCACTCATTGAAGACACATTGAAGACAAGGGTGTCACTCATTGAAGACACATTGAAGACAAGGGTGTCACTCATTGAAGACACATTGAAGACAAGGGTGTCACTCATTGAAGACACATTGAAGACAAGGATGTCACTCATTGAAGACACATTGAAGACAAGGGTGTCACTCATTGAAGACACATTGAAGACAAGGATGTCACTCATTGAAGACACATTGAAGACAAGGGTGTCACTTATTGAAGACACATTGAAGACAAGGATGTCACTCATTGAAGACACATTGAAGACACATTGAAGACAAGGGTGTCACTCATTGAAGACACATTGAAGACAAGGATGTCACTCATTGAAGACACACTGAAGACACATTGAAGACAAGGGTGTCACTCATTGAAGACACATTGAAGACAAGGGAGTCACTCATTGAAGACACATTGAAGACAAGGGTGTCACTCATTAAAAACAAGGGTGTCACTCATTGAAGACACATTGAAGACAAGGATGTCACTCATTGAAGACACATTGAAGACAAGGATGTCACTCATTGAAGACACATTGAAGACACATTGAAGACAAGGATGCCACTCATTGAAGACACATTGAAGACACATTAAAGACACATTGAAGACAAGGATGTCACTCATTGAAGACACATTGAAGACAAGGATGTCACTCATTGAAGACACATTGAAGACAAGGGAGTCACTCATTGAAGACACATTGAAGACAAGGATGTCACTCATTGAAGACACATTGAAGACAAGGATGTCACTCATTGAAGACACATTGAAGACAAGGATGTCACTCATTGAAGACACATTGAAGACAAGGATGTCACTCATTGAAGACACATTGAAGACAAGGGTGTCACTCATTGAAGACAAGGGTGTCACTCATTGAAGACAAGGGTGTCACTCATTGAAGACAAGGGTGTCACTCATTGAAGACATATTGAAGACACATTGAAGACAAGGGTGTCACTCATTGAAGACACATTGAAGACAAGGGTGTCACTCATTGAAGACACATTGAAGACAAGGGTGTCACTCATTGAAGACACATTGAAGACAAGGGTGTCACTCATTGAAGACACATTGAAGACAAGGGTGTCACTCATTGAAGACACATTGAAGACAAGGGTGTCACTCATTGAAGACACATTGAAGACAAGGATGTCACTCATTGAAGACACATTGAAGACAAGGGTGTCACTCATTGAAGACACATTGAAGACAAGGGTGTCACTCATTGAAGACACATTGAAGATAAGGGTGTCACTCATTGAAGACACATTGAAGACAAGGGTGTCACTCATTGAAGACACATTGAAGACAAGGGTGTCACTCATTGAAGACACATTGAAGACAAGGGTGTCACTCATTGAAGACACATTGAAGACAAGGATGTCACTCATTGAAGACACATTGAAGACAAGGGTGTCACTCATTGAAGACACATTGAAGACAAGGGTGTCACTCATTGAAGACACATTGAAGACAAGGGTGTCACTCATTGAAGACACATTGAAGACAAGGGTGTCACTCATTGAAGACAAGGGTGTCACTCATTGAAGACACATTGAAGACAAGGATGTCACTCATTGAAGACACATTGAAGACAAGGGTGTCACTCATTGAAGACACATTGAAGACACATTGAAGACAAGGGTGTCACTCATTGAAGACACATTGAAGACAAGGATGTCACTCATTGAAGACACATTGAAGACAAGGGTGTCACTCATTGAAGACACATTGAAGACAAGGATGTCACTCATTGAAGACACATTGAAGACAAGGGTGTCACTCATTGAAGACACATTGAAGACACATTGAAGACAAGGGTGTCACTCATTGAAGACACATTGAAGACAAGGGTGTCACTCATTGAAGACACATTGAAGACAAGGATGTCACTCATTGAAGACACATTGAAGACAAGGGTGTCACTCATTGAAGACACATTGAAGACTAGGGTGTCACTCATTGAAGACACATTGAAGACAAGGGTGTCACTCATTGAAGACACATTGAAGACTAGGGTGTCACTCATTGAAGACACATTGAAGACAAGGGTGTCACTCATTGAAGACACATTGAAGACAAGGGTGTCACTCATTGAAGACACATTGAAGACAAGGGTGTCACTCATTGAAGACACATTGAAGACAAGGGTGTCACTCATTGAAGACAGATTGAAGACAAGGGTGTCACTCATTGAAGACACATTGAAGACAAGGGAGTCACTCATTGAAGACACATTGAAGACAAGGGTGTCACTCATTGAAGACACATTAAAGACAAGGGTGTCACTCATTGAAGACACATTGAAGACAAGGGAGTCACTCATTGAAGACACATTGAAGACAAGGGTGTCACTCATTGAAGACACATTGAAGACACATTGAAGACAAGGATGTCACTCATTGAAGACACATTGAAGACAAGGGTGTCACTCATTGAAGACACATTGAAGACAAGGATGTCACTCATTGAAGACACATTGAAGACAAGGGTGTCACTCATTGAAGACACATTGAAGACTAGGGTGTCACTCATTGAAGACACATTGAAGACAAGGGTGTCACTCATTGAAGACACATTGAAGACTAGGGTGTCACTCATTGAAGACACATTGAAGACAAGGGTGTCACTCATTGAAGACACATTGAAGACAAGGGTGTCACTCATTGAAGACACATTGAAGACAAGGGTGTCACTCATTGAAGACACATTGAAGACAAGGGTGTCACTCATTGAAGACAGATTGAAGACAAGGGTGTCACTCATTGAAGACACATTGAAGACAAGGGAGTCACTCATTGAAGACACATTGAAGACAAGGGTGTCACTCATTGAAGACACATTAAAGACAAGGGTGTCACTCATTGAAGACACATTGAAGACAAGGGAGTCACTCATTGAAGACACATTGAAGACAAGGGTGTCACTCATTGAAGACACATTGAAGACAAGGGTGTCACTCATTGAAGACACATTGAAGACAAGGGTGTCACTCATTGAAGACACATTGAAGACAAGGGAGTCACTCATTGAAGACACATTGAAGACAAGGGTGTCACTCATTGAAGACACATTGAAGACAAGGGTGTCACTCATTGAAGAAACATTGAAGACAAGGGTGTCACTCATTGAAGACACATTGAAGACAAGGGAGTCACTCATTGAAGACACATTGAAGACATATTGAAGACAAGGGAGTCACTCATTGAAGACACATTGAAGACATATTGAAGACAAGGGAGTCACTCATTGAAGACATATTGAAGACACATTGAAGACAAGGGTGTCACTCATTGAAGACATATTGAAGACACATTGAAGACAAGGGTGTCACTCATTGAAGACAAGGATGTCACTCATTGAAGACACATTGAAGACAAGGGTGTCACTCATTGAAGACACATTGAAGACAAGGGTGTCACTCATTGAAGACACATTGAAGACAAGGGTGTCACTCATTGAAGACACATTGAAGACAAGGGAGTCACTCATTGAAGACACATTGAAGACATATTGAAGACAAGGGAGTCACTCATTGAAGACACATTGAAGACAAGGGTGTCACTCATTGAAGACACATTGAAGACAAGGGTGTCACTCATTGAAGACACATTGAAGACAAGGGAGTCACTCATTGAAGACACATTGAAGACATATTGAAGACAAGGGAGTCACTCATTGAAGACACATTGAAGACACATTGAAGACACATTGAAGACAAGGGAGTCACTCATTGAAGACACATTGAAGACAAGGGTGTCACTCATTGAAGACACATTGAAGACAAGGATGTCACTCATTGAAGACACATTGAAGACAAGGATGTCACTCATTGAAGACACATTGAAGACAAGGGTGTCACTCATTGAAGACACATTGAAGACAAGGATGTCACTCATTGAAGACACATTGAAGACAAGGGTGTCACTCATTGAAGACACATTGAAGACAAGGATGTCACTCATTGAAGACACATTGAAGACAAGGGTGTCACTCATTGAAGACACATTGAAGACAAGGATGTCACTCATTGAAGACACATTGAAGACAAGGGTGTCACTCATTGAAGACACATTGAAGACAAGGATGTCACTCATTGAAGACACATTGAAGACACATTGAAGACAAGGGTGTCACTCATTGAAGACACATTGAAGACAAGGATGTCACTCATTGAAGACACATTGAAGACACATTGAAGACAAGGGTGTCACTCATTGAAGACACATTGAAGACAAGGGAGTCACTCATTGAAGACACATTGAAGACAAGGGTGTCACTCATTAAAAACAAGGGTGTCACTCATTGAAGACACATTGAAGACAAGGATGTCACTCATTGAAGACACATTGAAGACAAGGATGTCACTCATTGAAGACACATTGAAGACACATTGAAGACAAGGATGCCACTCATTGAAGACACATTGAAGACACATTGAAGACACATTGAAGACAAGGATGTCACTCATTGAAGACACATTGAAGACAAGGATGTCACTCATTGAAGACACATTGAAGACAAGGGAGTCACTCATTGAAGACACATTGAAGACAAGGATGTCACTCATTGAAGACACATTGAAGACAAGGATGTCACTCATTGAAGACACATTGAAGACAAGGATGTCACTCATTGAAGACACATTGAAGACAAGGATGTCACTCATTGAAGACACATTGAAGACAAGGGTGTCACTCATTGAAGACAAGGGTGTCACTCATTGAAGACAAGGGTGTCACTCATTGAAGACAAGGGTGTCACTCATTGAAGACATATTGAAGACACATTGAAGACAATGGTGTCACTCATTGAAGACACATTGAAGACAAGGGTGTCACTCATTGAAGACACATTGAAGACAAGGGTGTCACTCATTGAAGACACATTGAAGACAAGGGTGTCACTCATTGAAGACACATTGAAGACAAGGGTGTCACTCATTGAAGACACATTGAAGACAAGGGTGTCACTCATTGAAGACACATTGAAGACAAGGATGTCACTCATTGAAGACACATTGAAGACAAGGGTGTCACTCATTGAAGACACATTGAAGACAAGGGTGTCACTCATTGAAGACACATTGAAGACAAGGGTGTCACTCATTGAAGACACATTGAAGACAAGGGTGTCACTCATTGAAGACACATTGAAGACAAGGGTGTCACTCATTGAAGACACATTGAAGACAAGGGTGTCACTCATTGAAGACACATTGAAGACAAGGGTGTCACTCATTGAAGACATATTGAAGACACATTGAAGACACATTGAAGACAAGGGTGTCACTCATTGAAGACACATTGAAAACACGGGTGTCACTCATTGAAGACAAGGGTGTCACTCATTGAAGACATATTGAAGACAAGGGTGTCACTCATTGAAGACACATTGAAGACAAGGGTGTCACTCATTGAAGACACATTGAAGACAAGGGTGTCACTCATTGAAGACACATTGAAGACAAGGATGTCACTCATTGAAGACACATTGAAGACAAGGGTGTCACTCATTGAAGACACATTGAAGACAAGGGTGTCACTCATTGAAGACACATTGAAGACAATGGTGTCACTCATTGAAGACACATTGAAGACAAGGGTGTCACTCATTGAAGACAAGGGTGTCACTCATTGAAGACAAGGGTGTCACTCATTGAAGACATATTGAAGACACATTGAAGACAAGGGTGTCACTCATTGAAGACATATTGAAGACACATTGAAGACAAGGGTGTCACTCATTGAAGACACATTGAAGACAAGGGTGTCACTCATTGAAGACACATTGAAGACAAGGGTGTCACTCATTGAAGACAAGGGTGTCACTCATTGAAGACAAGGGTGTCACTCAATGAAGACATATTGAAGACACATTGAAGACAAGGGTGTCACTCATTGAAGACATATTGAAGACACATTGAAGACAAGGGTGTCACTCATTGAAGACACATTGAAGACAAGGGTGTCACTCATTGAAGACACATTGAAGACAAGGGTTTCACTCATTGAAGACACATTGAAGACAAGGGTGTCACTCATTAAAGACACATTGAAGACAAGGGTGTCACTCATTGAAGACACATTGAAGACAAGGGTGTCAATCATTGAAGACACATTGAAGACAAGGGTGTCACTCATTGAAGACAAGGGTGTCACTCATTGAAGACACATTGAAGACAAGGATGTCACTCATTGAAGACACATTGAAGACAAGGGTGTCACTCATTGAAGACACATTGAAGACAAGGGTGTCACTCATTGAAGACACATTGAAGACAAGGGGGTCACTCATTGAAGACACATTGAAGACAAGGGTGTCACTCATTGAAGACACATTGAAGACAAGGGTGTCACTCATTGAAGATACATTGAAGACAAGGGTGTCACTCATTGAAGACACATTGAAGACAAGGGTGTCACTCATTGAAGACAAGGATGTCACTCATTGAAGACATATTGAAGACACATTGAAGACACATTGAAGACAAGGGTGTCACTCATTGAAGACACATTGAAAACACGGGTGTCACTCATTGAAGACAAGGGTGTCACTCATTGAAGACATATTGAAGACAAGGGTGTCACTCATTGAAGACACATTGAAGACAAGGGGGTCACTCATTGAAGACAAGGGTTTCACTCATTGAAGACATATTGAAGACACATTGAAGAAACATTGAAGACAAGGGTGTCACTCATTGAAGACACATTGAAAACACGGGTGTCACTCATTGAAGACAAGGGTGTCACTCATTGAAGACACATTGAAGACAAGGGTGTCACTCATTGAAGACACATTGAAGACAAGGGTGTCACTCATTGAAGACACATTGAAGAGAAGGATGTCACTCATTGAAGACACATTGAAGACAAGGGTGTCACTCATTGAAGACACATTGAAGACAAGGGTGTCACTCATTGAAGATACATTGAAGACAAGGGTGTCACTCATTGAAGACACATTGAAGACAAGGGTGTCACTCATTGAAGACACATTGAAGACAAGGGTGTCACTCATTGAAGACACATTGAAGACAAGGGTGTCACTCATTGAAGACACATTGAAGACAAGAGTGTCACTCATTGAAGACACATTGAAGACAAGGGTGTCACTCATTGAAGACACATTGAAGACAAGGATGTCACTCATTGAAGACACATTGAAGACAAGGGTGTCACTCATTGAAGACACATTGAAGACAAGGGTGTCACTCATTGAAGACACATTGAAGACAAGGGAGTCACTCATTGAAGACACATTGAAGACATATTGAAGACACATTGAAGACAAGGGTGTCACTCATTGAAGACACATTGAAGACAAGGGAGTCACTCATTGAAGACACATTGAA
This sequence comes from Rana muscosa, assembly GCA_029206835.1. NCBI lineage: Eukaryota > Metazoa > Chordata > Amphibia > Anura > Ranidae > Rana > Rana muscosa. The sequence continues at coordinate 3,328,581 of JARGYO010005628.1, forward strand.
GACAAGGGAGTCACTCATTGAAGACACATTGAAGACAAGGGAGTCACTCATTGAAGACACATTGAAGACATATTGAAGACACATTGAAGACAAGGGTGTCACTCATTGAAGACACATTGAAGACAAGGGAGTCACTCATTGAAGACACATTGAAGACAAGGGAGTCACTCATTGAAGACACATTGAAGACAAGGGTGTCCCTCATTGAAGACACATTGAAGACACATTGAAGACAAGGGTGTCACTCATTGAAGACACATTGAAGACAAGGCTGTCACTCATTGAAGACACATTGAAGACAAGGGTGTCACTCATTGAAGACACATTGAAGACACATTGAAGACAAGGGTGTCACTCATTGAAGACACATTAAAGACAAGGGTGTCACTCATTGAAGACAAGGATTTCACTCATTGAAGACACATTGAAGACAAGGGAGTCACTCATTGAAGACACATTGAAGACAAGGGAGTCACTCATTGAAGACACATTGAAGACAAGGGAGTCACTCATTGAAGACACATTGAAGACAAGGGAGTCACTCATTGAAGACACATTAAAGACATATTGAAGACAAGGGAGTCACTCATTGAAGACACATTGAAGACATATTGAAGACACATTGAAGACAAGGGTGTCACTCATTGAAGACACATTGAAGACACAATGAAGACAAGGGTGTCACTCATTGAAGACACATTGAAGACACATTGAAGACAAGGGTGCCACTCATTGAAGACACATTGAAGACAAGGGTGTCACTCATTGAAGACACATTGAAGACAAGGGTGTCACTCATTGAAGACAAGGGTGTCACTCATTGAAGACACATTGAAGACAAGGATGTCACTCATTGAAGACACATTGAAGACAAGGATGTCACTCATTGAAGACACATTGAATTCACATTGAAGACAAGGGTGTCACTCATTGAAGACACATTGAAGACAAGGATGTCACTCATTGAAGACACATTGAAGACAAGGGTGTCACTCATTGAAGACACATTGAAGACAAGGATGTCACTCATTGAAGACACATTGAAGACAAGGGTGTCACTCATTGAAGACACATTGAAGACACATTGAAGACAAGGGTGTCACTCATTGAAGACACATTGAAGACAAGGATGTCACTCATTGAAGACACATTGAAGACAAGGGTGTCACTCATTGAAGACACATTGAAGACAAGGATGTCACTCATTGAAGACACATTGAAGACAAGGGTGTCACTCATTGAAGACACATTGAAGACTAGGGTGTCACTCATTGAAGACACATTGAAGACAAGGGTGTCACTCATTGAAGACACATTGAAGACTAGGGTGTCACTCATTGAAGACACATTGAAGACAAGGGTGTCACTCATTGAAGACACATTGAAGACAAGGGTGTCACTCATTGAAGACACATTGAAGACAAGGGTGTCACTCATTGAAGACACATTGAAGACAAGGGTGTCACTCATTGAAGACAGATTGAAGACAAGGGTGTCACTCATTGAAGACACATTGAAGACAAGGGAGTCACTCATTGAAGACACATTGAAGACAAGGGTGTCACTCATTGAAGACACATTAAAGACAAGGGTGTCACTCATTGAAGACACATTGAAGACAAGGGAGTCACTCATTGAAGACACATTGAAGACAAGGGTGTCACTCATTGAAGACACATTGAAGACAAGGGTGTCACTCATTGAAGACACATTGAAGACAAGGGTGTCACTCATTGAAGACACATTGAAGACAAGGGAGTCACTCATTGAAGACACATTGAAGACAAGGGTGTCACTCATTGAAGACACATTGAAGACAAGGGTGTCACTCATTGGAGACACATTGAAGACAAGGGTGTCACTCATTGAAGACACATTGAAGACAAGGGAGTCACTCATTGAAGACACATTGAAGACATATTGAAGACAAGGGAGTCACTCATTGAAGACACATTGAAGACATATTGAAGACAAGGGAGTCACTCATTGAAGACATATTGAAGACACATTGAAGACAAGGGTGTCACTCATTGAAGACATATTGAAGACACATTGAAGACAAGGGTGTCACTCATTGAAGACAAGGATGTCACTCATTAAAGACACATTGAAGACAAGGGTGTCACTCATTGAAGACACATTGAAGACAAGGGTGTCACTCATTGAAGACACATTGAAGACAAGGGTGTCACTCATTGAAGACATATTGAAGACACATTGAAGACACATTGAAGACAAGGGTGTCACTCATTGAAGACACATTGAAGACAAGGGTGTCACTCATTGAAGACACATTGAAGACAAGGGAGTCACTCATTGAAGACACATTGAAGACATATTGAAGACAAGGGAGTCACTCATTGAAGACACATTGAAGACATATTGAAGACACATTGAAGACAAGGGTGTCACTCATTGAAGACACATTGAAGACAAGGGTGTCACTCATTGAAGACACATTGAAGACAAGGGAGTCACTCATTGAAGACACATTGAAGACATATTGAAGACAAGGGAGTCACTCATTGAAGACACATTGAAGACACATTGAAGACACATTGAAGACAAGGGAGTCACTCATTGAAGACACATTGAAGACACATTGAAGACAAGGGTGTCACTCATTGAAGACACATTGAAGACACATTGAAGACACATTGAAGACAAGGGTGTCACTCATTGAAGACACATTGAAGACAAGGGTGTCACTCATTGAAGACACATTGAAGACAAGGGTGTCACTCATTGAAGACACATTGAAGACAAGGGTGTCACTCATTGAAGACACATTGAAGACAAGGGTGTCACTCATTGAAGACACATTGAAGACAAGGATGTCACTCATTGAAGACACATTGAAGACAAGGGTGTCACTCATTGAAGACCCATTGAAGACAAGGATGTCACTCATTGAAGACACATTGAAGACAAGGGTGTCACTCATTGAAGACACATTGAAGACAAGGATGTCACTCATTGAAGACACATTGAAGACAAGGGTGTCACTCATTGAAGACACATTGAAGACAAGGATGTCACTCATTGAAGACACATTGAAGACACATTGAAGACAAGGGTGTCACTCATTGAAGACACATTGAAGACAAGGGAGTCACTCATTGAAGACACATTGAAGACAAGGGTGTCACTCATTGAAGACAAGGGTGTCACTCATTGAAGACACATTGAAGACAAGGATGTCACTCATTGAAGACACATTGAAGACAAGGATGTCACTCATTGAAGACACATTGAAGACAAGGGTGTCACTCATTGAAGACACATTGAAGACAAGGGTGTCACTCATTGAAGACAGATTGAAGACAAGGGTGTCACTCATTGAAGACACATTGAAGACAAGGGAGTCACTCATTGAAGACACATTGAAGACAAGGGTGTCACTCATTGAAGACACATTAAAGACAAGGGTGTCACTCATTGAAGACACATTGAAGACAAGGGAGTCACTCATTGAAGACACATTGAAGACAAGGGTGTCACTCATTGAAGACACATTGAAGACAAGGATGCCACTCATTGAAGACACATTGAAGACACATTGAAGACAAGGATGTCACTCATTGAAGACACATTGAAGACAAGGATGTCACTCATTGAAGACACATTGAAGACAAGGGAGTCACTCATTGAAGACACATTGAAGACAAGGATGTCACTCATTGAAGACACATTGAAGACAAGGATGTCACTCATTGAAGACACATTGAAGACAAGGATGTCACTCATTGAAGACACATTGAAGACACATTGAAGACAAGGATGTCACTCATTGAAGACACATTGAAGACAAGGATGTCACTCATTGAAGACACATTGAAGACACATTGAAGACAAGGATGTCACTCATTGAAGACACATTGAAGACAAGGATGTCACTCATTGAAGACACATTGAAGACAAGGATGTCACTCATTGAAGACACATTGAAGACACATTGAAGACAAGGATGTCACTCATTGAAGACACGTTGAAGACAAGGATGTCACTCATTGAAGACACATTGAAGACAAGGATGTCACTCATTGAAGACACATTGAAGACACATTGAAGACAAGGGTGTCACTCATTGAAGACACATTGAAGACAAGGGAGTCACTCATTGAAGACACATTGAAGACAAGGGTGTCACTCATTGAAGACACATTGAAGACAAGGGTGTCACTCATTGAAGACACATTGAAGACATATTGAAGACAAGTGAGTCACTCATTGAAGACACATTGAAGACATATTGAAGACAAGGGAGTCACTCATTGAAGACATATTGAAGACAAGGGTGTCACTCATTGAAGACAAGGATGTCACTCATTGAAGACACATTGAAGACAAGGGTGTCACTCATTGAAGACACATTGAAGACAAGGGTGTCACTCATTGAAGACACATTGAAGACAAGGGAGTCACTCATTGAAGACACATTGAAGACAAGGGAGTCACTCATTGAAGACACATTGAAGACATATTGAAGACAAGGGAGTCACTCATTGAAGACACATTGAAGACATATTGAAGACACATTGAAGACAAGGGTGTCACTCATTGAAGACACATTGAAGACACATTGAAGACAAGGGTGTCACTCATTGAAGACACATTGAAGACACATTGAAGACAAGGGTGTCACTCATTGAAGACACATTGAAGACAAGGGTGTCACTCATTGAAGACACATTGAAGACAAGGGTGTCACTCATTGAAGACACATTGAAGACAAGGGTGCCACTCATTGAAGACACATTGAAGACAAGGATGTCACTCATTGAAGACACATTGAAGACAAGGATGTCACTCATTGAAGACTCATTGAAGACACATTGAAGACAAGGGTGTCACTCATTGAAGACACATTGAAGACAAGGGTGTCACTCATTGAAGACACATTGAAGACACATTGAAGACAAGGGTGTCACTCATTGAAGACACATTGAAGACACATTGAAGACAAGGGTGTCACTCATTGAAGACACATTGAAGACAAGGGTGTCACTCATTGAAGACACATTGAAGACAAGGGTGTCACTCATTGAAGACACATTGAAGACAAGGGTGTCACTCATTGAAGACACATTGAAGACAAGGATGTCACTCATTGAAGACACATTGAAGACAAGGATGTCACTCATTGAAGACTCATTGAAGACACATTGAAGACAAGGGTGTCACTCATTGAAAACACATTGAAGACAAGGATGTCACTCATTGAAGACACATTGAAGACAAGGGTGTCACTCATTGAAGACACATTGAAGACAAGGGTGTCACTCATTGAAGACACATTGAAGACAAGGATGTCACTCATTGAAGACACATTGAAGACAAGGATGTCACTCATTGAAGACACATTGAAGACACATTGAAGACAAGGGTGTCACTCATTGAAGACACATTGAAGACAAGGATGTCACTCATTGAAGACACATTGAAGACAAGGGTGTCACTCATTGAAGACACATTGAAGACAAGGGTGTCACTCATTGAAGACACATTGAAGACATATTGAAGACAAGTGAGTCACTCATTGAAGACACATTGAAGACATATTGAAGACAAGGGAGTCACTCATTGAAGACACATTGAAGACATATTGAAGACAAGGGTGTCACTCATTGAAGACAAGGATGTCACTCATTGAAGACACATTGAAGACAAGGGTGTCACTCATTGAAGACACATTGAAGACAAGGGTGTCACTCATTGAAGACACATTGAAGACAAGGGTGTCACTCATTGAAGACACATTGAAGACATATTGAAGACAAGGGAGTCACTCATTGAAGACACATTGAAGACATATTGAAGACACATTGAAGACAAGGGTGTCACTCATTGAAGACACATTGAAGACACATTGAAGACAAGGGTGTCACTCATTGAAGACACATTGAAGACACATTGAAGACAAGGGTGTCACTCATTGAAGACACATTGAAGACAAGGGTGTCACTCATTGAAGACACATTGAAGACAAGGGTGTCACTCATTGAAGACACATTGAAGACAAGGGTGTCACTCATTGAAGACACATTGAAGACAAGGATGTCACTCATTGAAGACACATTGAAGACAAGGATGTCACTCATTGAAGACTCATTGAAGACACATTGAAGACAAGGGTGTCACTCATTGAAGACACATTGAAGACACATTGAAGACAAGGGTGTCACTCATTGAAGACACATTGAAGACACATTGAAGACAAGGGTGTCACTCATTGAAGACACATTGAAGACACATTGAAGACAAGGGTGTCACTCATTGAAGACACATTGAAGACAAGGGTGTCACTCATTGAAGACACATTGAAGACAAGGGTGTCACTCATTGAAGACACATTGAAGACAAGGGTGTCACTCATTGAAGACACATTGAAGACAAGGATGTCACTCATTGAAGACACATTGAAGACAAGGATGTCACTCATTGAAGACTCATTGAAGACACATTGAAGACAAGGGTGTCACTCATTGAAAACACATTGAAGACACATTGAAGACAAGGATGTCACTCATTGAAGACACATTGAAGACAAGGGTGTCACTCATTGAAGACACATTGAAGACAAGGGTGTCACTCATTGAAGACACATTGAAGACAAGGATGCCACTCATTGAAGACACATTGAAGACAAGGATGTCACTCATTGAAGACACATTGAAAACACATTGAAGACAAGGGTGTCACTCATTGAAGACACATTGAAGACAAGGATGTCACTCATTGAAGACACATTGAAGACAAGGGTGTCACTCATTGAAGACACATTGAAGACAAGGGTGTCACTCATTGAAGACACATTGAAGACACATTGAAGACAAGGATGTCACTCATTGAAGACACATTGAAGACACATTGAAGACAAGGATGTCACTCATTGAAGACACATTGAAGACAAGGATGTCACTCATTGAAGACACATTGAAGACACATTGAAGACAAGGATGTCACTCATTGAAGACACATTGAAGACACATTGAAGACACATTGAAGACAAGGATGTCACTCATTGAAGACACATTGAAGACAAGGATGTCACTCATTGAAGACTCATTGAAGACACATTGAAGACAAGGGTGTCACTCATTGAAGACACATTGAAGACACATTGAAGACAAGGGTGTCACTCATTGAAGACACATTGAAGACACATTGAAGACAAGGGTGTCACTCATTGAAGACACATTGAAGACACATTGAAGACAAGGGTGTCACTCATTGAAGACACATTGAAGACAAGGGTGTCACTCATTGAAGACACATTGAAGACAAGGGTGTCACTCATTGAAGACACATTGAAGACAAGGGTGTCACTCATTGAAGACACATTGAAGACAAGGATGTCACTCATTGAAGACACATTGAAGACAAGGATGTCACTCATTGAAGACTCATTGAAGACACATTGAAGACAAGGGTGTCACTCATTGAAAACACATTGAAGACACATTGAAGACAAGGATGTCACTCATTGAAGACACATTGAAGACAAGGGTGTCACTCATTGAAGACACATTGAAGACAAGGGTGTCACTCATTGAAGACACATTGAAGACAAGGATGTCACTCATTGAAGACACATTGAAGACAAGGATGTCACTCATTGAAGACACATTGAAGACAAGCATGTCACTCATTGAAGACACATTGAAGACACATTGAAGACAAGGATGTCACTCATTGAAGACACATTGAAGACAAGGATGTTCATTGGTACATTGGTGATCAGTGAGAAGAATGTCCCTTACATTGGTGATCAGTGGGAAGAATGTCCCTTACATTGGTGATCAGTGAGAAGAATGTTCCTTACATTGGTGATCAGTGAGAAGAATGTTCCTTACATTGGTGATCAGTGGGAAGAATGTTCCTTACATTGGTGATCAGTGGGAAGAATGTTCCTTACATTGGTGATCAGTGAGAAGAATGTTCCTTACATTGGTGATCAGTGAGAAGAATGTTCCTTACATTGGTGATCAGTGGGAAGAATGTCCCTTACATTGGTGATCAGTAGGAAGAATGTTCCTTACATTGGTGATCAGTGGGAAGAATGTCCCTTACATTGGTGATCAGTGGGAAGAATGTTCCTTACATTGGTGATCAGTGAGAAGAATGTTCCTTACACTGGTGATCAGTGGGAAGAATGTTCCTTACATTGGTGATCAGTGAGAAGAATGTCCCTTACATTGGTGATCAGTGGGAAGAATGTTCCTTACATTGGTGATCAGTGGGAAGAATGTTCCTTACATTGGTGATCAGAGGGAAGAATGTCCCTTACATTGGTGATCAGAGGGAAGAATGTCCCTTACATTGGTGATCAGTGAGAAGAATGTTCCTTACATTGGTGATCAGTGAGAAGAATGTTCCTTACATTGGTGATCAGTGAGAAGAATGTTCCTTACATTGGTGATCAGTGGGAAGAATGTCCCTTACATTGGTGATCAGTGAGAAGAATGTTCCTTACATTGGTGATCAGTGAGAAGAATGTTCCTTACATTGGTGATCAGTGGGAAGAATGTTCCTTACATTGGTGATCAGTGAGAAGAATGTCCCTTACATTGGTGATCAGTGGGAAGAATGTTCCTTACATTGGTGATCAGTGGGAAGAATGTTCCTTACATTGGTGATCAGTGAGAAGAATGTCCCTTACATTGGTGATCAGTGGGAAGAATGTTCCTTACATTGGTGATCAGTGAGAAGAATGTTCCTTACATTGGTGATCAGTGAGAAGAATGTTCCTTACATTGGTGATCAGTGAGAAGAATGTTCCTTACATTGGTGATCAGTGGGAAGAATGTTCCTTACATTGGTGATCAGTGAGAAGAATGTCCCTTACATTGGTGATCAGTGGGAAGAATGTTCCTTACATTGGTGATCAGTGGGAAGAATGTTCCTTACATTGGTGATCAGTGGGAAGAATGTTCCTTACATTGGTGATCAGTGAGAAGAATGTCCCTTACATTGGTGATCAGTGGGAAGAATGTCCCTTACATTGGTGATCAGTGGGAAGAATGTTCCTTACATTGGTGATCAGAGGGAAGAATGTCCCTTACATTGGTGATCAGTGAGAAGAATGTTCCTTACATTGGTGATCAGTGAGAAGAATGTTCCTTACATTGGTGATCAGTGAGAAGAATGTTCCTTACATTGGTGATCAGTGGGAAGAATGTTCCTTACATTGGTGATCAGTGAGAAGAATGTTCCTTACATTGGTGATCAGTGAGAAGAATGTTCCTTACATTGGTGATCAGTGAGAAGAATGTTCCTTACATTGGTGATCAGTGGGAAGAATGTTCCTTACATTGGTGATCAGTGAGAAGAATGTTCCTTACATTGGTGATCAGTGGGAAGAATGTTCCTTACATTGGTGATCAGTGGGAAGAATGTTCCTTACATTGGTGATCAGTGGGAAGAATGTTCCTTACATTGGTGATCAGTGAGAAGAATGTCCCTTACATTGGTGATCAGTGGGAAGAATGTTCCTTACATTGGTGATCAGTGGGAAGAATGTTCCTTACATTGGTGATCAGAGGGAAGAATGTCCCTTACATTGGTGATCAGTGAGAAGAATGTTGCTTACATTGGTGATCAGTGAGAAGAATGTTCCTTACATTGGTGATCAGTGAGAAGAATGTTCCTTACATTGGTGATCAGTGGGAAGAATGTTCCTTACATTGGTGATCAGTGAGAAGAATGTTCCTTACATTGGTGATCAGTGGGAAGAATGTTCCTTACATTGGTGATCAGTGAGAAGAATGTTCCTTACATTGGTGATCAGTGGGAAGAATGTTCCTTACATTGGTGATCAGTGGGAAGAATGTTCCTTACATTGGTGATCAGTGGGAAGAATGTTCCTTACATTGGTGATCAGTGAGAAGAATGTCCCTTACATTGGTGATCAGTGAGAAGAATGTTCCTTACATTGGTGATCAGTGGGAAGAATGCTCCTTACATTGGTGATCAGTGGGAAGAATGTCCCTTACATTGGTGATCAGTGGGAAGAATGTTCCTTGCATTGGTGATCAGTGAGAAGAATGTTCCTTGCATTGGTGATCAGTGAGAAGAATGTTCCTTACATTGGTGATCAGTGAGAAGAATGTTCCTTACATTGGTGATCAGTGGGAAGAATGTTCCTTACATTGGTGATCAGTGAGAAGAATGTTCCTTACATTGGTGATCAGAGGGAAGAATGTCCCTTACATTGGTGATCAGTGGGAAGAATGTTCCTTACATTGGTGATCAGTGGGAAGAATGTTCCTTACATTGGTGATCAGTGAGAAGAATGTTCCTTACATTGGTGATCAGTGAGAAGAATGTCCCTTACATTGGTGATCAGTGAGAAGAATGTTCCTTACATTGGTGATCAGTGAGAAGAATGTTCCTTACATTGGTGGTCAGTGGGAAGAATGTTCCTTACATTGGTGATCAGTGAGAAGAATGTTCCTTACATTGGTGATCAGTGGGAAGAATGTTCCTTACATTGGTGATCAGAGGGAAGAATGTCCCTTACATTGGTGATCAGTGGGAAGAATGTTCCTTACATTAGTGATCAGTGGGAAGAATGTTCCTTACATTGGTGATCAGTGGGAAGAATGTTCCTTACATTGGTGATCAGTGAGAAGAATGTTCCTTACATTGGTGATCAGTGAGAAGAATGTTCCTTACATTGGTGATCAGTGGGAAGAATGTCCCTTACATTGTTGATCAGTGAGAAGAATGTTCCTTACATTGGTGATCAGTGAGAAGAATGTTCCTTACATTGGTGATCAGTGGGAAGAATGTTCCTTACATTGGTGATCAGTGGGAAGAATGTCCCTTACATTGGTGATCAGTGAGAAGAATGTTCCTTACATTGGTGATCAGTGGGAAGAATGTTCCTTACATTGGTGATCAGTGGGAAGAATGTTCCTTACATTGGTGATCAGTGGGAAGAATGTCCCTTACATTGGTGATCAGTGAGAAGAATGTTCCTTACATTGGTGATCAGTGGGAAGAATGTTCCTTACATTGGTGATCAGTGGGAAGAATGTTCCTTACATTGGTGATCAGTGAGAAGAATGTTCCTTACATTGGTGATCAGTGAGAAGAATGTTCCTTACATTGGTGATCAGTGGGAAGAATGTTCCTTACATTGGTGATCAGTGGGAAGAATGTCCCTTACATTGGTGATCAGTGAGAAGAATGTTCCTTACATTGGTGATCAGTGGGAAGAATGTTCCTTACATTGGTGATCAGTGGGAAGAATGTTCCTTACATTGGTGATCAGTGGGAAGAATGTTCCTTACATTGGTGATCAGTGAGAAGAATGTTCCTTACATTGGTGATCAGTGGGAAGAATGTCCCTTACATTGGTGATCAGTGAGAAGAATGTTCCTTACATTGGTGATCAGTGAGAAGAATGTTCCTTACATTGGTTATCAGTGAGAAGAAAGTTCCTTACATTGGTGATCAGTGGGAAGAATGTTCCTTACATTGGTGATCAGTGGGAAGAATGTCCCTTACATTGGTGATCAGTGGGAAGAATGTTCCTTACATTGGTGATCAGTGAGAAGAATGTTCCTTACATTGGTGATCAGTGAGAAGAATGTTCCTTACATTGGTGATCAGTGGGAAGAATGTTCCTTACATTGGTGATCAGTGAGAAGAATGTCCCTTACATTGGTGATCAGTGGGAAGAATGTTCCTTACATTGGTGATCAGTGGGAAGAATGTTCCTTACATTGGTGATCAGTGGGAAGAATGTCCCTTACATTGGTGATCAGTGAGAAGAATGTTCCTTACATTGGTGATCAGTGAGAAGAATGTTCCTTACATTGGTGATCAGTGGGAAGAATGTTCCTTACATTGGTGATCAGTGAGAAGAATGTCCCTTACATTGGTGATCAGTGGGAAGAATGTTCCTTACATTGGTGATCAGTGAGAAGAATGTTCCTTACATTGGTGATCAGTGAGAAGAATGTTCCTTACATTGGTGGTCAGTGGGAAGAATGTTCCTTACATTGGTGATCAGTGAGAAGAATGTTCCTTACATTGGTGATCAGTGGGAAGAATGTCCCTTACATTGGTGATCAGTGGGAAGAATGTCCCTTACATTGGTGATCAGTGAGAAGAATGTTCCTTACATTGGTGATCAGTGGGAAGAATGTTCCTTACATTGGTGATCAGTGGGAAGAATGTTCCTTACATTGGTGATCAGTGAGAAGAATGTCCCTTACATTGGTGATCAGTGGGAAGAATGTCCCTTACATTGGTGATCAGTGAGAAGAATGTTCCTTACATTGGTGATCAGTGGGAAGAATGTTCCTTACATTGGTGATCAGTGAGAAGAATGTTCCTTACATTGGTGATCAGTGGGAAGAATGTTCTTTACATTGGTGATCAGGGGGAAGAATGTTCCTTACATTGGTGATCAGTGAGAAGAATGTTCCTTACATTGGTGATCAGTGAGAAGAATGTTCCTTACATTGGTGATCAGTGGGAAGAATGTTCCTTACATTGGTGATCAGTGGGAAGAATGTCCCTTACATTGGTGATCAGTGAGAAGAATGTTCCTTACATTGGTGATCAGTGGGAAGAATGTTCCTTACATTGGTGATCAGTGGGAAGAATGTTCCTTACATTGGTGATCAGTGAGAAGAATGTTCCTTACATTGGTGATCAGTGAGAAGAATGTTCCTTACATTGGTGATCAGTGGGAAGAATGTTCCTTACATTGGTGATCAGTGGGAAGAATGTCCCTTACATTGGTGATCAGTGAGAAGAATGTTCCTTACATTGGTGATCAGTGGGAAGAATGTTCCTTACATTGGTGATCAGTGGGAAGAATGTTCCTTACATTGGTGATCAGTGGGAAGAATGTTCCTTACATTGGTGATCAGTGAGAAGAATGTTCCTTACATTGGTGATCAGTGGGAAGAATGTCCCTTACATTGGTGATCAGTGAGAAGAATGTTCCTTACATTGGTGATCAGTGAGAAGAATGTTCCTTACATTGGTTATCAGTGAGAAGAAAGTTCCTTACATTGGTGATCAGTGGGAAGAATGTTCCTTACATTGGTGATCAGTGGGAAGAATGTCCCTTACATTGGTGATCAGTGGGAAGAATGTTCCTTACATTGGTGATCAGTGAGAAGAATATTCCTTACATTGGTGATCAGTGAGAAGAATGTTCCTTACATTGGTGATCAGTGGGAAGAATGTTCCTTACATTGGTGATCAGTGAGAAGAATGTCCCTTACATTGGTGATCAGTGGGAAGAATGTTCCTTACATTGGTGATCAGTGGGAAGAATGTTCCTTACATTGGTGATCAGTGGGAAGAATGTCCCTTACATTGGTGATCAGTGAGAAGAATGTCCCTTACATTGGTGATCAGTGGGAAGAATGTTCCTTACATTGGTGATCAGTGGGAAGAATGTTCCTTACATTGGTGATCAGTGAGAAGAATGTTCCTTACATTGGTGATCAGTGAGAAGAATGTCCCTTACATTGGTGATCAGTGGGAAGAATGTTCCTTACATTGGTGATCAGTGAGAAGAATGTTCCTTACATTGGTGATCAGTGAGAAGAATGTTCCTTACATTGGTGATCAGTGGGAAGAATGTTCCTTACATTGGTGATCAGTGAGAAGAATGTTCCTTACATTGGTGATCAGTGAGAAGAATGTCCCTTACATTGGTGATCAGTGGGAAGAATGTTCCTTACATTGGTGATCAGTGGGAAGAATGTTCCTTACATTGGTGATCAGTGAGAAGAATGTTCCTTACATTGGTGATCAGTGAGAAGAATGTTCCTTACATTGGTGATCAGTGAGAAGAATGTTCCTTACATTGGTGATCAGTGGGAAGAATGTTCCTTACATTGGTGATCAGTGGGAAGAATGTTCCTTACATTGGTGATCAGTGAGAAGAATGTTCCTTACATTGGTGATCAGTGGGAAGAATGTCCCTTACATTGGTGATCAGTGAGAAGAATGTTCCTTACATTGGTTATCAGTGAGAAGAATGTTCCTTACATTGGTGATCAGTGGGAAGAATGTTCCTTACATTGGTGATCAGTGGGAAGAATGTCCCTTACATTGGTGATCAGTGGGAAGAATGTTCCTTACATTGGTGATCAGTGAGAAGAATGTTCCTTACATTGGTGATCAGTGAGAAGAATGTTCCTTACATTGGTGATCAGTGAGAAGAATGTTCCTTACATTGGTGATCAGTGAGAAGAATGTTCCTTACACTGGTGATCAGTGGGAAGAATGTTCCTTACATTGGTGATCAGTGAGAAGAATGTCCCTTACATTGGTGATCAGTGGGAAGAATGTTCCTTACATTGGTGATCAGTGGGAAGAATGTTCCTTACATTGGTGATCAGTGGGAAGAATGTCCCTTACATTGGTGATCAGTGAGAAGAATGTTCCTTACATTGGTGATCAGTGAGAAGAATGTTCCTTACATTGGTGATCAGTGAGAAGAATGTTCCTTACACTGGTGATCAGTGGGAAGAATGTTCCTTACATTGGTGATCAGTGAGAAGAATGTTCCTTACATTGGTGATCAGTGGGAAGAATGTTCCTTACATTGGTGATCAGTGGGAAGAATGTCCCTTACATTGGTGATCAGTGAGAAGAATGTTCCTTACATTGGTGATCAGTGAGAAGAATGTTCCTTACATTGGTGATCAGTGAGAAGAATGTTCCTTACATTGGTGATCAGTGGGAAGAATGTTCCTTACATTGGTGATCAGTGGGAAGAATGTTCCTTACATTGGTGATCAGAGGGAAGAATGGCCCTTACATTGGTGATCAGTGAGAAGAATGTTCCTTACATTGGTGATCAGTGAGAAGAATGTTCCTTACATTGGTGATCAGTGAGAAGAATGTTCCTTACATTGGTGATCAGTGGGAAGAATGTCCCTTACATTGGTGATCAGTGAGAAGAATGTTCCTTACATTGGTGATCAGTGAGAAGAATGTTCCTTACATTGGTGATCAGTGGGAAGAATGCTCCTTACATTGTTGATCAGTGGGAAGAATGTTCCTTACATTGGTGATCAGTGAGAAGAATGTCCCTTACATTGGTGATCAGTGGGAAGAATGTTCCTTACATTGGTGATCAGTGGGAAGAATGTTCTTTACATTGGTGATCAGTGGGAAGAATGTTCCTTACATTGGTGATCAGTGAGAATAATGTCCCTTACATTGGTGATCAGTGGGAAGAATGTTCCTTACATTGGTGATCAGTGGGAAGAATGTTCCTTACATTGGTGATCAGAGGGAAGAATGTCCCTTACATTGGTGATCAGTGAGAAGAATGTTCCTTACATTGGTGATCAGTGAGAAGAATGTTCCTTACATTGGTGATCAGTGAGAAGAATGTTCCTTACATTGGTGATCAGTGGGAAGAATGTTCCTTACATTGGTGATCAGTGAGAAGAATGTTCCTTACATTGGTGATCAGTGAGAAGAATGTTCCTTACATTGGTGATCAGTGAGAAGAATGTTCCTTACATTGGTGATCAGTGGGAAGAATGTTCCTTACATTGGTGATCAGTGAGAAGAATGTTCCTTACATTGGTGATCAGTGGGAAGAATGTTCCTTACATTGGTGATCAGTGAGAAGAATGTTCCTTACATTGGTGATCAGTGGGAAGAATGTTCCTTACATTGGTGATCAGTGGGAAGAATGTTCCTTACATTGGTGATCAGTGGGAAGAATGTTCCTTACATTGGTGATCAGTGAGAAGAATGTCCCTTACATTGGTGATCAGTGAGAAGAATGTTCCTTACATTGGTGATCAGTGGGAAGAATGCTCCTTACATTGGTGATCAGTGGGAAGAATGTCCCTTACATTGGTGATCAGTGGGAAGAATGTTCCTTGCATTGGTGATCAGTGAGAAGAATGTTCCTTACATTGGTGATCAGTGAGAAGAATGTTCCTTACATTGGTGATCAGTGAGAAGAATGTTCCTTACATTGGTGATCAGTGGGAAGAATGTTCCTTACATTGGTGATCAGTGAGAAGAATGTTCCTTACATTGGTGATCAGAGGGAAGAATGTCCCTTACATTGGTGATCAGTGGGAAGAATGTTCCTTACATTGGTGATCAGTGGGAAGAATGTTCCTTACATTGGTGATCAGTGAGAAGAATGTTCCTTACATTGGTGATCAGTGAGAAGAATGTTCCTTACATTGGTGATCAGTGAGAAGAATGTTCCTTACATTGGTGGTCAGTGGGAAGAATGTTCCTTACATTGGTGATCAGTGAGAAGAATGTTCCTTACATTGGTGATCAGTGGGAAGAATGTTCCTTACATTGGTGATCAGAGGGAAGAATGTCCCTTACATTGGTGATCAGTGGGAAGAATGTTCCTTACATTGGTGATCAGTGGGAAGAATGTTCCTTACATTGGTGATCAGTGGGAAGAATGTTCCTTACATTGGTGATCAGTGAGAAGAATGTTCCTTACATTGGTGATCAGTGGGAAGAATGTCCCTTACATTGTTGATCAGTGAGAAGAATGTTCCTTACATTGGTGATCAGTGAGAAGAATGTTCCTTACATTGGTGATCAGTGAGAAGAATGTTCCTTACATTGGTGATCAGTGGGAAGAATGTCCCTTACATTGTTGATCAGTGAGAAGAATGTTCCTTACATTGGTGATCAGTGGGAAGAATGTTCCTTACATTGGTGATCAGTGGGAAGAATGTTCCTTACATTGGTGATCAGTGAGAAGAATGTCCCTTACATTGGTGATCAGTGGGAAGAATGTCCCTTACATTGGTGATCAGTGAGAAGAATGTTCCTTACATTGGTGATCAGTGGGAAGAATGTTCCTTACATTGGTGATCAGTGGGAAGAATGTTCCTTACATTGGTGATCAGTGAGAAGAATGTTCCTTACATTGGTGATCAGTGAGAAGAATGTTCCTTACATTGGTGATCAGTGGGAAGAATGTTCCTTACATTGGTGATCAGTGGGAAGAATGTCCCTTACATTGGTGATCAGTGAGAAGAATGTTCCTTACATTGGTGATCAGTGGGAAGAATGTTCCTTACATTGGTGATCAGTGGGAAGAATGTTCCTTACATTGGTGATCAGTGGGAAGAATGTTCCTTACATTGGTGATCAGTGAGAAGAATGTTCCTTACATTGGTGATCAGTGGGAAGAATGTCCCTTACATTGGTGATCAGTGAGAAGAATGTTCCTTACATTGGTGATCAGTGAGAAGAATGTTCCTTACATTGGTTATCAGTGAGAAGAAAGTTCCTTACATTGGTGATCAGTGGGAAGAATGTTCCTTACATTGGTGATCAGTGGGAAGAATGTCCCTTACATTGGTGATCAGTGGGAAGAATGTTCCTTACATTGGTGATCAGTGAGAAGAATGTTCCTTACATTGGTGATCAGTGGGAAGAATGTTCCTTACATTGGTGATCAGTGAGAAGAATGTTCCTTACATTGGTGATCAGTGAGAAGAATGTCCCTTACATTGGTGATCAGTGGGAAGAATGTTCCTTACATTGGTGATCAGTGAGAAGAATGTTCCTTACATTGGTGATCAGTGAGAAGAATGTTCCTTACATTGGTGATCAGTGGGAAGAATGTTCCTTACATTGGTGATCAGTGAGAAGAATGTTCCTTACATTGGTGATCAGTGAGAAGAATGTCCCTTACATTGGTGATCAGTGGGAAGAATGTTCCTTACATTGGTGATCAGTGGGAAGAATGTTCCTTACATTGGTGATCAGTGGGAAGAATGTTCCTTACATTGGTGATCAGTGAGAAGAATGTTCCTTACATTGGTGATCAGTGAGAAGAATGTTCCTTACATTGGTGATCAGTGAGAAGAATGTTCCTTACATTGGTGATCAGTGGGAAGAATGTTCCTTACATTGATGATCAGTGGGAAGAATGTTCCTTACATTGGTGATCAGTGGGAAGAATGTTCCTTACATTGGTGATCAGTGGGAAGAATGTTCCTTACATTGGTGATCAGTGAGAAGAATGTTCCTTACATTGGTGATCAGTGAGAAGAATGTCCCTTACATTGGTGATCAGTGGGAAGAATGTTCCTTACATTGGTGATCAGTGAGAAGAATGTTCCTTACATTGGTGATCAGTGGGAAGAATGTCCCTTACATTGGTGATCAGTGGGAAGAATGTTCCTTACATTGGTGATCAGTGGGAAGAATGTTCCTTACATTGGTGATCAGTGAGAAGAATGTTCCTTACATTGGTGATCAGTGAGAAGAATGTTCCTTACATTGGTGATCAGTGGGAAGAATGTTCCTTACATTGGTGATCAGTGGGAAGAATGTTCCTTACATTGGTGATCAGTGAGAAGAATGTTCCTTACATTGGTGATCAGTGGGAAGAATGTCCCTTACATTGGTGATCAGTGAGAAGAATGTTCCTTACATTGGTGATCAGTGAGAAGAATGTTCCTTACATTGGTTATCAGTGAGAAGAATGTTCCTTACATTGGTGATCAGTGGGAAGAATGTTCCTTACATTGGTGATCAGTGGGAAGAATGTTCCTTACATTGGTGATCAGTGGGAAGAATGTCCCTTACATTGGTGATCAGTGGGAAGAATGTTCCTTACATTGGTGATCAGTGGGAAGAATGTTCCTTACATTGGTGATCAGTGAGAAGAATGTTCCTTACACTGGTGATCAGTGGGAAGAATGTTCCTTACATTGGTGATCAGTGAGAAGAATGTCCCTTACATTGGTGATCAGTGGGAAGAATGTCCCTTACATTGGTGATCAGTGGGAAGAATGTTCCTTACATTGGTGATCAGTGGGAAGAATGTCCCTTACATTGGTGATCAGTGGGAAGAATGTTCCTTACATTGGTGATCAGTGGGAAGAATGTTCCTTACATTGGTGATCAGTGAGAAGAATGTTCCTTACATTGGTGATCAGTGAGAAGAATGTTCCTTACACTGGTGATCGGTGGGAAGAATGTTCCTTACATTGGTGATCAGTGAGAAGAATGTCCCTTACATTGGTGATCAGTGGGAAGAATGTCCCTTACATTGGTGATCAGTGGGAAGAATGTTCCTTACATTGGTGATCAGTGGGAAGAATGTCCCTTACATTGGTGATCAGTGAGAAGAATGTTCCTTACATTGGTGATCAGTGAGAAGAATGTTCCTTACATTGGTGATCAGTGGGAAGAATGTTCCTTACATTGGTGATCAGTGAGAAGAATGTCCCTTACATTGGTGATCAGTGGGAAGAATGTTCCTTACATTGGTGATCAGTGGGAAGAATGTTCCTTACATTGGTGATCAGAGGGAAGAATGTCCCTTACATTGGTGATCAGTGAGAAGAATGTTCCTTACATTGGTGATCAGTGAGAAGAATGTTCCTTACATTGGTGATCAGTGGGAAGAATGCTCCTTACATTGTTGATCAGTGGGAAGAATGTTCCTTACATTGGTGATCAGTGAGAAGAATGTCCCTTACATTGGTGATCAGTGGGAAGAATGTTCCTTACATTGGTGATCAGTGGGAAGAATGTTCCTTACATTGGTGATCAGAGGGAAGAATGTCCCTTACATTGGTGATCAGTGAGAAGAATGTTCCTTACATTGGTGATCAGTGAGAAGAATGTTCCTTACATTGGTGATCAGTGAGAAGAATGTTCCTTACATTGGTGATCAGTGAGAAGAATGTTCCTTACATTGGTGATCAGTGGGAAGAATGTTCCTTACATTGGTGATCAGTGAGAAGAATGTTCCTTACATTGGTGATCAGTGGGAAGAATGTTCCTTACATTGGTGATCAGTGAGAAGAATGTTCCTTACATTGGTGATCAGTGGGAAGAATGTTCCTTACATTGGTGATCAGTGGGAAGAATGTTCCTTACATTGGTGATCAGTGGGAAGAATGTTCCTTACATTGGTGATCAGTGAGAAGAATGTCCCTTACATTGGTGATCAGTGAGAAGAATGTTCCTTACATTGGTGATCAGTGGGAAGAATGCTCCTTACATTGGTGATCAGTGGGAAGAATGTCCCTTACATTGGTGATCAGTGGGAAGAATGTTCCTTGCATTGGTGATCAGTGAGAAGAATGTTCCTTACATTGGTGATCAGTGAGAAGAATGTTCCTTACATTGGTGATCAGTGAGAAGAATGTTCCTTACATTGGTGATCAGTGGGAAGAATGTTCCTTACATTGGTGATCAGTGAGAAGAATGTTCCTTACATTGGTGATCAGAGGGAAGAATGTCCCTTACATTGGTGATCAGTGGGAAGAATGTTCCTTACATTGGTGATCAGTGGGAAGAATGTTCCTTACATTGGTGATCAGTGAGAAGAATGTTCCTTACATTGGTGATCAGTGAGAAGAATGTTCCTTACATTGGTGATCAGTGAGAAGAATGTTCCTTACATTGGTGGTCAGTGGGAAGAATGTTCCTTACATTGGTGATCAGTGAGAAGAATGTTCCTTACATTGGTGATCAGTGGGAAGAATGTTCCTTACATTGGTGATCAGAGGGAAGAATGTCCCTTACATTGGTGATCAGTGGGAAGAATGTTCCTTACATTGGTGATCAGTGGGAAGAATGTTCCTTACATTGGTGATCAGTGGGAAGAATGTTCCTTACATTGGTGATCAGTGAGAAGAATGTTCCTTACATTGGTGATCAGTGAGAAGAATGTTCCTTACATTGGTGATCAGTGAGAAGAATGTTCCTTACTTTGGTGGTCAGTGAGAAGAATGTTCCTTACATTGGTGATCAGTGAGAAGAATGTTCCTTACATTGGTGATCAGTGGGAAGAATGTTCCTTACATTGGTGATCAGTGAGAAGAATGTTCCTTACATTGGTGATCAGTGAGAAGAATGTTCCTTACATTGGTGATCAGTGAGAAGAATGTTCCTTACATTGGTGATCAGTGGGAAGAATGTTCCTTACATTGGTGATCAGTGAGAAGAATGTTCCTTACATTGGTGGTCAGTGGGAAGAATGTTCCTTACATTGGTGATCAGTGGGAAGAATGTTCCTTACATTGGTGATCAGTGGGAAGAATGTTCCTTACATTGGTGATCAGTGAGAAGAATGTTCCTTACATTGGTGATCAGTGAGAAGAATGTTCCTTACATTGGTGATCAGTGGGAAGAATGTTCCTTACATTGGTGATCAGTGGGAAGAATGTTCCTTACATTGGTGATCAGTGGGAAGAATGTTCCTTACATTGGTGATCAGTGGGAAGAATGTTCCTTACATTGGTGATCAGTGGGAAGAATGTTCCTTACATTGGTGATCAGTGGGAAGAATGTTCCTTACATTGGTGATCAGTGGGAAGAATGTTCCTTACATTGGTGATCAGTGAGAAGAATGTCCCTTACATTGGTGATCAGTGGGAAGAATGTTCCTTACTTTGGTGGTCAGTGGGAAGAATGCCCTTTTATACAGTGGTGGTAAGAATGGCCCCCTTACAGAGAGCTATAAAGATGATTGGTGTCATACCAGTGGCTCCTCCAAGTGGCATTGGCTCAGAACTATGGTGGCACCATCAAACAGGAGGTAAATCAGCCACCTGTGGAGGAACCCTGGTGGAGAATGGCTGTCCTAGATCATTGAGGTGATCAGAGATGATTTGTTCGCTCTTCGCCTCTATGGCCAGCTGTGCGAACTGTCGGATCATTTCCCGGGCTCGCCGGTGAAAACGGTAAACCCGAGAAACACTGGTGACCGGCGGGGGACGACCCCTCCCACTGCTTCTAAAAGCAACCCAACGCTTGGATCACTTTTTTGAGGAAGAGAATCACCGGGGTTATGGCTAATAGCTTCAGCCATAACCCCCGGGTAAACCCCTTCAAAGCCACAAGGTAAATATACGTATTGCGGTCGGCAAGTGGCTAGAGTTCATTCGTGTTCAGCAGTGCCGGGACAAGGTCATTCAGCGCCCAGGGTAAAGTTGCCAAACTGTGCCCCCCCCCTTCTCGCACATGATGTGCGAACTTAGAGGGTGAGCAACCTGCACCTCCTCCTGGCTCTCTCCTCATTTGGCGTTGGGCTTACAAGAGTAGTGATGCTTCTGTCGCTACTCCTGTAAGCCATGTAACAGGAGGAACTTAGCACAGGATGCCCCCAATCCCTGCAATTGACCATTGCGTCAAGGGCAGCCGCCCCTTCTGCCCACCCCTTGTCCTGGCTCTGATGTTTAGTCATCTGTCCGGGTCATGGGCTTGGCTCTAGTAAAGGTACCCCCTGTGTATGGCAGTGACCCTGTACAAAGTGCCCAGCGTAGCCCAGAAGAACCCACCCCAAGGTAAGCATCTCATGCAGCCGTTGCTTGTCACCCAACGAGGAGGGAAACATGGAGGACGGGACGACCACCACACCCCACCTACCCACCCTTCCCATAAATGCAAATAACGTTTTCGGTGTATTGTACTGAGTGTATCCAATTGGATTGAAGTATATGTAGCGACCTCACCCCTCTCACCCCTTCTCATTCACGGCTTGTTTGTCTCGTCTAGGGGGTTAGTACTGGGGGGAGGGATGAGATACACCACGGCCCATGTCCTCCAATGTGTAGAGGTGAAGGCCAGAACTATCGGGCTTTGTGTGTATGTCCCAGAGTCACTTCCTTTACTGAATGACCCCCCTTTGCTTCCAGTAACTGAAGTTCCACACACTCGGTCCAACTCGTATTTATTCTTCTCAATGAATAGTCATTCAGCACAGACAGGTTGGGACCCAACGAACAGTTCAGTATTTGTGGGGAGTAGGCCAAGGCACAATCCTTCTAGATAGAGCTAACCACTGTGGTGTCACCAATGGCGAATAGTCACAGCCACTGACTATATTGAACAGAACATGGATTACCTTCGCTAACGTAGCCCCTATCAGGGGAAAGACATCCGTCCAAGACAGTTACCGGAGGCCTCTCTGTCACCAGCAATGCTGCGCTGGACTCTCCGGAGAAGTTCCGCTCACCGGCCTCCTCGTCTCAGACATGGGCACCCAAGGAGTTAGGGCCCCCTCGGATTCCTCCACCCTTGTGGAACTCAATCGAGGGTACTGAGCTCCAGGCTTCCGCCATAGTACCTCACCCCAGGCTAAAGGTGCCGGCCAGGTCGAGGGCACCTGGGCCCGGAACTCCGGAACGCCAACACCCAGGCTGAGGGTGCCTGGGTGCGGCCGCGTCCTCCGACTCCGAACTCTGAACCCCGTGGTAAGGGCGTCCGCCCCTTTTATCTCCTCTCCCTTTGCATCACAGCGGGTTCCCCGCCCCGCTGTACAAGCGCCAGGAAAGGACAAAAAGGCACAGTCTTGCGGTGTGGGTTCAACCCCGTCTCAGGGCGACAGTGCCACCTGTAGGCCACAGGGAACCCCACACCACCAGAGTCCTCCAGACTGTAAATAGTTCCCAATTCTCTAGCAATCAGGGTGCATTGGATCATACTACCACCCATGCACTTCCCCCTATATTTTAGACCCCCGCTACATATATTTTAATAAATTCTAAATATTTGGTATTTACGAATGTTACAATCCGACATATTGGAATGACAATTAAATCAACTATTATAAAAACAAAATTGCCGTTCCCACGATGGAACCATTGAATATTCTGGTGAACGATTTTGCTGAATCATCATATGAACGTTCAAATGGAATTCAGCAAACTGGAACAAACCAGCCAACTTCCTTAATGTGTGTGACTGGAGGGGACATTAGAGTGTCAGCTCCTGGGGGAATGACTCAGAATTGTAATGTGTCTGTAAGATCAGAAAAAAAAGGTTTCTGATACTTTGTGTCTTTGATATTTCCCCGGGTGTGGCCATTCCTTCACAGTGACTAAACCTCCGAGCATTTCATTCAGGTGACTAAGCCAGAGTCCCCAGACGTCTCCTGATAACCATCAGATTACAGAGGCCTCCCAATATGGGGCCCCTGTGCTACCTGAGGCTCCACCATGGTGCAATCCGGGGCAATAAAGACACAGGGGATGGTGAATGGGAGGCTGGCTGAGTCAGGACAAGGACATGTCTTCACCCTGAAGCATCTAGATTGATCTGGACACAGTCATCATCAGACAACCCGATGGGACAGGATGAGAGGGGGACATGGGTGTCACTCATTGGAGACACATTCAGGACAAGGGTGTCACTCATTGAGGACAAGGGGGTTGATTTACTAAAAAGGAGTGCCAAATCTGGCGCAGCTCTGCATAGAAACCAATCAGCTTCTAGCTTCAGCTTGTTCAATTAAACTTTGACAAAAATCCTGGAAGCAGATTGGTTTCTATGCAAAACCAGATTTTGCACCCCCTTTTTAGTAAATAAACCCCATGGTGTCACTCATTGAAGACAAGGGTGTCACTCATTGAAGACAAGGGTGTCACTCATTGAAGACAAGGGTGTCACTCATTGAAGACATATTGAAGACACATTGAAGACAAGGGTGTCACTCATTGAAGACACATTGAAGACAAGGGTGTCAATCATTGAAGACACATTGAAGACAAGGGTGTCACTCATTGAAGACACATTGAAGACAAGGGTGTCACTCATTGAAGACACATTGAAGACAAGGGTGTCACTCATTGAAGACAAGGGTGTCACTCATTGAAGACATATTGAAGACACATTGAAGACACATTGAAGACAAGGGTGTCACTCATTGAAGACACATTGAAGACAAGGGTGTCACTCATTGAAGACACATTGAAGACAAGGGTGTCACTCATTGAAGACACATTGAAGACAAGGGTGTCACTCATTGAAGACAAGGGTGTCACTCATTGAAGACAAGGGTGTCACTCATTGAAGACATATTGAAGACACATTGAAGACAAGGGTGTCACTCATTGAAGACATATTGAAGACACATTGAAGACAAGGGTGTCACTCATTGAAGACACATTGAAGACAAGGGTGTCACTCATTGAAGACAAGGGTGTCACTCATTGAAGACAAGGGTGTCACTCAATGAAGACATATTGAAGACACATTGAAGACAAGGGTGTCACTCATTGAAGACACATTGAAGACAAGGGTGTCACTCATTGAAGACACATTGAAGACAAGGGTGTCACTCATTGAAGACACATTGAAGACAAGGATGTCACTCATTGAAGACACATTGAAGACAAGGGTGTCACTCATTGAAGACACATTGAAGACAAGGGTGTCACTCATTGAAGACACATTGAAGACAAGGGTGTCACTCATTGAAGACACATTGAAGACAAGGGTGTCACTCATTGAAGACACATTGAAGACAAGGGTGTCACTCATTGAAGACACATTGAAGACAAGGGTGTCACTCATTGAAGACAAGGGTGTCACTCATTGAAGACAAGGGTGTCACTCATTGAAGACATATTGAAGACACATTGAAGACAAGGGTGTCACTCATTGAAGACATATTGAAGACACATTGAAGACAAGGGTGTCACTCATTGAAGACACATTGAAGACAAGGGTGTCACTCATTGAAGACAAGGGTGCCACTCATTGAAGACAAGGGTGTCACTCAATGAAGACATATTGAAGACACATTGAAGACAAGGGTGTCACTCATTGAAGACACATTGAAGACAAGGGTGTCACTCATTGAAGACACATTGAAGACAAGGGTGTCACTCATTGAAGACACATTGAAGACAAGGGTGTCACTCATTGAAGACAAGGATGTCACTCATTGAAGACATATTGAAGACACATTGAAGACACATTGAAGACAAGGGTGTCACTCATTGAAGACACATTGAAAACACGGGTGTCACTCATTGAAGACAAGGGTGTCACTCATTGAAGACATATTGAAGACAAGGGTGTCACTCATTGAAGACACATTGAAGACAAGGGTGTCACTCATTGAAGACAAGGGTGTCACTCATTGAAGACATATTGAAGACACATTGAAGAAACATTGAAGACAAGGGTGTCACTCATTGAAGACACATTGAAAACACGGGTGTCACTCATTGAAGACAAGGGTGTCACTCATTGAAGACACATTGAAGACAAGGGTGTCACTCATTGAAGACACATTGAAGACAAGGGTGTCACTCATTGAAGACACATTGAAGACAAGGATGTCACTCATTGAAGACACATTGAAGACAAGGGTGTCACTCATTGAAGACACATTGAAGACAAGGGTGTCACTCATTGAAGACACATTGAAGACAAGGGTGTCACTCATTGAAGACACATTGAAGACAAGGGTGTCACTCATTGAAGACACATTGAAGACAAGGATGTCACTCATTGAAGACAAGGGTGTCACTCATTGAAGACACATTGAAGACAAGGGTGTCACTCATTGAAGACACATTGAAGACAAGGGAGTCACTCATTGAAGACACATTGAAGACAAGGGAGTCACTCATTGAAGACACATTGAAGACATATTGAAGACACATTGAAGACAAGGGTGTCACTCATTGAAGACAAGGGAGTCACTCATTGAAGACACATTGAAGACAAGGGAGTCACTCATTGAAGACACATTGAAGACAAGGGTGTCACTCATTGAAGACACATTGAAGACACATTGAAGACAAGGGTGTCACTCATTGAAGACACATTGAAGACAAGGGTGTCACTCATTGAAGACACATTAAAGACAAGGGTGTCACTCATTGAAGACACATTGAAGACAAAGGTGTCACTCATTGAAGACACATTGAAGACAAGGGAGTCACTCATTGAAGACACATTGAAGACATATTGAAGACAAGGGAGTCACTCATTGAAGACACATTGAAGACAAGGGAGTCACTCATTGAAGACACATTGAAGACAAGGGAGTCACTCATTGAAGACACATTGAAGACAAGGGTGTCACTCATTGAAGACACATTGAAGACACATTGAAGACAAGGGTGTCACTCATTGAAGACACATTGAAGACAAGGGTGTCACTCATTGAAGACACATTAAAGACAAGGGTGTCACTCATTGAAGACACATTAAAGACAAGGGTGTCACTCATTGAAGACACATTGAAGACAAAGGTGTCACTCATTGAAGACACATTGAAGACAAGGGAGTCACTCATTGAAGACACATTGAAGACATATTGAAGACAAGGGAGTCACTCATTGAAGACACATTGAAGACATATTGAAGACACATTGAAGACAAGGGTGTCACTCATTGAAGACAAGGATGTCACTCATTGAAGACACATTGAAGACAAGGGTGTCACTCATTGAAGACACATTGAAGACAAGGGTGTCACTCATTGAAGACACATTGAAGACAAGGGAGTCACTCATTGAAGACACATTGAAGACATATTGAAGACACATTGAAGACAAGGGTGTCACTCATTGAAGACACATTGAAGACACAATGAAGACAAGGGTGTCACTCATTGAAGACACATTGAAGACAAGGGTGTCACTCATTGAAGACACATTGAAGACAAGGGTGTCACTCATTGAAGACAAGGGTGTCACTCATTGAAGACACATTGAAGACAAGGATGTCACTCATTGAAGACACATTGAAGACAAGGGTGTCACTCATTGAAGACACATTGAAGACAAGGGTGTCACTCATTGAAGACACATTGAAGACAAGGGTGTCACTCATTGAAGACAAGGGTGTCACTCATTGAAGACACATTGAAGACAAGGATGTCACTCATTGAAGACACATTGAAGACAAGGGTGTCACTCATTGAAGACACATTGAAGACACATTGAAGACAAGGGTGTCACTCATTGAAGACACATTGAAGACAAGGATGTCACTCATTGAAGACACATTGAAGACAAGCGTGTCACTCATTGAAGACACATTGAAGACAAGGATGTCACTCATTGAAGACACATTGAAGACAAGGGTGTCACTCATTGAAGACACATTGAAGACAAGGATGTCACTCATTGAAGACACATTGAAGACAAGGGTGTCACTCATTGAAGACACATTGAAGACTAGGGTGTCACTCATTGAAGACACATTGAAGACAAGGGTGTCACTCATTGAAGACACATTGAAGACAAGGGAGTCACTCATTGAAGACACATTGAAGACATATTGAAGACAAGGGAGTCACTCATTGAAGACACATTGAAGACATATTGAAGACACATTGAAGACAAGGGTGTCACTCATTGAAGACACATTGAAGACACATTGAAGACAAGGGTGTCACTCATTGAAGACACATTGAAGACAAGGGTGTCACTCATTGAAGACACATTAAAGACAAGGGTGTCACTCATTGAAGACACATTGAAGACAAAGGTGTCACTCATTGAAGACACATTGAAGACAAGGGAGTCACTCATTGAAGACACATTGAAGACATATTGAAGACAAGGGAGTCACTCATTGAAGACACATTAAAGACAAGGGTGTCACTCATTGAAGACACATTGAAGACAAAGGTGTCACTCATT
This sequence comes from Rana muscosa, assembly GCA_029206835.1. NCBI lineage: Eukaryota > Metazoa > Chordata > Amphibia > Anura > Ranidae > Rana > Rana muscosa. Next base: position 3,356,981 of record JARGYO010005628.1, read on the forward strand.
GAAGACACATTGAAGACAAGGGAGTCACTCATTGAAGACACATTGAAGACATATTGAAGACAAGGGAGTCACTCATTGAAGACACATTGAAGACAAGGGAGTCACTCATTGAAGACACATTGAAGACAAGGGAGTCACTCATTGAAGACACATTGAAGACAAGGGTGTCACTCATTGAAGACACATTGAAGACACATTGAAGACAAGGGTGTCACTCATTGAAGACACATTGAAGACAAGGGTGTCACTCATTGAAGACACATTAAAGACAAGGGTGTCACTCATTGAAGACACATTGAAGACAAAGGTGTCACTCATTGAAGACACATTGAAGACAAGGGAGTCACTCATTGAAGACACATTGAAGACATATTGAAGACAAGGGAGTCACTCATTGAAGACACATTGAAGACATATTGAAGACACATTGAAGACAAGGGTGTCACTCATTGAAGACAAGGATGTCACTCATTGAAGACACATTGAAGACAAGGGTGTCACTCATTGAAGACACATTGAAGACAAGGGTGTCACTCATTGAAGACACATTGAAGACAAGGGAGTCACTCATTGAAGACACATTGAAGACAAGGGAGTCACTCATTGAAGTCACATTAAAGACATATTGAAGACACATTGAAGACAAGGGTGTCACTCATTGAAGACACATTGAAGACACAATGAAGACAAGGGTGTCACTCATTGAAGACACATTGAAGACAAGGGTGTCACTCATTGAAGACACATTGAAGACAAGGGTGTCACTCACTGAAGACAAGGGTGTCACTCATTGAAGACACATTGAAGACAAGGATGTCACTCATTGAAGACACATTGAAGACAAGGGTGTCACTCATTGAAGACACATTGAAGACACATTGAAGACAAGGGTGTCACTCATTGAAGACACATTGAAGACAAGGGTGTCACTCATTGAAGACACATTGAAGACAAGGGTGTCACTCATTGAAGACAAGGGTGTCACTCATTGAAGACACATTGAAGACAAGGATGTCACTCATTGAAGACACATTGAAGACAAGGGTGTCACTCATTGAAGACACATTGAAGACACATTGAAGACAAGGGTGTCACTCATTGAAGACACATTGAAGACAAGGATGTCACTCATTGAAGACACATTGAAGACAAGGGTGTCACTCATTGAAGACACATTGAAGACAAGGGTGTCACTCATTGAAGACACATTGAAGACAAGGATGTCACTCATTGAAGACACATTGAAGACAAGGGTGTCACTCATTGAAGACACATTGAAGACTAGGGTGTCACTCATTGAAGACACATTGAAGACAAGGGTGTCACTCATTGAAGACACATTGAAGACTAGGGTGTCACTCATTGAAGACACATTGAAGACAAGGGTGTCACTCATTGAAGACACATTGAAGACAAGGGAGTCACTCATTGAAGACACATTGAAGACAAGGATGTCACTCATTGAAGACACATTGAAGACAAGGGTGTCACTCATTGAAGACACATTGAAGACAAGGGTGTCACTCATTGAAGACATATTGAAGACAAGGATGTCACTCATTGAAGACACATTGAAGACAAGGGTGTCACTCATTGAAGACACATTGAAGACTAGGGTGTCACTCATTGAAGACACATTGAAGACAAGGGTGTCACTCATTGAAGACACATTGAAGACTAGGGTGTCACTCATTGAAGACACATTGAAGACAAGGATGTCACTCATTGAAGACACATTGAAGACAAGGGTGTCACTCATTGAAGACACATTGAAGACAAGGATGTCACTCATTGAAGACACATTGAAGACAAGGGTGTCACTCATTGAAGACACATTGAAGACTAGGGTGTCACTCATTGAAGACACATTGAAGACAAGGGTGTCACTCATTGAAGACACATTGAAGACAAGGGAGTCACTCATTGAAGACACATTGAAGACATATTGAAGACAAGGGAGTCACTCATTGAAGACACATTGAAGACATATTGAAGACAAGGGAGTCACTCATTGAAGACATATTGAAGACACATTGAAGACAAGGGTGTCACTCATTGAAGACAAGGATGTCACTCATTGAAGACACATTGAAGACAAGGGTGTCACTCATTGAAGACACATTGAAGACAAGGGTGTCACTCATTGAAGACACATTGAAGACAAGGGTGTCACTCATTGAAGACACATTGAAGACAAGGGTGTCACTCATTGAAGACATATTGAAGACACATTGAAGACACATTGAAGACAAGGGTGTCACTCATTGAAGACACATTGAAGACAAGGGTGTCACTCATTGAAGACACATTGAAGACAAGGGAGTCACTCATTGAAGACACATTGAAGACATATTGAAGACAAGGGAGTCACTCATTGAAGACACATTGAAGACATATTGAAGACACATTGAAGACAAGGGTGTCACTCATTGAAGACACATTGAAGACAAGGGAGTCACTCATTGAAGACACATTGAAGACATATTGAAGACAAGGGAGTCACTCATTGAAGACACATTGAAGACACATTGAAGACACATTGAAGACAAGGGAGTCACTCATTGAAGACACATTGAAGACACATTGAAGACAAGGGTGTCACTCATTGAAGACACATTGAAGACACATTGAAGACAAGGGTGTCACTCATTGAAGACACATTGAAGACACATTGAAGACAAGGGTGTCACTCATTGAAGACACATTGAAGACAAGGGTGTCACTCATTGAAGACACATTGAAGACAAGGGTGTCACTCATTGAAGACACATTGAAGACAAGGGTGTCACTCATTGAAGACACATTGAAGACAAGGATGTCACTCATTGAAGACACATTGAAGACAAGGGTGTCACTCATTGAAGACACATTGAAGACAAGGATGTCACTCATTGAAGACACATTGAAGACAAGGGTGTCACTCATTGAAGACACATTGAAGACAAGGGTGTCACTCATTGAAGACACATTGAAGACAAGGGTGTCACTCATTGAAGACACATTGAAGACAAGGGTGTCACTCATTGAAGACACATTGAAGACAAGGGAGTCACTCATTGAAGACACATTGAAGACAAGGGTGTCACTCATTGAAGACACATTGAAGACAAGGGTGTCACTCATTGAAGACATATTGAAGACACATTGAAGACACATTGAAGACAAGGGTGTCACTCATTGAAGACACATTGAAGACAAGGGTGTCACTCATTGAAGACACATTGAAGACAAGGGTGTCACTCATTGAAGACACATTGAAGACAAGGGAGTCACTCATTGAAGACACATTGAAGACATATTGAAGACAAGGGAGTCACTCATTGAAGACACATTGAAGACACATTGAAGACACATTGAAGACAAGGGAGTCACTCATTGAAGACACATTGAAGACACATTGAAGACAAGGGTGTCACTCATTGAAGACACATTGAAGACACATTGAAGACACATTGAAGACAAGGGAGTCACTCATTGAAGACACATTGAAGACACATTGAAGACATATTGAAGACACATTGAAGACAAGGGTGTCACTCATTGAAGACACATTGAAGACAAGGGAGTCACTCATTGAAGACACATTGAAGACATATTGAAGACAAGGGAGTCACTCATTGAAGACACATTGAAGACACATTGAAGACACATTGAAGACAAGGGAGTCACTCATTGAAGACACATTGAAGACACATTGAAGACAAGGGTGTCACTCATTGAAGACACATTGAAGACACATTGAAGACACATTGAAGACAAGGGTGTCACTCATTGAAGACACATTGAAGACAAGGGTGTCACTCATTGAAGACACATTGAAGACAAGGGTGTCACTCATTGAAGACACATTGAAGACAAGGGTGTCACTCATTGAAGACACATTGAAGACAAGGATGTCACTCATTGAAGACACATTGAAGACAAGGGTGTCACTCATTGAAGACACATTGAAGACAAGGATGTCACTCATTGAAGACACATTGAAGACAAGGGTGTCACTCATTGAAGACACATTGAAGACAAGGATGTCACTCATTGAAGACACATTGAAGACAAGGGTGTCACTTATTGAAGACACATTGAAGACAAGGATGTCACTCATTGAAGACACATTGAAGACACATTGAAGACAAGGGTGTCACTCATTGAAGACACATTGAAGACAAGGATGTCACTCATTGAAGACACACTGAAGACACATTGAAGACAAGGGTGTCACTCATTGAAGACACATTGAAGACAAGGGAGTCACTCATTGAAGACACATTGAAGACAAGGGTGTCACTCATTAAAAACAAGGGTGTCACTCATTGAAGACACATTGAAGACAAGGATGTCACTCATTGAAGACACATTGAAGACAAGGATGTCACTCATTGAAGACACATTGAAGACACATTGAAGACAAGGATGCCACTCATTGAAGACACATTGAAGACACATTAAAGACACATTGAAGACAAGGATGTCACTCATTGAAGACACATTGAAGACAAGGATGTCACTCATTGAAGACACATTGAAGACAAGGGAGTCACTCATTGAAGACACATTGAAGACAAGGATGTCACTCATTGAAGACACATTGAAGACAAGGATGTCACTCATTGAAGACACATTGAAGACAAGGATGTCACTCATTGAAGACACATTGAAGACAAGGATGTCACTCATTGAAGACACATTGAAGACAAGGGTGTCACTCATTGAAGACAAGGGTGTCACTCATTGAAGACAAGGGTGTCACTCATTGAAGACAAGGGTGTCACTCATTGAAGACATATTGAAGACACATTGAAGACAAGGGTGTCACTCATTGAAGACACATTGAAGACAAGGGTGTCACTCATTGAAGACACATTGAAGACAAGGGTGTCACTCATTGAAGACACATTGAAGACAAGGGTGTCACTCATTGAAGACACATTGAAGACAAGGGTGTCACTCATTGAAGACACATTGAAGACAAGGGTGTCACTCATTGAAGACACATTGAAGACAAGGATGTCACTCATTGAAGACACATTGAAGACAAGGGTGTCACTCATTGAAGACACATTGAAGACAAGGGTGTCACTCATTGAAGACACATTGAAGATAAGGGTGTCACTCATTGAAGACACATTGAAGACAAGGGTGTCACTCATTGAAGACACATTGAAGACAAGGGTGTCACTCATTGAAGACACATTGAAGACAAGGGTGTCACTCATTGAAGACACATTGAAGACAAGGATGTCACTCATTGAAGACACATTGAAGACAAGGGTGTCACTCATTGAAGACACATTGAAGACAAGGGTGTCACTCATTGAAGACACATTGAAGACAAGGGTGTCACTCATTGAAGACACATTGAAGACAAGGGTGTCACTCATTGAAGACAAGGGTGTCACTCATTGAAGACACATTGAAGACAAGGATGTCACTCATTGAAGACACATTGAAGACAAGGGTGTCACTCATTGAAGACACATTGAAGACACATTGAAGACAAGGGTGTCACTCATTGAAGACACATTGAAGACAAGGATGTCACTCATTGAAGACACATTGAAGACAAGGGTGTCACTCATTGAAGACACATTGAAGACAAGGATGTCACTCATTGAAGACACATTGAAGACAAGGGTGTCACTCATTGAAGACACATTGAAGACACATTGAAGACAAGGGTGTCACTCATTGAAGACACATTGAAGACAAGGGTGTCACTCATTGAAGACACATTGAAGACAAGGATGTCACTCATTGAAGACACATTGAAGACAAGGGTGTCACTCATTGAAGACACATTGAAGACTAGGGTGTCACTCATTGAAGACACATTGAAGACAAGGGTGTCACTCATTGAAGACACATTGAAGACTAGGGTGTCACTCATTGAAGACACATTGAAGACAAGGGTGTCACTCATTGAAGACACATTGAAGACAAGGGTGTCACTCATTGAAGACACATTGAAGACAAGGGTGTCACTCATTGAAGACACATTGAAGACAAGGGTGTCACTCATTGAAGACAGATTGAAGACAAGGGTGTCACTCATTGAAGACACATTGAAGACAAGGGAGTCACTCATTGAAGACACATTGAAGACAAGGGTGTCACTCATTGAAGACACATTAAAGACAAGGGTGTCACTCATTGAAGACACATTGAAGACAAGGGAGTCACTCATTGAAGACACATTGAAGACAAGGGTGTCACTCATTGAAGACACATTGAAGACACATTGAAGACAAGGATGTCACTCATTGAAGACACATTGAAGACAAGGGTGTCACTCATTGAAGACACATTGAAGACAAGGATGTCACTCATTGAAGACACATTGAAGACAAGGGTGTCACTCATTGAAGACACATTGAAGACTAGGGTGTCACTCATTGAAGACACATTGAAGACAAGGGTGTCACTCATTGAAGACACATTGAAGACTAGGGTGTCACTCATTGAAGACACATTGAAGACAAGGGTGTCACTCATTGAAGACACATTGAAGACAAGGGTGTCACTCATTGAAGACACATTGAAGACAAGGGTGTCACTCATTGAAGACACATTGAAGACAAGGGTGTCACTCATTGAAGACAGATTGAAGACAAGGGTGTCACTCATTGAAGACACATTGAAGACAAGGGAGTCACTCATTGAAGACACATTGAAGACAAGGGTGTCACTCATTGAAGACACATTAAAGACAAGGGTGTCACTCATTGAAGACACATTGAAGACAAGGGAGTCACTCATTGAAGACACATTGAAGACAAGGGTGTCACTCATTGAAGACACATTGAAGACAAGGGTGTCACTCATTGAAGACACATTGAAGACAAGGGTGTCACTCATTGAAGACACATTGAAGACAAGGGAGTCACTCATTGAAGACACATTGAAGACAAGGGTGTCACTCATTGAAGACACATTGAAGACAAGGGTGTCACTCATTGAAGAAACATTGAAGACAAGGGTGTCACTCATTGAAGACACATTGAAGACAAGGGAGTCACTCATTGAAGACACATTGAAGACATATTGAAGACAAGGGAGTCACTCATTGAAGACACATTGAAGACATATTGAAGACAAGGGAGTCACTCATTGAAGACATATTGAAGACACATTGAAGACAAGGGTGTCACTCATTGAAGACATATTGAAGACACATTGAAGACAAGGGTGTCACTCATTGAAGACAAGGATGTCACTCATTGAAGACACATTGAAGACAAGGGTGTCACTCATTGAAGACACATTGAAGACAAGGGTGTCACTCATTGAAGACACATTGAAGACAAGGGTGTCACTCATTGAAGACACATTGAAGACAAGGGAGTCACTCATTGAAGACACATTGAAGACATATTGAAGACAAGGGAGTCACTCATTGAAGACACATTGAAGACAAGGGTGTCACTCATTGAAGACACATTGAAGACAAGGGTGTCACTCATTGAAGACACATTGAAGACAAGGGAGTCACTCATTGAAGACACATTGAAGACATATTGAAGACAAGGGAGTCACTCATTGAAGACACATTGAAGACACATTGAAGACACATTGAAGACAAGGGAGTCACTCATTGAAGACACATTGAAGACAAGGGTGTCACTCATTGAAGACACATTGAAGACAAGGATGTCACTCATTGAAGACACATTGAAGACAAGGATGTCACTCATTGAAGACACATTGAAGACAAGGGTGTCACTCATTGAAGACACATTGAAGACAAGGATGTCACTCATTGAAGACACATTGAAGACAAGGGTGTCACTCATTGAAGACACATTGAAGACAAGGATGTCACTCATTGAAGACACATTGAAGACAAGGGTGTCACTCATTGAAGACACATTGAAGACAAGGATGTCACTCATTGAAGACACATTGAAGACAAGGGTGTCACTCATTGAAGACACATTGAAGACAAGGATGTCACTCATTGAAGACACATTGAAGACACATTGAAGACAAGGGTGTCACTCATTGAAGACACATTGAAGACAAGGATGTCACTCATTGAAGACACATTGAAGACACATTGAAGACAAGGGTGTCACTCATTGAAGACACATTGAAGACAAGGGAGTCACTCATTGAAGACACATTGAAGACAAGGGTGTCACTCATTAAAAACAAGGGTGTCACTCATTGAAGACACATTGAAGACAAGGATGTCACTCATTGAAGACACATTGAAGACAAGGATGTCACTCATTGAAGACACATTGAAGACACATTGAAGACAAGGATGCCACTCATTGAAGACACATTGAAGACACATTGAAGACACATTGAAGACAAGGATGTCACTCATTGAAGACACATTGAAGACAAGGATGTCACTCATTGAAGACACATTGAAGACAAGGGAGTCACTCATTGAAGACACATTGAAGACAAGGATGTCACTCATTGAAGACACATTGAAGACAAGGATGTCACTCATTGAAGACACATTGAAGACAAGGATGTCACTCATTGAAGACACATTGAAGACAAGGATGTCACTCATTGAAGACACATTGAAGACAAGGGTGTCACTCATTGAAGACAAGGGTGTCACTCATTGAAGACAAGGGTGTCACTCATTGAAGACAAGGGTGTCACTCATTGAAGACATATTGAAGACACATTGAAGACAATGGTGTCACTCATTGAAGACACATTGAAGACAAGGGTGTCACTCATTGAAGACACATTGAAGACAAGGGTGTCACTCATTGAAGACACATTGAAGACAAGGGTGTCACTCATTGAAGACACATTGAAGACAAGGGTGTCACTCATTGAAGACACATTGAAGACAAGGGTGTCACTCATTGAAGACACATTGAAGACAAGGATGTCACTCATTGAAGACACATTGAAGACAAGGGTGTCACTCATTGAAGACACATTGAAGACAAGGGTGTCACTCATTGAAGACACATTGAAGACAAGGGTGTCACTCATTGAAGACACATTGAAGACAAGGGTGTCACTCATTGAAGACACATTGAAGACAAGGGTGTCACTCATTGAAGACACATTGAAGACAAGGGTGTCACTCATTGAAGACACATTGAAGACAAGGGTGTCACTCATTGAAGACATATTGAAGACACATTGAAGACACATTGAAGACAAGGGTGTCACTCATTGAAGACACATTGAAAACACGGGTGTCACTCATTGAAGACAAGGGTGTCACTCATTGAAGACATATTGAAGACAAGGGTGTCACTCATTGAAGACACATTGAAGACAAGGGTGTCACTCATTGAAGACACATTGAAGACAAGGGTGTCACTCATTGAAGACACATTGAAGACAAGGATGTCACTCATTGAAGACACATTGAAGACAAGGGTGTCACTCATTGAAGACACATTGAAGACAAGGGTGTCACTCATTGAAGACACATTGAAGACAATGGTGTCACTCATTGAAGACACATTGAAGACAAGGGTGTCACTCATTGAAGACAAGGGTGTCACTCATTGAAGACAAGGGTGTCACTCATTGAAGACATATTGAAGACACATTGAAGACAAGGGTGTCACTCATTGAAGACATATTGAAGACACATTGAAGACAAGGGTGTCACTCATTGAAGACACATTGAAGACAAGGGTGTCACTCATTGAAGACACATTGAAGACAAGGGTGTCACTCATTGAAGACAAGGGTGTCACTCATTGAAGACAAGGGTGTCACTCAATGAAGACATATTGAAGACACATTGAAGACAAGGGTGTCACTCATTGAAGACATATTGAAGACACATTGAAGACAAGGGTGTCACTCATTGAAGACACATTGAAGACAAGGGTGTCACTCATTGAAGACACATTGAAGACAAGGGTTTCACTCATTGAAGACACATTGAAGACAAGGGTGTCACTCATTAAAGACACATTGAAGACAAGGGTGTCACTCATTGAAGACACATTGAAGACAAGGGTGTCAATCATTGAAGACACATTGAAGACAAGGGTGTCACTCATTGAAGACAAGGGTGTCACTCATTGAAGACACATTGAAGACAAGGATGTCACTCATTGAAGACACATTGAAGACAAGGGTGTCACTCATTGAAGACACATTGAAGACAAGGGTGTCACTCATTGAAGACACATTGAAGACAAGGGGGTCACTCATTGAAGACACATTGAAGACAAGGGTGTCACTCATTGAAGACACATTGAAGACAAGGGTGTCACTCATTGAAGATACATTGAAGACAAGGGTGTCACTCATTGAAGACACATTGAAGACAAGGGTGTCACTCATTGAAGACAAGGATGTCACTCATTGAAGACATATTGAAGACACATTGAAGACACATTGAAGACAAGGGTGTCACTCATTGAAGACACATTGAAAACACGGGTGTCACTCATTGAAGACAAGGGTGTCACTCATTGAAGACATATTGAAGACAAGGGTGTCACTCATTGAAGACACATTGAAGACAAGGGGGTCACTCATTGAAGACAAGGGTTTCACTCATTGAAGACATATTGAAGACACATTGAAGAAACATTGAAGACAAGGGTGTCACTCATTGAAGACACATTGAAAACACGGGTGTCACTCATTGAAGACAAGGGTGTCACTCATTGAAGACACATTGAAGACAAGGGTGTCACTCATTGAAGACACATTGAAGACAAGGGTGTCACTCATTGAAGACACATTGAAGAGAAGGATGTCACTCATTGAAGACACATTGAAGACAAGGGTGTCACTCATTGAAGACACATTGAAGACAAGGGTGTCACTCATTGAAGATACATTGAAGACAAGGGTGTCACTCATTGAAGACACATTGAAGACAAGGGTGTCACTCATTGAAGACACATTGAAGACAAGGGTGTCACTCATTGAAGACACATTGAAGACAAGGGTGTCACTCATTGAAGACACATTGAAGACAAGAGTGTCACTCATTGAAGACACATTGAAGACAAGGGTGTCACTCATTGAAGACACATTGAAGACAAGGATGTCACTCATTGAAGACACATTGAAGACAAGGGTGTCACTCATTGAAGACACATTGAAGACAAGGGTGTCACTCATTGAAGACACATTGAAGACAAGGGAGTCACTCATTGAAGACACATTGAAGACATATTGAAGACACATTGAAGACAAGGGTGTCACTCATTGAAGACACATTGAAGACAAGGGAGTCACTCATTGAAGACACATTGAAGACAAGGGAGTCACTCATTGAAGACACATTGAAGACAAGGGAGTCACTCATTGAAGACACATTGAAGACATATTGAAGACACATTGAAGACAAGGGTGTCACTCATTGAAGACACATTGAAGACAAGGGAGTCACTCATTGAAGACACATTGAAGACAAGGGAGTCACTCATTGAAGACACATTGAAGACAAGGGTGTCCCTCATTGAAGACACATTGAAGACACATTGAAGACAAGGGTGTCACTCATTGAAGACACATTGAAGACAAGGCTGTCACTCATTGAAGACACATTGAAGACAAGGGTGTCACTCATTGAAGACACATTGAAGACACATTGAAGACAAGGGTGTCACTCATTGAAGACACATTAAAGACAAGGGTGTCACTCATTGAAGACAAGGATTTCACTCATTGAAGACACATTGAAGACAAGGGAGTCACTCATTGAAGACACATTGAAGACAAGGGAGTCACTCATTGAAGACACATTGAAGACAAGGGAGTCACTCATTGAAGACACATTGAAGACAAGGGAGTCACTCATTGAAGACACATTAAAGACATATTGAAGACAAGGGAGTCACTCATTGAAGACACATTGAAGACATATTGAAGACACATTGAAGACAAGGGTGTCACTCATTGAAGACACATTGAAGACACAATGAAGACAAGGGTGTCACTCATTGAAGACACATTGAAGACACATTGAAGACAAGGGTGCCACTCATTGAAGACACATTGAAGACAAGGGTGTCACTCATTGAAGACACATTGAAGACAAGGGTGTCACTCATTGAAGACAAGGGTGTCACTCATTGAAGACACATTGAAGACAAGGATGTCACTCATTGAAGACACATTGAAGACAAGGATGTCACTCATTGAAGACACATTGAATTCACATTGAAGACAAGGGTGTCACTCATTGAAGACACATTGAAGACAAGGATGTCACTCATTGAAGACACATTGAAGACAAGGGTGTCACTCATTGAAGACACATTGAAGACAAGGATGTCACTCATTGAAGACACATTGAAGACAAGGGTGTCACTCATTGAAGACACATTGAAGACACATTGAAGACAAGGGTGTCACTCATTGAAGACACATTGAAGACAAGGATGTCACTCATTGAAGACACATTGAAGACAAGGGTGTCACTCATTGAAGACACATTGAAGACAAGGATGTCACTCATTGAAGACACATTGAAGACAAGGGTGTCACTCATTGAAGACACATTGAAGACTAGGGTGTCACTCATTGAAGACACATTGAAGACAAGGGTGTCACTCATTGAAGACACATTGAAGACTAGGGTGTCACTCATTGAAGACACATTGAAGACAAGGGTGTCACTCATTGAAGACACATTGAAGACAAGGGTGTCACTCATTGAAGACACATTGAAGACAAGGGTGTCACTCATTGAAGACACATTGAAGACAAGGGTGTCACTCATTGAAGACAGATTGAAGACAAGGGTGTCACTCATTGAAGACACATTGAAGACAAGGGAGTCACTCATTGAAGACACATTGAAGACAAGGGTGTCACTCATTGAAGACACATTAAAGACAAGGGTGTCACTCATTGAAGACACATTGAAGACAAGGGAGTCACTCATTGAAGACACATTGAAGACAAGGGTGTCACTCATTGAAGACACATTGAAGACAAGGGTGTCACTCATTGAAGACACATTGAAGACAAGGGTGTCACTCATTGAAGACACATTGAAGACAAGGGAGTCACTCATTGAAGACACATTGAAGACAAGGGTGTCACTCATTGAAGACACATTGAAGACAAGGGTGTCACTCATTGGAGACACATTGAAGACAAGGGTGTCACTCATTGAAGACACATTGAAGACAAGGGAGTCACTCATTGAAGACACATTGAAGACATATTGAAGACAAGGGAGTCACTCATTGAAGACACATTGAAGACATATTGAAGACAAGGGAGTCACTCATTGAAGACATATTGAAGACACATTGAAGACAAGGGTGTCACTCATTGAAGACATATTGAAGACACATTGAAGACAAGGGTGTCACTCATTGAAGACAAGGATGTCACTCATTAAAGACACATTGAAGACAAGGGTGTCACTCATTGAAGACACATTGAAGACAAGGGTGTCACTCATTGAAGACACATTGAAGACAAGGGTGTCACTCATTGAAGACATATTGAAGACACATTGAAGACACATTGAAGACAAGGGTGTCACTCATTGAAGACACATTGAAGACAAGGGTGTCACTCATTGAAGACACATTGAAGACAAGGGAGTCACTCATTGAAGACACATTGAAGACATATTGAAGACAAGGGAGTCACTCATTGAAGACACATTGAAGACATATTGAAGACACATTGAAGACAAGGGTGTCACTCATTGAAGACACATTGAAGACAAGGGTGTCACTCATTGAAGACACATTGAAGACAAGGGAGTCACTCATTGAAGACACATTGAAGACATATTGAAGACAAGGGAGTCACTCATTGAAGACACATTGAAGACACATTGAAGACACATTGAAGACAAGGGAGTCACTCATTGAAGACACATTGAAGACACATTGAAGACAAGGGTGTCACTCATTGAAGACACATTGAAGACACATTGAAGACACATTGAAGACAAGGGTGTCACTCATTGAAGACACATTGAAGACAAGGGTGTCACTCATTGAAGACACATTGAAGACAAGGGTGTCACTCATTGAAGACACATTGAAGACAAGGGTGTCACTCATTGAAGACACATTGAAGACAAGGGTGTCACTCATTGAAGACACATTGAAGACAAGGATGTCACTCATTGAAGACACATTGAAGACAAGGGTGTCACTCATTGAAGACCCATTGAAGACAAGGATGTCACTCATTGAAGACACATTGAAGACAAGGGTGTCACTCATTGAAGACACATTGAAGACAAGGATGTCACTCATTGAAGACACATTGAAGACAAGGGTGTCACTCATTGAAGACACATTGAAGACAAGGATGTCACTCATTGAAGACACATTGAAGACACATTGAAGACAAGGGTGTCACTCATTGAAGACACATTGAAGACAAGGGAGTCACTCATTGAAGACACATTGAAGACAAGGGTGTCACTCATTGAAGACAAGGGTGTCACTCATTGAAGACACATTGAAGACAAGGATGTCACTCATTGAAGACACATTGAAGACAAGGATGTCACTCATTGAAGACACATTGAAGACAAGGGTGTCACTCATTGAAGACACATTGAAGACAAGGGTGTCACTCATTGAAGACAGATTGAAGACAAGGGTGTCACTCATTGAAGACACATTGAAGACAAGGGAGTCACTCATTGAAGACACATTGAAGACAAGGGTGTCACTCATTGAAGACACATTAAAGACAAGGGTGTCACTCATTGAAGACACATTGAAGACAAGGGAGTCACTCATTGAAGACACATTGAAGACAAGGGTGTCACTCATTGAAGACACATTGAAGACAAGGATGCCACTCATTGAAGACACATTGAAGACACATTGAAGACAAGGATGTCACTCATTGAAGACACATTGAAGACAAGGATGTCACTCATTGAAGACACATTGAAGACAAGGGAGTCACTCATTGAAGACACATTGAAGACAAGGATGTCACTCATTGAAGACACATTGAAGACAAGGATGTCACTCATTGAAGACACATTGAAGACAAGGATGTCACTCATTGAAGACACATTGAAGACACATTGAAGACAAGGATGTCACTCATTGAAGACACATTGAAGACAAGGATGTCACTCATTGAAGACACATTGAAGACACATTGAAGACAAGGATGTCACTCATTGAAGACACATTGAAGACAAGGATGTCACTCATTGAAGACACATTGAAGACAAGGATGTCACTCATTGAAGACACATTGAAGACACATTGAAGACAAGGATGTCACTCATTGAAGACACGTTGAAGACAAGGATGTCACTCATTGAAGACACATTGAAGACAAGGATGTCACTCATTGAAGACACATTGAAGACACATTGAAGACAAGGGTGTCACTCATTGAAGACACATTGAAGACAAGGGAGTCACTCATTGAAGACACATTGAAGACAAGGGTGTCACTCATTGAAGACACATTGAAGACAAGGGTGTCACTCATTGAAGACACATTGAAGACATATTGAAGACAAGTGAGTCACTCATTGAAGACACATTGAAGACATATTGAAGACAAGGGAGTCACTCATTGAAGACATATTGAAGACAAGGGTGTCACTCATTGAAGACAAGGATGTCACTCATTGAAGACACATTGAAGACAAGGGTGTCACTCATTGAAGACACATTGAAGACAAGGGTGTCACTCATTGAAGACACATTGAAGACAAGGGAGTCACTCATTGAAGACACATTGAAGACAAGGGAGTCACTCATTGAAGACACATTGAAGACATATTGAAGACAAGGGAGTCACTCATTGAAGACACATTGAAGACATATTGAAGACACATTGAAGACAAGGGTGTCACTCATTGAAGACACATTGAAGACACATTGAAGACAAGGGTGTCACTCATTGAAGACACATTGAAGACACATTGAAGACAAGGGTGTCACTCATTGAAGACACATTGAAGACAAGGGTGTCACTCATTGAAGACACATTGAAGACAAGGGTGTCACTCATTGAAGACACATTGAAGACAAGGGTGCCACTCATTGAAGACACATTGAAGACAAGGATGTCACTCATTGAAGACACATTGAAGACAAGGATGTCACTCATTGAAGACTCATTGAAGACACATTGAAGACAAGGGTGTCACTCATTGAAGACACATTGAAGACAAGGGTGTCACTCATTGAAGACACATTGAAGACACATTGAAGACAAGGGTGTCACTCATTGAAGACACATTGAAGACACATTGAAGACAAGGGTGTCACTCATTGAAGACACATTGAAGACAAGGGTGTCACTCATTGAAGACACATTGAAGACAAGGGTGTCACTCATTGAAGACACATTGAAGACAAGGGTGTCACTCATTGAAGACACATTGAAGACAAGGATGTCACTCATTGAAGACACATTGAAGACAAGGATGTCACTCATTGAAGACTCATTGAAGACACATTGAAGACAAGGGTGTCACTCATTGAAAACACATTGAAGACAAGGATGTCACTCATTGAAGACACATTGAAGACAAGGGTGTCACTCATTGAAGACACATTGAAGACAAGGGTGTCACTCATTGAAGACACATTGAAGACAAGGATGTCACTCATTGAAGACACATTGAAGACAAGGATGTCACTCATTGAAGACACATTGAAGACACATTGAAGACAAGGGTGTCACTCATTGAAGACACATTGAAGACAAGGATGTCACTCATTGAAGACACATTGAAGACAAGGGTGTCACTCATTGAAGACACATTGAAGACAAGGGTGTCACTCATTGAAGACACATTGAAGACATATTGAAGACAAGTGAGTCACTCATTGAAGACACATTGAAGACATATTGAAGACAAGGGAGTCACTCATTGAAGACACATTGAAGACATATTGAAGACAAGGGTGTCACTCATTGAAGACAAGGATGTCACTCATTGAAGACACATTGAAGACAAGGGTGTCACTCATTGAAGACACATTGAAGACAAGGGTGTCACTCATTGAAGACACATTGAAGACAAGGGTGTCACTCATTGAAGACACATTGAAGACATATTGAAGACAAGGGAGTCACTCATTGAAGACACATTGAAGACATATTGAAGACACATTGAAGACAAGGGTGTCACTCATTGAAGACACATTGAAGACACATTGAAGACAAGGGTGTCACTCATTGAAGACACATTGAAGACACATTGAAGACAAGGGTGTCACTCATTGAAGACACATTGAAGACAAGGGTGTCACTCATTGAAGACACATTGAAGACAAGGGTGTCACTCATTGAAGACACATTGAAGACAAGGGTGTCACTCATTGAAGACACATTGAAGACAAGGATGTCACTCATTGAAGACACATTGAAGACAAGGATGTCACTCATTGAAGACTCATTGAAGACACATTGAAGACAAGGGTGTCACTCATTGAAGACACATTGAAGACACATTGAAGACAAGGGTGTCACTCATTGAAGACACATTGAAGACACATTGAAGACAAGGGTGTCACTCATTGAAGACACATTGAAGACACATTGAAGACAAGGGTGTCACTCATTGAAGACACATTGAAGACAAGGGTGTCACTCATTGAAGACACATTGAAGACAAGGGTGTCACTCATTGAAGACACATTGAAGACAAGGGTGTCACTCATTGAAGACACATTGAAGACAAGGATGTCACTCATTGAAGACACATTGAAGACAAGGATGTCACTCATTGAAGACTCATTGAAGACACATTGAAGACAAGGGTGTCACTCATTGAAAACACATTGAAGACACATTGAAGACAAGGATGTCACTCATTGAAGACACATTGAAGACAAGGGTGTCACTCATTGAAGACACATTGAAGACAAGGGTGTCACTCATTGAAGACACATTGAAGACAAGGATGCCACTCATTGAAGACACATTGAAGACAAGGATGTCACTCATTGAAGACACATTGAAAACACATTGAAGACAAGGGTGTCACTCATTGAAGACACATTGAAGACAAGGATGTCACTCATTGAAGACACATTGAAGACAAGGGTGTCACTCATTGAAGACACATTGAAGACAAGGGTGTCACTCATTGAAGACACATTGAAGACACATTGAAGACAAGGATGTCACTCATTGAAGACACATTGAAGACACATTGAAGACAAGGATGTCACTCATTGAAGACACATTGAAGACAAGGATGTCACTCATTGAAGACACATTGAAGACACATTGAAGACAAGGATGTCACTCATTGAAGACACATTGAAGACACATTGAAGACACATTGAAGACAAGGATGTCACTCATTGAAGACACATTGAAGACAAGGATGTCACTCATTGAAGACTCATTGAAGACACATTGAAGACAAGGGTGTCACTCATTGAAGACACATTGAAGACACATTGAAGACAAGGGTGTCACTCATTGAAGACACATTGAAGACACATTGAAGACAAGGGTGTCACTCATTGAAGACACATTGAAGACACATTGAAGACAAGGGTGTCACTCATTGAAGACACATTGAAGACAAGGGTGTCACTCATTGAAGACACATTGAAGACAAGGGTGTCACTCATTGAAGACACATTGAAGACAAGGGTGTCACTCATTGAAGACACATTGAAGACAAGGATGTCACTCATTGAAGACACATTGAAGACAAGGATGTCACTCATTGAAGACTCATTGAAGACACATTGAAGACAAGGGTGTCACTCATTGAAAACACATTGAAGACACATTGAAGACAAGGATGTCACTCATTGAAGACACATTGAAGACAAGGGTGTCACTCATTGAAGACACATTGAAGACAAGGGTGTCACTCATTGAAGACACATTGAAGACAAGGATGTCACTCATTGAAGACACATTGAAGACAAGGATGTCACTCATTGAAGACACATTGAAGACAAGCATGTCACTCATTGAAGACACATTGAAGACACATTGAAGACAAGGATGTCACTCATTGAAGACACATTGAAGACAAGGATGTCACTCATTGAAGACACATTGAAGACAAGGGTGTCACTCATGGAAGACTCATTGAAGACACATTGAAGACAAGGGTGTCACTCATTGAAGACACATTGAAGACACATTGAAGACAAGGGTGTCACTCATTGAAGACACATTGAAGACACATTGAAGACAAGGGTGTCACTCATTGAAGACACATTGAAGACACATTGAAGACAAGGGTGTCACTCATTGAAGACACATTGAAGACAAGGGTGTCACTCATTGAAGACACATTGAAGACAAGGGTGTCACTCATTGAAGACACATTGAAGACAAGGGTGTCACTCATTGAAGACACATTGAAGACAAGGATGTCACTCATTGAAGACACATTGAAGACAAGGATGTCACTCATTGAAGACACATTGAAGACAAGGGTGTCACTCATTGAAGACACATTGAAGACAAGGATGTCACTCATTGAAGACACATTGAAGACAAGGGTGTCACTCATTGAAGACACATTGAAGACAAGGATGTCACTCATTGAAGACTCATTGAAGACACATTGAAGACAAGGGTGTCACTCATTGAAAACACATTGAAGACACATTGAAGACAAGGATGTCACTCATTGAAGACACATTGAAGACAAGGGTGTCACTCATTTAAGACACATTGAAGACAAGGGTGTCACTCATTGAAGACACATTGAAGACAAGGATGTCACTCATTGAAGACACATTGAAGACAAGGATGTCACTCATTGAAGACACATTGAAGACACATTGAAGACAAGGGTGTCACTCATTGAAGACACATTGAAGACAAGGATGTCACTCATTGAAGACACATTGAAGACAAGGGTGTCACTCATTGAAGACACATTGAAGACAAGGGTGTCACTCATTGAAGACACATTGAAGACACATTGAAGACAAGGATGTCACTCATTGAAGACACATTGAAGACACATTGAAGACAAGGATGTCACTCATTGAAGACACATTGAAGACAAGGATGTCACTCATTGAAGACACATTGAAGACAAGGATGTCACTCATTGAAGACACATTGAAGACACATTGAAGACAAGGGAGTCACTCATTGAAGACACATTGAAGACAAGGATGTCACTCATTGAAGACACATTGAAGACAAGGATGTCACTCATTGAAGACACATTGAAGACAAGGATGTCACTCATTGAAGACACATTGAAGACACATTGAAGACACATTGAAGACAAGGGAGTCACTCATTGAAGACACATTGAAGACAAGGATGTCACTCATTGAAGACACATTGAAGACAAGGATGTCACTCATTGAAGACACATTGAAGACAAGGATGTCACTCATTGAAGACACATTGAAGACACATTGAAGACAAGGATGTCACTCATTGAAGACACATTGAAGACAAGGATGTCACTCATTGAAGACACATTGAAGACAAGGATGTCACTCATTGAAGACACATTGAAGACACATTGAAGACAAGGATGTCACTCATTGAAGACACATTGAAGACAAGGATGTCACTCATTGAAGACACATTGAAGACAAGGATGTCACTCATTGAAGACACATTGAAGACACATTGAAGACACATTGAAGACAAGGATGTCACTCATTGAAGACACATTGAAGACACATTGAAGACAAGGGTGTCACTCATTGAAGACACATTGAAGACAAGGATGTCACTCATTGAAGACACATTGAAGACAAGGATGTCACTCATTGAAGACACATTGAAGACAAGGATGTCACTCATTGAAGACACATTGAAGACAAGGGAGTCACTCATTGAAGACACATTGAAGACAAGGATGTCACTCATTGAAGACACATTGAAGACAAGGATGTCACTCATTGAAGACACATTGAAGACACATTGAAGACAAGGATGTCACTCATTGAAGACACATTGAAGACAAGGATGTCACTCATTGAAGACACATTGAAGACAAGGATGTCACTCATTGAAGACACATTGAAGACACATTGAAGACAAGGGTGTCACTCATTGAAGACACATTGAAGACACATTGAAGACAAGGATGTCACTCATTGAAGACACATTGAAGACAAGGATGTCACTCATTGAAGACACATTGAAGACAAGGATGTCACTCATTGAAGACACATTGAAGACAAGGGAGTCTTGTTTTCAGGAAGCTACTGTATGTACAGCACCCTGCCGTCCTCTCCCACTAGCCATGATCAGTCTTCAACACATAGAGAAGCACAGAGACCCAGTGATGACATCACTGGGTCTGAAATAATGTATGTCACGAACACAGAAAGGTTGGGTTTAAAAACCTAATTAGCCTGTTAAAGGGGGAGGGGCATAGGGAACTTTTTAAACAAGGATCTTTTAAAACAGAGATCGTGGACATCTTTCCCTCTTACCTAAAGCCCCCTAATATCCAATGTAATAACAAAAAGCTGTCCTTTAAGTGTACATAGTCATGTCTCCTTCAGACGCGGGTTTAGCTGCACCTGCATGGGTTTAGCGAGCGGTGTTGTAATTTCTGGCAGCCCTCAGTGGAAGAAAATTGTATGTGTTGTTTTTCTAAGTCATCTGGATTCCTGATCAGCCATTATCTCAGTAGTTCTCCTATAACACGGCTAGCATCCCCGACCTGACCGCTCCACCACATGAATGGGATGTCGGGGGAAACCGCGGCCTATGAGTCACCGCTGTTTTCTGTGGTTACTAAGCAGGCAGGTACTTTAACTCTTCCTCTCCACTCCACTTATTCTGACTAATATAGATAACAGAGCAGAATTCATTCCATGTAGGTTAAGGTGCCCCATGGCATGAGATGGTAGTCAACTGATCTGACAACAAGCCTATGTCTATGCAAGGCCATTGGCTCCATTGGTTGGCTCTTGATTTGGGCAACAACTGTCCTATTAGGTTGGAAGATCTTAGAAGACCTTCCCCAATCTCTAACAGAGTAGAACCATTCATCATTCATCAGGTGTTGATTGGCATGAGATGACAGTAAACCGATCTGACAACAAGCCAATGTCTACAGAAGGCCACTAACTCCATTGGTTGGCTCTTGGCTTGGGTAAAAACTGATCTAGTAGGTTGGAAGACCTTCCCCAGTCTCTACTAGAGTAGAGCTATTCATCGGGTGCTGATTGGCATGAGATGACAGTCAACTGGTCTGACAACAAACCCATGTCTACGCAAGGCCACTGACTCTATTGGTTTGCTCTTGCCTTGGGTACCAACTGACCTACTAGGTTGGAAGACTATAGAAAACCTTCCCCAATCTCTACTAGAGTAGAACCATTTATCATTCATCGGGTACTGATTGGCATGAGATGAGGGTCAACCGATTTGACAACAAGCCTATGTCTATGCAAGGCCATTAGCTCCATTGGTTGGCTCTTGCTTTGGGCAACAATTGACCTAGTAGGTAGGAAGATCTTAGAAGACCTTCCCCAATCTCTACTAGGGTAAAATCATTCATCAGGTGCTGGTTGGCATGAAATGACTGTCAACTGATCTGACAACAAGACCATGTCTATGCAAGGCCATTAGCTCCATTGGTTGGCTCTTTCTTTGGGCAACAACTGATCCAGTAGGTTGGAAGATCTTCCCCAGTCTCTACCAGGGTAGAACCATTTATTATTTATCAGGTGCTGATTGGCATGGGATGACAGTAAACCGATCTGACAACAAGCCCATGTCTACAGAAGGCCACTAACTCCATTGGTTGGCTCTTGGCTTGGGTAAAAACTGATCTAGTAGATTGGAAGACCTTCTTCAGTCTTAACTAGGGTAGAGCTATTCATCAGGTGCTGATCTGCATGAGATGACAGTCAACTGATCTGACAAATCCATGTCTACGCAAGGCCACTGACTCTATTGGTTTGCTCTACTAGAGTAGAACCATCATTCATCGGGTACTGATTGGCATGAGATGAGGGTCAACCGATCTGACAACAAAACCTATGTCTATGCAAGGCCATTAGCTCCATTGGTTGGCTCTTGCTTTGGGCAACAACTGACCTAGTAGGTTGGAAGATCTTAGAAGACCTTCCCCAATCTCTACTATGGTAGAACCATTCATCATGCATCAGGTGCTGGTTGGCATGAAATGACTGTCAACTGATCTGACAACAAGACCATGTCTATGCAAGGCCATTAGCTCCATTGGCTGGCTCTTTTATTGGGCAACAACTGATCCAGTAGGTTGGAAGATCTTCCCCAGTCTCTACCAGGGTAGAACCATTTATCATTTATCAGGTGCAGATTGGCATGAGATGACAGTAAACGGATCTGACAACAAGCCAATGTCTACAGAAGGCCACTAACTCCATTGGTTGGCTCTTGGCTTGGGTAAAAACTGATCTAGTATGTTGGAAGACCTTCTTCAGTCTTAACTAGGGTAGAGCTATTCATCAGGTGCTGATTTGCATGAGATGACAGTCAACTGATCTGACAAATCCATGTCTACGCAAGACCACTGACTCTATTGGTTTGCTCTTGCCTTGGGCAACAACTCACCTACTAGGTTGGAAGACTATAGAAAACCTTCCCCAATCTTTACTAGAGTAGAACCATTTATCATTCATCGGGTACTGATTGGCATGAGATGAGGGTCAACCTATCTGACAACAAGAAAAATGTTGAATGAACTAAAAAATTGACTTAAGGCGGCACATGGATGGATAATGTAAAAAACTAGGGGTATTTATTATAAGCAAAATAGTAAAAAAGTACATATAAACATTCAGAAATAACAGTCTATTGGTTCTTGATACAAGACTCAGGCTAATGCTCTAACAACGCTTCAAAGATGTGGTAGCTAAAACATAATTGGTGCTAGTGGTTTCATATTTGAGAGTTAGAAATCGCTCATTGCTCAAGTAACCCCTAGCAACCTCTGAAGGAATCCATGGTGCCCCGCGCGAGGAAGGCTTAGCTAGGGAGAAAGTTAGGAGAGGGCCACCCACTGCGGCAGAAGCTGCTAATGGCAATGGAATTGTTTTTAGAAACATTATGCAGGGCAGTAATGGGGGGGGGGGGGGGGGGTCACCAGGTAGAGAAATGGTTTTAAATGTGTTATTCATTTATGGGTGGAGAACTTCACCATTTACAGTAAGCAACGGCACAACTCTGGCACCCCAACGTAGCATGGTCACTGTTGTTTCCACAGAAAGGAGATGGGAACTGGGCATTGGTGGACTGCCCTAAGA
This sequence comes from Rana muscosa, assembly GCA_029206835.1. Lineage (NCBI taxonomy): Eukaryota > Metazoa > Chordata > Amphibia > Anura > Ranidae > Rana > Rana muscosa. Next base: position 3,381,106 of record JARGYO010005628.1, read on the forward strand.
GGATGTATGACTTCTGACCCCCATGCACCTACTACGTGATCCTAACACACAGAGAAATGTGGTGCACGGCAAACGGTATCTGACTCAACAGTGATCTGCAATGAGCGATGCCACTGCAAGGTATCCAAGAACTGCCTCAGATCCTCCCACTTCTGGCAGCCTCAGATCCCGGGATTGGGGATTGGGGAGATTATGGCCCACCACCTTTGATGGTGTCATGATCACGTGCCAAGAACTACAAAGCTCACGGCACATCCTATGCTCCTCATGGGCTTCTTTTGTCAGTCATATAAAACAGCAACGTCTCGATTCTCGAAGGTCTTATAGCTGCTCCTTCGTCATGTCCATGTTGCCTGATGCCCACTTTTGGCAGCCTCAGATCCTGGAATGGGGAGGTTACTATCCACCACCTTTGATGGTGTCATGACCACATGCAAAGAACTGCAAAGATCCCGGAACATTCTGCGCTCCTCCTGAGCTTATTTTATCAATCACCAACATCAAGAACAGCAACGTTTCCAAGCTCCTCTAACCATTCATGCGTCATGTCCATGTTGCCTGATGGATCTGAGGCTGCCAGAAGTGGGCGGATCTGAGGATGACAGAAGTGGGCGGATCTAAAGATGCCAGGAGTGGGTGGATCTGAGGATGGCAGAATTGGGCGGATCTGAGGCTGCCAGAAGTGGGTGGATCTGAGGCTGCCAGCAGTGGGCGGATCTGAGGCTGCCAGAAGTGGGTGGATCTGAGGATGACAGAAGTGGGCTGATCTGAGGATGCCAGAAGTGGGCGGATCTGAGGATGCCAGAAGTGGGCGGATCTGAGGATTCCAGAAGTGGGCGGATCTGAGGATGCCAGAAATGGCCGGATCTGAGGATGCCAGAAGTGGGCGGATCTGAGGATGCCAGAAGTGGGTCGATCTGAGGATGCCAGAAGTGGGTCGATCTGAGGATGCCAGAAGTGGGCGGATCTGAGGATGCCAGAAGTGGGCGGATCTGAGGATGCCAGAAGTGGGCGGATCTGAGGATGCCAGAAGTGGGTCGATCTGAGGCTGCCAGAAGTGGGCGGATCTGAGTATGACAGAAGTGGGCCGATCTGAGGATGCCAGAAGTGGGCGGATCTGAGGATGCCAGAAGTGGGCGGATCTGAGGATGCCAGAAGTGGGCGGATCTGAGGATGCCAGAAATGGCCGGATCTGAGGATGCCAGAAGTGGGCGGATCTGAGGATGCCAGAAGTGGGTCGATCTGAGGATGCCAGAAGTGGGTCGATCTGAGGATGCCAGAAGTGGGTCGATCTGAGGATGCCAGAAGTGGGCGGATCTGAGGATGCCAGAAGTGTGCGGATCTGAGGATGCCAGAAGTGGGTCGATCTGAGGATGCCAGAAGTGGGCGGATCTGAGGATGACAGAAGTGGGCGGATCTAAAGATGCCAGGAGTGGGTGGATCTGAGGATGGCAGAATTGGGTGGATCTGAGGCTGCTAGAAGTGGGCGGATCTGAGGCTGCCAGAAGTGAGCGGATCTGAGGCTGCCAGAAGTGGGCGGATCTGAGGCTGCCAGAAGTGGGCGGATCTGAGGATGCCAGAAGTGGGCGGATCTGAGGATGCCAGAAGTGGGCGGACCTGAGGATGCCAGAAGTGGGCGGATCTGAGGATGCCAGAAGTGGGCGGATCTGAGGATGCCAGAAGTGGGCGGATCTGAGGCTGCCAAAAGTGGGCAGATCTAAGGATGACAGAAGTGGGCGGATCTAAGGATGACAGAAGTGGCGGATCTAAGGATGCCAGGAGTGGGAGGATCTGAGGATGGCAGAAGTGGGCCGATCTGAGGATGGAAGAAGTGGGCGGATCTAAGGGTACCAAAAGTGGGTGGATCTGAGAATGGCAGGAGTGAGCGGATCTGAGACTGCTAAAAGTGGGAGGATCTAAGGGTGTCAGAAGTGGGCGGATCTGAGGATGCCAGAAGTGGGCGGATCTGAGGATGACAGAAGTGGGCGGATCTAAAGATGCCAGGAGTGGGTGGATCTGAGGATGGCAGAAGTGGGCGGATCTGAGGCTGCCAAAAGTGGGCGGATCTAAGGATGACAGAAGTGGACAGATCTGAGGCTGCCAGAAGTGGGTCGATCTGAGACTGCTAAAAGTGGGAGGATCTAAGGGTGTCAGAAGTGGGCGGATCTGAGGATGCCAGAAGTGGGCAGATATGAGTGTAGCGCTACCCCCAGTTAAGAGAGCCGCTGGATTTTTGTTTCGGGCCCTGTGTACAACACCGCCAACCCCCGGCAATCTACTCGACCCACACTGGCACAGCTAGTCTAGGGATTGTTCTGGTATCACAATCTATCTGTATTGCAAGGGTAACCTCTTTGCATGAATATAACACACTAGTAGCAAGTGATAAAGTATAACGTTTCTTTACTTTGAATAAAAGGGCAGGAAGTTAACACATAACACACATATGTCTGCAGAGCCCTGCAGCAGAAAGTATAATACAGGCGATTGTCCGCCATGCGCAGCTATCTCTATCTATGCGCCCTTATGGCGCAGCAACAAATTCTACCTACGGATCAGGCCTGATACAGATTTTAAACTCAGTCTCTAGAAGAACAGTCTCTTCGCATGCAACTTGACTGGTGGTGCACAACAGGAACAGTGATTTGTAATCCAAAGGGTTGAAAAATAAAAAGGGCAGAATGAACCACTCACAGGAGACTACTCAACTCAGTTCCGCCACTAGTCTCCTGTGGGACTGTAAAATAGAACCAGGAGGGCCAAGGCAGTCTCTAGGCCTAATCACTGTACGGTCTATATGAATGAGCAGGTGCTCGCTCACCACTCTGGACGCGATCCCAGTCTGGGACTTCCACCTACTGTGTCTCCACACACAGTGTCTGTAACGGCCGGGTCTCCGGTCCAACTGATGTCCAAACTCGACAAAGTCAGGTGCCACCCAGGCTCCACAGTGGGGTGGAAGGCTCTCTGGAAAGTTGTGCAAGGCCCTGGCTTCAGGCCCTGCACTGCAGCAGATCCGCACAGGAAGACCTGTTGATTGCAGCGCGATGTCCCAAAGAGGCCGAGCCCAGCCTCGCCCTTTTCTTATATAGCCCCTCCCATGAGTCTCTGCGATGGCTAAATGCACCCTGGGTGCCGATCGGGGTTCTGGGTAGCGTAGTCCCGGGGCCTTAAAGGAGACCCCGCTACACACTCCCCCCACTTAAACTCTTTGGTCCCCAAAGATAACATCAAACTATAGCACGCACAACATCAACCAAAGTTGCGTATGATGTTGGCAGAGGAAATTCCCACCAAAAACAAGGAGGTGAACTTCCCTGCCCACAGGTCACACTATCATTAGTGTCCTGCCTAACTGTGCCAGAGAGTGAGTTGGGGTTGCCCCCCACCAAATGAACAGTGGAGGGATTAGGGTCTTCCATACTCCTCCTGGCAGTAACCACAGTGTCTTCCGAGCTCCTCCCCATCTGTGGGTAAGTCAATCTTCTGGGAGGCTTTATGGCCCTTCGCATCCTTTGTCCTCTTGGGTTTTCTGTTTCTGTTAAAACAGGTTCCCCTTCTGGAACCGACTTGGGAGTTTCCATTGGTTCAGGACCACTTGACTCCGGGGCAGGGAGGGACATGGAATCTCTTGGATCCTCTTCTGGGGGTATGTCACAGGCATTTTCCCAAGAATCCGACAAAGGACTGGACGGGATGAACTCAGTAGCTTCTGCATTCAGTGTTCCGTCTATGGTGTCTTCTTCAGGTGGGAGATCAATAGCGGAAGTTTCTGGGGCCTGGGAAGGCCAAAGCCAATCAAGTTCTTCTCCCTCATCTTCACTTAGCTCCGAGGTCTCTGTACCCCCAATCTGAGGGGTCTGGGACCGAGTGTTTGGTCTGGGAGTATCCAGGATGGAAATTTGTTTGGGGGAACTCGTTGCAGGGGGAATCCAAACCGCTTCAGCCAGTGGGAGTAGGTGGTTCTGATGCCAGGTCTTTAAGGGCCCCTCCCTTCCCCCTGGCTTCAGTCTGTAAACGGGTAGGCCCGGTAGTCTCTTGCAAATAACATAGGGTTCGGGTCTCCATCTGTCTGCAAGCTTGTGTTTTCCAGGGACCCCCAAGTTCCGTAGCAACACTCTGTCCCCAGGTTGTAAATCTTGAATCCGAACTTTCAGATCAAAGTTTTTCTTGTTGCGGGCCCCCCTTTGTTCTAAGGCCGCCTGGGCCTGTTCATAGGCCAATTTCAAATTGTGTCTGAGTCTATCAACATATCCTTTGTGAGAAGTGGAAGAACAATGGTCTATGGAGGTGCCAAAGGCCAGATCTACCGGTAGTCTTGCTTCTCTTCCGAACATAAGTCGATAGGGTGAGTACCCTGTAGCGTCACTGGTGGTGCTGTTGTATGCATGCACAACTGCCGCTATGTGGTTGCTCCAATGCTGCTTCTTCTCACTGCTTAAGGTCCCCAGCATGTTGAGCAGGGTTCGGTTGAACCTCTCCGGCTGAGCATCACCTTGTGGATGATAGGGGGTAGTTCTTGTCTTCTTGATCCCCAAGGAATCCAGGAGCTTCCGGATCAACCGACTTTCAAAATCCCTTCCTTGATCTGAATGAAGCCGTTGTGGTAGCCCATAGTGTACGAAGTATTTCTCCATAAGCACTTTGGCTACAGTGGAAGCCCTCTGGTCTTTGGTTGGAAAGGCCTGGGCATACCGGGTGAAATGGTCGGTTACTACCAGAACATTTCCTAGTCCACTCAGATCGGGTTTGAGGCAGAGAAAATCAATACATACCAGATCAAGTGGGCTTTGACTTTGCAGATGGCCCATTGGGGCAGCTTGATGGGGTAAAGTCTTTCTCTGGATGCATCGTGCACATGAGTGGCAGTATTCTCCAACTTCAGCCCTCATGCAGGGCCAATAGAAATGGTTCCTAACGAGTTGGAAGGTCCTTTCCGCCCCTAGGTGGCCATGGTTGTCGTGCAGAGCAACCATGACAGTCTCTCTGTGCTTCTCAGGCAGGAACAATTACCATTTGTCTTCCAGGTCATCAGAGGGGCCCCTTCGGTAGACCACTCCCTGATACACCTGCAACCTGTCCCACTCCTTCCTCAACAGGGGAGCTTCCTTTGAAGGGTGATGTAGGAGCCTATTCGGATCCTAATTCTCCAGGGCCTCTAGAACCAATCTCCCCATGGGGTCTTCCAATTGGTCAGTTCTCAGCTCCTTTTTGGACAGTTTTGGCAAGTTATCTTCCCCCAGTTGGGTTACCCCACAGTACTGCTTGGGGACTCCTACTATGGTAACCCCTATTTTTTCTGCTCTTGAGCAGCCACTGGCTTGGAGTTCAGCCCCTTGACAGAGGGCCCGCACCCCGTCGGGTGCCACTTGGGTCCAATCTTCTGTACTGCAGGTGGGGACATGAGATCTTCTAGACAAGGCGTCTGCATCTCGATTTCCAGCCCCAGGCCTGTATTTTAGGCTGAAATTGAAGGCAGACAGTGCCGTCAGCCATCTATGTCCTGTGGCATCCAGTTTTGCTGTGGTGAAAAGATAGGTGAGGGGGTTGTTGTCGGTTTTCACTGTGAATTCTGCCCCATACAGATAGTCTCTGAGTTTGTCAACTACCGCCCATTTAAGGGCCAGGAACTCCAACTTATGGGTGGGGTAGTTCTTTTCAGAGGGAGTCAGACTTCTGCTCACATATGCAACGGGCCTCAGTTGCTCTTCATGCTCCTGGTAGAGCACTCCTCCCAGACCGTCATGACTGGCATCTACGTGAAGTTCATAAGGCTTCTTAGGGTCTGCGTAAGCCTGGACAGGGGCAGTGGTTAAGTTTTTCTTCAACATCTGAAAGGCATCTTCGCACTTCTCGTTCCACTGGTCCTTGACTGACTCCCCTGGCTTCCTGGGGCCCGAGTCATCCTCTTCCCCCTCCTTCTTGAGCAGCTCATTCAGAGGCCTGGCTATCCGAGCAAACCCCTCCACGAACCTCCTATAATAGGAACAGAACCCCAAGAAAGATCTGAGTTCTGTCACAGTGGTGGGCCTTACTGCCTCCAACTTTTCGGGGTCTGTGGCTACCCCATCCTCGGGCACTATGTGTCCCAGATAGTTGACTGATGACTGATAGAACTGGCATTTTTCAGGTGAGAGCTTGAGTCCTTCCTCACTCAGTCTTTTCAAAACTTTCTCCAGCCTCTCTTCATGTTCTTCCAAGGTTCTTCCGAAGACAATGATGTCATCTAAGTATACAAGGACTTCGATGAGCTTCATGTCTCCTACAGTCTTCTCCATGAGACGTTGAAAGGTGGCTGGGGCTCCAGACAGACCTTGAGGCATCCGGTCGAATTCAAAGAACCCCACTGGGGTTATGAAAGCCGTCTTCTCTTTGTCTTCTGGATGCATAGGGATTTGATAGTACCCGCTTTTGAGGTCCATAACACTGAACCACTTGGCTCCAGACAAGCTCTGTAGGGCATCCTCTATCCTCGGAGTGGTGTACTGGTCGGGTATGGTTCTTTTGTTGAGGGTCCTGTAGTCTATGCACAGCCTCAACGTCTCATTCTTCTTTCTGACCACCACTATCGGGGAGGCATAGGGGCTTCTAGATTCTCGAATCACACCGGTTCGCTTGAGCTCGGCGAGCTGTTCCCTCAAGTCCTCGAGGTCTGCTAACGGAACTCGCCTGACTCTTTCCCTGAAGGGCTTGTCTTCCTGGAGGCGGATTCGATGGGTGGCACTCCTTGCACACCCCACATCGAACTCATCTTGGGAGAAGATCTTTTTCCACCTGGTCAACTGGGCCTTGGCTCTCTCTTTCCAAGCCCTGGGCAGGTTTGGGTTCTCCATGGAAAGTTCTCTCACACAGTGCTTTCTCCATCTGTCTTCTCCACATCCGGCAGAGCAACTGGGTTAGCAGGGCTCACCTGGCCCAGCAACATCCTGGCTGGGATCTCCATGGGGCCATCCGTAGTATTCCTGACACTCACAGGTACCTTACAGTGGGCCTTCTTCAGGGCCCTCAACGGAACCACTTCTGGGACTACTTCTAGGCCCGAATGTTCTCCCCTTGGGTCAGGTTCCAACATAACAAAGGGCCCAGGCTGCTCCCAAGTGAGTTTCACAGTGGCTTTCAAACAGGCTACTTCACCAGGCTGCAGCACTATTCCTCTTCTTCCCAGCCTCCAGACCTTCCCTACCCCCTCTTCTGGGGCCTTCTGTTCTAAGATCAGTCGTTGGTAGGCTGTCTTCAACATTGGGTGGATCTCAGTGCTGGGGTCTTTTCCTTTTGTTAGAGGGGCCAAGAGTCTCCGGACCAGATCCGTGTTGGTCCCTATTATTAGTGAACTCTTGTTAGCTCCAGGCGGTCGGGGGCATACCACAGCTAAGGTATCGAACACTTTGGCCTTCCCGGCTATGGACGGGTCAAAAGTCAGTTTTATAGGCAGGTAGCCATCATAAGGGAAACTCTCTGTCCCAATGTCCCCCATATCTCCAGCTCTTCAATCTTCTGGATGGGTAGGTGACTTAGATGCTTGTCATAAAAGTCCCGGTACAACAGGGTCACTTGCGCCCCAGTATCCAATATGGCTCTTGTGTAGACTCCCTCCACTTGGACAGGTACTATCGGGGAGGGACCCACCAGCTTCTCTGGATATTGCTTCAAAGGGATTTTTTTCCTTGGATCTTTGCGTTTCTCTTTTGGACTTTCTTTCTTCCATTTCTCTTTGGACTTAAGTCTCTCTTGGGCCTGGAATGCATTGATCTCCCTCCTTTTAATGGGTGTAACTACCCGCTGAGGGACATTACTCTCTTTCTTTGGGATACGTTCCCACTGAGGAACCTTGTGTTTCTTCTGAGGGGTCTTGTCCACTCTTTTTATGTGCTTCTCATTCAGTTTGGAGCTCAGTGGAGATGATGGGCACCCGGTTGACTCCTTCACCGGGGCCCTCTGAAGTTTACGCCGGCTTGCGGTTATTCCGTTTTTTTTTCTTGGGACTGGAACACACTTTGGCCGCATGGCCAACCCCTCCGCAGTTGAAACAAATGTCCCCCAATCTTATAGGGATGCGGGCGCTGAGGTGTTTGGGAATAGTTCCTCCCTTGGTCCTTCCCTCTCTGGTATCCCAGGATCCTTTTCCATCAGAGAGGTCAGCATCTCCAATACCTGGGACATCTGTGACTTCAAGGTATCCACCTCTGAGTCTCTTTCCAGGGTCATGGCTGTCCTGACCATCACCGGAGGAGGATTAACTGACTCAACTGGTTGGTTCCTCTTCTTCTCCTCCAGCATAGCTTCTTCCTCTCTGACCACCAGGATCAAGTCAGGGTACTCCAGGCTCTTCCCGTCCTGTCTTGTGCGTAGCGCCAATGCGATGGGGTCCAGGGGCTGAGATCCTCTCATCACCTGCTGAACACGGGCCTCATCCACTTTTCGCGGGTCGATCCCCTTCTTTAGGATCATCTTATGCAGGAGCCTCATGAACTCCGACAGTTTCTCTCCCGTCTTTTGGTAGCAGTGCTCCAGCTGGTAAGTGAGCTCAGTGATTTTCTCTGTTCCACCGAACACATTCTGTAGAATGTCCAGATAATCCTGCGCATCACAGTCTGTCTTGCTCATCTTGAGGTTGTGTATGGCCTCTAGAGCAGGCCCCTTCAAGCTCTCAGCAATTCTCTGCTTCTTTCTGTGGTCTGGGACTTCCCATTCTTCTAAGGCCTGAGTGGCGCCGTCTAACCACTCCTCAAACCCCTCTTCATCCAAAGGCAAAGGCTTCCTTCCAGAGAATATTCTGAGTTTTCTGTATCCCGACATTTGGTAATCTGTGGGATCTTTCTTACACTGGGCTACAATCTCCCCCAGGACCACGCACAGTTCTGCGCTGAGGGTGACCCGGGACTCTCTTTAGCCTTCCGGTTTTCGGGTTTTGGGGACTGTGGAGGAGATATCTGTGGAGATGATGGTCTAGGTGTCTGAACCCATCCTCGTGGTAGGAGTGGCAGCGCATGTATTAAGCTATAGGTCTGATCATCCATTGCTTTTATACTTGGACCCTTGAAATGTTCTGGGATTTCCTTCATCCAGGCTATTAGTGCGTGGGTCAGTGAGGAATTACTTCTGATATCCATCACCCATACCTTCTGTTGCGGGGACAGTGAGGTTATTAACCGCTTCACCGCTTCTTCTTGCCAGGTCCCTGGGAGTTCTATGACTACTGCCGCGGCTGAATCTGTGTAGGCCGCCTTGCACCACTGTTCTACTTCCAGTGGGTCCATGCTGGTACTTTTGGCGCGTTACTTGCTGCAACAGGATCCCGGACTCGAGAGCCCCCACGTGTAGCGATACCCCCAGTTAAGAAAACCGCTGGATTTTTGTTTCGGGCCCTGTCTACAGCACCGCCAACCCCCAGCGACCTACTCGACCCACTCTGCACAGCTAGTCTAAGGATTGTTCTGATATCACAATCTATCTGTATTGCAAGGGTAACCTCTTTGCATGAATATAACACACTAGTAGCAAGTGATAAAGTATAACGTTTCTTTACTTTGAATAAAAGGGCAGGAAGTTAACACATAACACACATATGTCTGCAGAGCCCTGCAGCAGAAAGTATAATACAGGCGATTGTCCGCCAAGCGCAGCTATCTCTATCTATGCGCCCTTATGGTGCAGCAACAAATTCTACCTACGGATCAGGCCTGATCCAGATTTTAAACTCAGTCTCTAGAAGAACAGTCTCTTCGCATGCAACTTGACTGGTGGTGCACAACAGGAACAGTGATTTGTAATCCAAAGGGTTGAAAAATAAAAAGGGCAGAATGAACCAGTCACAGGAGACTACTCAACTCAGTTCCGCCACTAGTCTCCTGTGGGACTGTAAAATAGAACCAGGAGGGCCAAGGCAGTCTCTAGGCCTAATCACTGTACGGTCTATATGAATGAGCAGGTGCTCGCTCACCACTCCGGACGCGATCCCAGTCCGGGACTTCCACCTACTGTGTTTCCGCACACAGTGTCTTCAACGGCCGGGTCTCCGGTCCAACTGATGTCCAAACTCGACAAAGTCAGGTGCCACCCAGGCTCCACAGTGGAGTGAAAGACTCTCTGGAAGTTTGTGCAAGGCCCCAGGCTTCAGGCCCTGCACTGCAGCAGATCCGCACAGGAAGACCTGTTGATTGCAGCGCGGTGTCCCAAAGAGGCCGAGCCCAGCCTCGCCCTCCTCTTATATAGCCCCTCCCATGAGTCTCTGCAGTGGCTAAATGCACCCTGGGTGCCGAACGGGGTTCTGGGTAGCGTAGTCCCGGGGCCTTAAAGGAGACCCCGCTACACAAGTATGCCAGAAGTGGGCGGATCTGAGGATACCAGAAATGGGCAGATCTAAGGCGGCCAGAAATGGGCCCATCAAGGCATTTTGATATTTGCATGACTCCTCCCACTGCTTGCATCAGGACTGAGGACTCCTGAGAGCAGTACTGAGGTCGGGGCTGTGATGTTTTCAGGAAGCTCTGTACAGCCCCCTGCAGGCCCCTCCCACCAGCTGTGATCTGCCTGCATTGCATAGAGAAGCCTAGGGACCCAGATAAGACATCATAATATAAGATATATAATGACAATGCAGAGGTTTTATTTAAAAATGTCATCATGTCGATGGGGGGGGGGGGGGAGGAAGCAGAGAAGGTGAAATATAAGCAGATTAAACTTTGACTTTAGAACGATCGGTTTTGTCTGGACGCGCACGGTAATAATTATTAATCGGATCCCTTTCCTTCGGAATGCTCAGATTCCACAGATTTCTTTTTCTCTCTCCTTTGTGCGGCTTTGCTCCCATTTATCACTCATCAGTCTGTCTGATCCCAATATGGCCGGCGAGCAGCGCGGTCCCCTCGGACGCGGGGATCAGGCAGATACAAGGGGATTTTCAACGCCGAGCGTCACTTATGATTTTACAACCTGCGCGGTCGGATTAGAGGCGTAACCTGAGCCCCGGTCCAATGATGTGATTGCTGGCATCGGGCTGCTCCATTGCGGCTCCCCGGCTGCTGGTTTAAATTATGACATAGCTTAGAGTGCGTGTCATCGCGGGGCCCCGGGGCAGCGCTGTCTAATGTCAGCCCCCGGGTCCCAATCGTATTACCTGCTGCAATGTTACAAATTAGCTGATGAAATCATTACCAGTTCAGGAGAAAACCCCGACCAGGACTGCCGCGGCTTCACTGACCGGCTGACTGGGCTGCGCTGGGACTTCACAGACATCAAACAGCTTGCCGGAATAATCCGGAGCAGACCGATCGCTGGGGGGGGGGGGGGTCAGGATAGGCTGCTGCAGGGTCTCTGAGATGGCAGCAAGGGGACACCTTTATCGCAAAGTGCGTAGGCATAAATCCGCACATAATTACCCATAATAACAATATCCAATCTTTTTGGAGTTCTATCAGATTGTTACATAGAAGCGTATTAATAAAAAATATGTGGAGCTTTTCACCCGATTAAACCGCATTGTACATCCATTCTGTGTGAATGGGGGCAAAATGAAATGCTATGATGCCGCGTACACACGATCATTATTCACGGCGGTTTAAAAACCGCCGTGAATAATGACATTTTAAACGAGGGAACAGCTTGTTCCCCACACACGGTCATTTTTCTCGTCATTTTTTAAAATGACGAGAAAAACGATCGTCTATGGGCTCCGATGGGAAACACTGCCGCGGAAGAAATGTCAGGAAAAACTACGAGAAAAATTAGAACATGTTCTAATTTTTCTCATCGTGATTAATGCCGTTTTTCCCGTCGGGAAAAACGGCAAAAAGCCCACAGACGATCGTTTTTTCTCGTCCAAAGGAAAAAATTTCATTTTTCCCGACGGGAAAAAATGATCGTGTGTACGCGGCATTAGACTATTTTCCCTCCAGGTTGAATGTTATCCATTCATAAATGTAGAGTGAATCAGGAAAGTACTGTATTATGGCCACTAGATGGAGCTGAAGATCATTGGAAATATACTGTTAATAAGTTGATTGGCTCCTGTCTAAACTGGCTCTAGTATTTCTATGCATGTATGCAGAGGCGGCTCTAGGCTTTGTGAGGCCTTAGGCAAAACTTAGACATGAGGCCCCACTCATGTCTATAATGGGAAAAATAATTCAAACAAGAAAAATGGCTGCAGAAAATGCACGGATCTAGCACACAGGTGATCAGCACCACTTCCAGGGCACCCTCCTCACCCATCGGACATATTCAGCCAATGCAAGAAGGGGGGGTGAGGGGGAGGTGAAAAAGAGAGAGGGGTAATAGAGAGATCCGATGATGCCAACATTAGTATTCATCACAGGCAAATTAGGCTGCCGCGAGTGTCCCCTGTGAGTGCGAGGCCTTAGGCGACCGCCTAACTTGCCTGATTAGAGAGCCGCCTCTGCATGTATGTGAGTTTGGGATGTTAGATTGTAAGCTCCTGGAGGGCAGGGACTGATGTGAATGTGCAATATATATATATATATACAGTGCCTTGCGAAAGTATTCGGCCCCCTTGAACTTTTCATCCTTTTGCCACATTTCAGGCTTCAAACATAAAGATATAACATTTTAATTTTTTGTGAAGAATCACCAACAAGTGGGACACAATTGTGAAGTGGAACGAAATCTATTGGATTTTTGAAACTTTTTTAACTAAGAAAAAAATGAAAAGTGGGGCGTGCAAAATTATTCGGCCCCCTTGCGTTAATACTTTGTAGAGCCACCTTTTGCTGCGATTACAGCTGCAAGTCGCTTGGGGTATGTCTCTATCAGTTTTGCACATCGAGAGACTGAAATTCTTGCCCATTCTTCCTTGCAAAACAGCTCGAGCTCAGTGAGGTTGGATGGAGAGCGTTTGTGAACAGCAGTTTTCAGCTCTTTCCACAGATTCTCGATTGGATTCAGGTCTGGACTTTGACTTGGCCATTCTAACACCTGGATACGTTTATTTGTGAACCATTCCTTTGTAGATTTTGCTGTATGTTTGGGATCATTGTCTTGTTGGAAGATAAATCTCCGTCCCAGTCTCAGGTCTTTTGCAGACTCCAACAGGTTTTCATCCAGAATGGTCCTGTATTTGGCTGCATCCATCTTCCCCTCAATTTTAACCATCTTCCCTTTCCCTGCTGAAGAAAAGCAGGCCCAAACCATGATGCTGCCACCACCATGTTTCACAGTGGGGATGGTGTGTTGAGGATGATGAGCTGTGTTGCTTTTACACCAAACATATCGTTTTGCATTGTGGCCAAAAAGTTTGATTTTGGTTTCATCGGACCAGAGCACCTTCTTCCACATGTTTGGTGTGTCTCCCAGGTGGCTTGTGGCAAACTTTAGACGAGACTTTTTATGGATATCTTTGAGAAATGGCTTTCTTCTTGCCACTCTTCCATAAAGGGCAGATTTGTGCAGTGTACGACTGATTGTTGTCCTGTGGACAGACTCTCCCACCTCAGTCCTCTGCAGTTCATCCAGAGTGATCATGGGCCTCTTGGCTGCATCTCTGATCAGTCTTCTCCTTGTCTGAGCTGAAAGTTTAGAGGGACAGCCAGGTCTTGGTAGATTTGCAGTGGTCTGATACTCCTTCCATTTCAAAATGATCGCTTGCACAGTGCTCCTTGGGATATTTAAAGCTTGGGAAATCTTTTTGTATCCAAATCCGGCTTTAAACTTCTCCACAACAGTATTACGGACCTGCCTGGTGTGTTCCTTGGTCTTCATGATGCTCTCTGCGCTTTCAACAGAACCCTGAGACTATCACAGAGCAGGTGCATTTATACAGAGACTTGATTACACACAGGTGGATTCTATTTATCACCATCAGTCATTTAGGACAACATTGGATCATTAAGAGATCCTCGCTGAACTTCTGGAGTCAGTTTGCTGCACTGAAAGTAAAGGGGCCGAATAATTTTGCACGCACCACTTTTCAGTTTTTTATTTGCTAAAAAAGTTTAAAATATCCAATAGATTTCGTTCCACTTCACAATTGTGTCCCACTTGTTGGTGATTCTTCACAAAAAATTAAAATTTTATATCTTTATGTTTGAAGCCTGAAATGTGGCAAAAGGATGAAAAGTTCAAGGGGGCCGAATACTTTCGCAAGGCACTGTATATGTATATATATATATATATATATATACAGTATCTGACAAAAGTAAGTACACCCCTCAGTCACATTTGTGTAAATATTTTATTCTATATTTTCATGTGACAACACTGAAGAAATGACACTTTGCTACAATGTAAAGTAGTGAGTGTACAGCTTGTATAACGGTGTAACTTTCCTGTCCCCTCAAAATAACTCAACACACAGCCATTAATGTCTAAACCGCTGGCAACAAAAGTCAGTACACCCCTAAGTGAAAATGTCCAAATTGGGCCCAAAGTGTCAATATTTTGTCTGGCCGCCATTATTTTCCAGCACTGCCTTAACCCTCTTGGGCATGGAGGTCACCAGAGCTTCACAGGTTGCCACTGGAGTCCTCTTCCCCTCCCCCATGACGACATCACAGAGCTGGTGGTTGTTAGAGACCTTGCGCTCCTCCACCTTCCGTTTGAGGATGTCCCACAGATGATCAATAGGGTTTAGGTCTGGAGACATGCTTGGCCAGTCCATCACCTTTACCCTCAACGTCTTTAGCAAGGCAGTGGTGATCTTGGAGGTGTGTTTGGGGTCGTAATCATGTTGGAATACTACCCTGCGGCCCAGTCTCTGAAGGACCATGATCTGCTTCAGTATGTCACAGTACATGTTGGTAGGAGTGGCACCCGGTGTGGTCTTTTGCTGCTGTAGCCTATCTGCTTCAAGGTTGGATGCGTTGTGTGTTTAGAGAAGGTATTCTGCATACCTTGGATGTAACAGGTGGTTACAATGTTAGGGGCAAATTTGCTAATCTGGCTGACCTCCCATCTCATGGTGCCTGCATAGTTACGGAGTCAACACCACTTGGCAGAACCAGTGGCATGGCACCAATGGTCTATCATCTGATCAGCCATTCTAAAGTAAGGTTCCTTAAACTGTGCCTGATTGACCTCCCATGTTCTAGTACTTGCATAGTTCCCGGGCACACATCACTTGGCAGAACCAGCGGGAAGGCACCTATGATCTTGCTAGGTGGTGGGTGGTAAGGATGGCATTTTTCTCACTGACTTCCAATGCAAGGGGAATTTTTGCTACTCGATGAGTTGGTTTAAGATGGGTTCCCTGAGACCTGTAGAGGGGTTCCCTGAGACCTGTAGAGGGGGTTCCCTGAGGCCTGTAGAGGGGGTTCCCTGAGACCTGTAGATGGGTCCCCCTGGGACCTATAGATGGGGTTCCCGAGACCTGTAGATGAGTTCCCTGAGACCTGTAGATGGGGTTCCCTGAGACCTGTAGATGGGGTTCCCTGAGACCTGTAGATGGGTCCCCCTGGGACCTATAGATGGGGTTCCTGAGACCTGTAGATGAGTTCCCTGAGACCTGTAGATGGGGTTCCCTGAGACCTGTAGATGGGGTTCCCTGAGACCTGTAGATGGGTCCCCCGAGACCTGTAGATGGGATTCCCTGAAACCTGTAGACGGGTTCCCTAAGACCTGTAGATGGGTTTCCTGAGACCTGTAGAGGGGTTCCCTGAGACCTGTAGAGGGGTTCCCTGAGGCCTGTAGACGGGTTCCCTGAGACCTGTTGACAGGTTCCCTGAGACCTGTAGATGGGGTTCCCTGAGACCTATAGATGGGGTTCCCTGAGACCTGTAGATGAGTTCCCTGAGACCAGTAGAGGGGGTTAGAGACCTGTAGAGGGGGTTCCCTGAGACCTGTAGATGGGGTTCACTGAGACATGTAGATGGGGTTCCCTGAGATCTGTAGATGGGGTTCTCTTTAGACCTGTAGAGGGGTTCCCTGAGACCTGTAGATGGGGTTCCCTGAGACCTGTAGATGGGGTTCTCTTTAGACCTGTAGATGGGGTTCCCTGAGACCTGTAGATGGGTTCCCTAAGACCTGTAGATGGGGTTCACTGAGATCTGTAGAGGGGGTTCCCTGAGACCTGTAGATGGGGTTCCCTGAGACCTGTGGATTGGGTTCCTTGAGACCTGTAGATAGGCTTCCCCCAGACCTGTAGACGGGTTCCCTGAGACCTGTAGAGGGGGTTCCCCGAGACCTGGCTGTTGATGAGTTCCCTGAGACCTGTAGATGGAGTTCCCTGAGAACTGTAGATGGGGTTCCTGAAACCTGTAGATGGGTCCGCCGAGACCTGTAGATGGGATTCCCTGAGACCTGTAGAGGGGGTTCCCTGAGACCTGTAGAGGGGTTCCCTGAGACCTGTAGATGGGGTTCCCTGAGACCTGTAGAGGGGGTTCCCTGAGACCTGTAGACGGGGTTCCCTGAGACCTGTAGACGGGGTTCCCTGAGACCTGTAGAGGGGGTTCCCTGAGACCTGTAGACGGGTTGCCTGAGACCTGTAGACGGGGTTCCCTGAGACCTGTAGACGGTATTCCCTGAGACCTGTAGAGGGGGTTCCCTGAGACCTGTAGAGCGGTTCCCTAAGACCTGTAGAGCGGGTTCCCTGAGACCTGTAGATGGGGTTCCCTGAGACCTGTAGATGGGATTCCCTGAGACCTGTAGATGGGGTTCCCTGAGACCTGTAGAGGGGGTTAGAGACCTGTAGAGGGGATTCCCTGAGACCTGTAGAGGGGGTTCCCTTAGACCTGTAGACGGGGTTCCCTGAGACCTGTAGAGGGGGTTAGAGACCTGTAGAGGGGTTCCCTGAGACCTGTAGAGGGGGTTCCCTGAGACCTGTAGAGGGGGTTCCCTGAGGCCTGTAGAGGGGGTTCCCTGAGACCTGTAGATGGGTCCCCCTGGGACCTATAGATGGGGTTCCCGAGACCTGTAGATGAGTTCCCTGAGACCTGTAGATGGGGTTCCCTGAGACCTGTAGATGGGGTTCCCTGAGACCTGTAGATGGGTCCCCCTGGGACCTATAGATGGGGTTCCTGAGACCTGTAGATGAGTTCCCTGAGACCTGTAGATGGGGTTCCCTGAGACCTGTAGATGGGGTTCCCTGAGACCTGTAGATGGGTCCCCCGAGACCTGTAGATGGGATTCCCTGAAACCTGTAGACGGGTTCCCTAAGACCTGTAGATGGGTTTCCTGAGACCTGTAGAGGGGTTTCCTGAGACCTGTAGAGGGGTTCCCTGAGGCCTGTAGACGGGTTCCCTGAGACCTGTTGACAGGTTCCCTGAGACCTGTAGATGGGGTTCCCTGAGACCTGTAGATGGGGTTCCCTGAGACCTATAGATGGGGTTCCCTGAGACCTGTAGATGAGTTCCCTGAGACCAGTAGAGGGGGTTAGAGACCTGTAGAGGGGGTTCCCTGAGACCTGTAGATGGGGTTCACTGAGACATGTAGATGGGGTTCCCTGAGATCTGTAGATGGGGTTCTCTTTAGACCTGTAGAGGGGTTCCCTGAGACCTGTAGATGGGGTTCCCTGAGACCTGTAGATGGGGTTCTCTTTAGACCTGTAGATGGGGTTCCCTGAGACCTGTAGATGGGTTCCCTAAGACCTGTAGATGGGGTTCACTGAGATCTGTAGAGGGGGTTCCCTGAGACCTGTAGATGGGGTTCCCTGAGACCTGTGGATTGGGTTCCTTGAGACCTGTAGATAGGCTTCCCCCAGACCTGTAGACGGGTTCCCTGAGACCTGTAGAGGGGGTTCCCCGAGACCTGGCTGTTGATGAGTTCCCTGAGACCAGTAGATGGAGTTCCCTGAGAACTGTAGATGGGGTTCCTGAAACCTGTAGATGGGTCCGCCGAGACCTGTAGATGGGATTCCCTGAGACCTGTAGAGGGGGTTCCCTTAGACCTGTAGAGGGGTTCCCTGAGACCTGTAGATGGGGTTCCCTGAGACCTGTAGACGGGGTTCCCTGAGACCTGTAGACGGGGTTCCCTGAGACCTGTAGACGGGGTTCCCTGAGACCTGTAGACGGGTTGCCTGAGACCTGTAGACGGGGTTCCCTGAGACCTGTAGACGGTATTCCCTGAGACCTGTAGAGGGGGTTCCCTGAGACCTGTAGAGCGGTTCCCTAAGACCTGTAGAGCGGGTTCCCTGAGACCTGTAGATGGGGTTCCCTGAGACCTGTAGATGGGATTCCCTGAGACCTGTAGAGGGGGTTAGAGACCTGTAGAGGGGATTCCCTGAGACCTGTAGAGGGGGTTCCCTTAGACCTGTAGACAGGGTTCCCTGAGACCTGTAGAGGGGGTTAGAGACCTGTAGAGGGGTTCCCTGAGACCTGTAGACGGGGTTCCCTGAGACCTGTAGACGGGGGTTCCCTGAGACCTCTAGATGGGGTTCCCTGAGACCTGTAGAGGGGGTTAGAGACCTGTAGATGGGATTCCCTGAGACCTGTAGAGGGGGTTCCCTGAGACCTGTAGATGGGGCTCTCTTTGGACCTGTAGAGGGGGTTCCCTGAGACCTGTAGATGGGGTTCCCTGAGACCTGTAGATGGGATTCCCTGAGACCTGTAGAGGGGTTCCCTGAGACCTGTAGAGGGGGTTAGAGACCTGTAGAGGGGGTTCCCTGAGACCTGTAGAGGGGGTTAGAGACCTGTAGATGGGATTCCCTGAGACCTGTAGAGGGGGTTCCCTGAGACCTGTAGATGGGGCTCTCTTTGGACCTGTAGAGGGGGTTCCCTGAGACCTGTAGATGGGGTTCCCTGAGACCTGTAGATGGGATTCCCTGAGACCTGTAGAGGGGTTCCCTGAGACCTGTAGAGGGGGTTAGAGACCTGTAGAGGGGTTCCCTGAGACCTGTAGAGGGGTTTCCTGAGACCTGTAGATGGGGTTCCCTGAGACCTGTAGACGGGATTCCCTGAGACCTGTAGGGGGTTCCCTGAGACCTGTAGAGGGGGTTCCCTGAGGCCTGTAGAGGGGGTTCACTGAGACCTGTAGACGGGTTCCCTGAGACCTGTAGATGGGGTTCCCTGAGACCTGTAGATGGGGTTCCCTGAGACCTGTAGAGGGGGTTAGAGACCTGTAGATGGGATTCCCTGAGACCTGTAGATAGGGCTCTCTTTGGACCTGTAGATGGGATTCCCTGAGACCTGTAGAGGGGGTTCCCTGAGACCTGTAGATGGGGCTCTCTTTGGACCTGTAGAGGGGTTCCCTGAGACCTGTAGATGGTGCTCTCTTTGGACATGTAGAGGGGTTCCCTGAGACCTGTAGAGGGGTTCCCTAAGACCTGTAGAGGGGGTTTCCTGAGACCTGTAGATGGGATTCCCTGAGACCTGTAGATGGTGCTCTCTTTGGACATGTAGAGGGGTTCCCTGAGACCTGTAGAGGGGGTTAGAGACCTGTAGATGGGATTCCCTGAGACCTGTAGAGGGGGCTCTCTTTGGACCTGTAGAGGGGGTTCCCTGAGACCTGTAGATGGGGTTCCCTGAGACCTGTAGATGGGATTCCCTGAGACCTGTAGATGGGATTCCCTGAGACCTGTAGATGGGGCTCTCTTTGGACATGTAGAGGGGTTCCCTGAGACCTGTAGAGGGGTTCCCTGAGACCTGTAGAGGGGTTCCCTGAGACCTGTAGATGGGGTTCCCTGAGACCTGTAGAGGGGGTTTCCTGAGACCTGTGGATGATTTGAAGGGTTCCTCTGGGGTTGGAAGGCTGAGAAAAGCTCCTCTAGAGATACAAGTTAAGCTCAGGTTAAGGTCGGGGCTTTGTTGGGGTTGTGATCAGTTTCCTTGACGTGGTAAATTAACTTTCGAACGTCATAAATTTTATTGTTCTAAAACCGCAGTGCCCGAAAACGACCGCGCCAATTGAATTCAGCCAAAAAGCGAAGGAACGGGTGCTGTGACCGCCCGGAGTTCCGTTTTACCAGCGAGCGAGACCGGACCCCGAGCGGCCGAATCCCTTTCTAGTTGTAGGGAATATATTGCTGGAAATGTGGCTTTAATTAGAACGCCAATGAAAGCTGAAAACGCAGACGGACACTTGAGGAACTCTGCTTGGCGTTCTCCTCCATGTGTGCGAAGTACAAAGTATCCAGCTGAGTGAAACATTATCTCCCGCTCTCCCCTCACCCGCCTGCCCTCGGCTCTACAATTCATCTGTTCTTTGGCTGGAGGTCACTTTACAGCTTTTTCTTCATTTTTTTTTTTTTTGCACAGAATTTTCACATTTTTCAGGACGCCGTAATGCAGCTAAAATGCTTTTCAGCGTCTTTGCTGGGAGCGCGTCTCCGCGAGCGCGCGTGTGTGGGGAAACTCCGCCCACATTCTGGAGGGAGAGGTCACCGCTTATTTTATGAACTTGAACTTTTACCGTAGTGCACTCACATAAACCTTCTCCTTAGAGGTATTCTTATAAAAAGAAAACATTTTAATGAGTGGAAACAACGTAAATCTGAAGTCTGGGCTGAACTCTGACCTCCGGCCTTCCCTTCCCGGCTCCTCTCCTGGACGGAAGCGGCTTCCTCTGATTTCACCGCACACGGTGAGCTCCTCGCATTAGAAGCTGCAGCGAGTCAGGTAGAGCCCCGCCTCATTTCCTGTGCTGCAGAACGCCCAGCATCATTTAGCACTTTTCCCTCCCACAGCCTGAGGGTCCCTGGCCCGCCCCCTTTTATTCATTGGATTTCAGTTCTGTCAATCATGGAGGCTCAGCATCACATGTGGGCTGGGCAGGGCCGGGACAAGGGGTGGGCAGGAGGGGCGGCTGCCCTGGGTGCTGTGGTATCATGTGAAGTGAAGGAGCACAACAAGGAGAATGAGGGGGGGGTGATTTGTGTTGAGAGGGGGGATTTGGGGGGCAGCAGGGGGTATGTATTGTTCTAGTTGGGGAAATTTGGGGGGAGTACTGAGAGTGGTGATTTAGGAGGATGTGTTGGGAGGGCGGGAAGAAGATTCATACTGGGGGGGGGGGGATTTGTGCTGGGAGGGGAGATTTAAAGTGGCGTTAGAAGATGTGTACTAAGAGGGAAAATTTTAGGGGTAGAGGATTTGTGCTAGAAGTGGGGGGGGGCAGTTTTGTACTTAGGGAATTTATGCTTGGGGGGGTAAGCATGTAGATTAGTGCTCAGTGTTTTTTTTGGGGGGGGGATTTTTGCTGACACATAATGCTCATACATCTTGGGGGGGGAGGGGGGGTGCAGTTTGGAATATTCGCCCTGGACTCCAGATGACCTTGTCCCGGCATGTGGGTGTTACCTAGGGCGGCCTACATGCAAATACATCCAGCTTAGGAACGCCCACTCCTCCAGACTGACACCCGCCCAGTGCCAGTGTTCTGCCGAGCTGGTTCCGCCTATCGATATGGTTCCGAGCTCGACTGCGCAGGCGCAATCCGAGGCGACGGAATTCTCAGAGCGTGAACAGCTGTTCGGCATTTGCTAGGGGAACCAGCTTGACAAGAAAGCGGCGGGGGGCGGAGACTGGGACACGCCGCTCTATAGGGCAGCATTAAAGAAGTTGATGGCCGGGTGACACGCCGCTTCTGTACAGCAAGGGGGCGGATGAGTGAGTGTGCGCTCTCTGCAATATTAGATGGCAAGCGTAGAGATTTATATGTACAACACTCGCCCTATAGAGCGGCGTGTCACAGTGTCCACCCCCGCCCCTTTTGCCGCCCCTTGCGCCCGCTCATGAACATTTAAAAAAAAATACAGCGCGGCGTGTCACCCGCCCATCAACCTGTTTAATGCCACCCTAGAGAGCGGCGTGTCCCAGTCTCCGCCCCCGCCGCTTTCTGTGCGGCGTGTATCCTCGGGAGCGAGCGCGTCTACAGCTGACGAACAGCTGTAGATGTTCGTAGATTTCCGTGTGTTCCGAGTGCGCATGCGCAGTCGAGCTCGGGAACCATATCGATAGGGGAACTAGGTCGACAAGACACCGGGTTCATCCAGTGCCCAGGGAAAAGATGTCAAATTGCGCCCCTCCCCCCCTTCATTATGTGCAAGCTTTTGAGGAGGAGGGGGAGAGAGAGCACAGCCTGCACCTCCTCCTGGCTCTTTCCTCCTCTCCTTGCTGCTTCCAGCGCTGGGCTGACAGAAGTAGTGATGTCGCTGTCACTACTCCTGTCAGCCTTATGGTAGAAAGAACTTGCGGCGCCCCCATCCCTACAATACACGCTGCGCCCAGGGCAGTCGTCCCTTCTGCCCACCCCTTGTCCCGGCCTTGCACCCACCCATCATTTTGATGTTTGCATAACTCCTCCCACTGAGGGCAGAGCGCTGTGATGCTTTCAGCAAGATATGTACCCTGCTGGCCCCTCCCACCGGCCATGATCTGCCTGCATTTCATAGAGAAGCAAAACAATATATATGTGGGAAAGGTGTTAGTTACAAATTGTATCGTTGGAGGAAATCATCCCTGAATAAAACAATACAAAGGAAGAGATGTATATGATGGGACTATGAAAACCCCTCCAATGGTCAAATATACACATAAAAAAAGATGTAAAAAAAATTAAAAAAAAATCTACATATCTTTATTACATCAATTTAAAAACATTTCACTTAAAAAGCATTTATAATTTATACAGGGGCGCCAACTCTACCACTTGTCTTCCACATAGACCAGGGATCCTCAAACTACGGCCCTCCAGCTGTTTCAGAACTACATGTCCCATGAGGCATTGTCAAACTCTGACCTTCACAGACATGACTAGGGCATGATGGGAATTGTAGTTCCTGAACAACTGGAGGGCCATAGTTTGAAGACCCTTGACATAGACAATCAGAGGAATTGTAGCATGGAAGTCCCTTTAGAGAGGATTAAATGTAGGCCTACGCGTTTCGCGGGAAGGCCCACTTCATCTGGACCATCGACATAACCGGTCACTGAAATAATATTGGAAAAAAATAAACATAAATTACATATAATATGTCATAAAAGACAATAATCCACACATTTATCTACAATAATGATAGACAACCTACATTTAATGATCTCTGAGGACTTCCATGCTACAATTCCTCTGCTTGTTTATTTCGACAAATTTGTTAATTAAGAAATATCTGAATTAACGAAAACCAGTTTAACAAAATTTTCCAAATATTCGTAAATTTGTAAATTCGAAAGCCAGAAAATTTGAAAATCTGAAATAA
Organism: Rana muscosa; assembly: GCA_029206835.1. Taxonomy (NCBI): domain Eukaryota; kingdom Metazoa; phylum Chordata; class Amphibia; order Anura; family Ranidae; genus Rana; species Rana muscosa. The sequence goes on from JARGYO010005628.1 coordinate 3,404,180, forward strand.
TAAATAATAATAACTTAACTATTACAAACTATTAAATTATAGGTATTGGAATTTCCTTTCAAATTTGGCTGCGAGTGAACGTAACGAATACGAATTTATCCGAAGTTACGAATTATCCGAAAATAACGAATGCCGCATCTAAATGAATGGAGAATAACAAATTAATAATAATAAAAAACAATAATAATAATAATAAAAACTTTTAATTAATATTATTATTTATTATTAATTTGTTCCGTTCCATTTGTATTCGTTATTTTTGGATAATTCGTAACTTTGAATAAATTCTTATTCGTTACGTTCACTCACAGCCAAATGTGAAAGGAAATTCCAATGCCTATAATTTATGGTTAGTTATTATTAGTTAGTTAGTCTTTCAAATTTTTGAATTTTCTTTCTTATTTTCGGATTTTCTAATTTACAAATTTTCTAATTTACGAATTGCGATCATAAGGAATGACCCAAAAAAAGAAACAAAAAAACAAAAAACATAAAAACAAACGAATGAAATGAAAACAAACACATTTTTCGTCAGTGCACATGTCTACCTGACAGACATTCTAACCCTTTGCCACCCAAAATCACGAAAAAAAAAAAAGGTTTTGGCTTCAGAACCAGGGCTGTGCTGTGCGGCAGAGCTGTGTAAATCACAGGACTGGATGGACGGGAATCCTTTGGCAGGCAGGCAGGACAGCCCCCTTAGATGTACATGGTCGGTGTATTTAGCGGTTTGAGTTTCATAGGAGAAGTCTGCTATAAGAAATGAGATGGAAAGGCCGCGGCGTGCGTAATCCTCCGTTCCAGGCGGATGGTCGGCGCCTTCAATACTCCTCACGGAAAACCAAGACATCCTGAGCTCATGGCACAAAGGTGCAGCTTCAGTGTCCCCGGCTGCCCTCTGCACACCAACACGCCGACAGATATTTATGGCCGGTGCACTTAATTCCATGAGCCGGTTAGCACATGGCGGAGGCATTTACTGGCATGGAGGCTTTATCTGCGCCAATCAATCACAAGGAGATCCCTCCAGCCTCAAGACTCCGGCTATTCCCTAAAATGTGAGTTCTGTTCTTAAAAGGGAATCCCAGAGAAATGAACGGGGAAAGGTAATAAATGGCCACAATGAAGTCATTTTCTAACAAGGATTTAGTAAAGTTGTGTAAATGCGGTTCCTGTATTGATGGTGTTTGCCAGATTGGGGGCCGATCTTGTGTCTGGGGACCCACAAATGAGCGATTTTGGCTTCCCTGATCCTCTTTTTCTCGGTTTAATCTAACATTCATGTTTATGTACCTGCTGGACTTCACAGGTTGCGGGAGGAATATCCTTAATGTATCGAAAGATGGTTACATATCAAGAGCGTTACATTGTGACGCATCAACATTTCTCATCAAACATTTTTCCAAGAGTGTTCCCGACACGTTTCATGAACCAGCGCTAGGATTGGAAATAAAAAATATACCATCCCTGTGCTGTGTACCGGGTCTGTACCCCCACTGTGCCCATTATTAGGGGTTCCCACCATCCCTGTGCTAAGTTCCCGGGTCTGTACACCCGCTGTGCCCATTATGAAGGGTTCCCACCATCCCTGTGCTAAGTTCCCGGGTCTGTACCCCCGCTGTGCCCATTATGAGGGGTTCCCACCATCCCTGTGTTGAGTTCCCGGGTCTGTACACCCGCTGTGCCCATTATTAGGGGTTCCCACCATCCCTGTGCTAAGTTCCCGGGTCTGTACACCCGCTGTGCCCATTATGAGGGGTTCTCACCATCCCTGTGCTGAGTTCCTGGGTCTGTACACCCGCTGTGCCCATTATGAGGAGTTCCCACCATCCCTGTGCTGAGTTCCTGGGTCTGTACACCCGCTGTGCCCATTATGAGGGGTTCCCATCATCCCTGTGCTGAGTTCCCGGGTCTGTACACCCGCTGTGCCCATTATGAGGGGTTTCCGCCATCCCTGTGCTGAGTTCCTGGGTCTGTACACCCGCTGTGCCCATTATGAGGGGTTCCCACCATCCCTGTGCTGAGTTCCCGGGTCTGTACACCCGCTGTGCCCACTATGAGGGGTTCCTACCATCCCTGTGCTGAGTTCCCGGGTCTGTACACCTGCTGTGCCCATTATGAGGGGTTCCCACCATCCCTGTGCTGAGTTCCCGGGTCTGTACACCTGCTGTGCCCATTATGAGGGGTTCCCACCATCCCTGTGCTGAGTTCCTGGGTCTGTACACCCGCTGTGCCCATTATGAGGGGTTCCCAAGATCCCTGTGCTGAGTTCCTGGGTCTGTACACCCACTGTGCCCATTATGAGGGGTTCCCACCACCCCTGTGCTGAGTTCCTGGGTCTGTACCCCCGCTGTGCCCATTATGAGGGGTTCCCACCATCCCTGTGCTGAGTTCCTGGGTCTGTACACCCACTGTGCCCATTATTAGGGGTTCCCACCATCCCTGTGCTAAGTTCCCGGGTCTGTACACCCGCTGTGCCTATTATGAGGGGTTCCCACCATCCCTGTGCTAAGTTCCCGGGTCTGTACCCCCGCTGTGCCCATTATGAGGGGTTCCCACCATCCCTGTGCTGAGTTCCTGGGTCTGTACACCCACTGTGCCCATTATGAGGGGTTCCCACCATCCCTGTGCTGAGTTCCTGGGTCTGTACCCCCGCTGTGCCCATTATGAGGGGTTCCCATCATCCCTGTGCTGAGTTCCCGGGTCTGTACACCCGCTGTGCCCATTATGAGGGGTTCCCACCATCCCTGTGCTGAGTTCCCGGGTCTATATCCCCGCTGTGCCCATTATGAGGGGTTCCCACCATCCCTGTGCTGAGTTCCCTGGTCTGTACACCCGCTGTGCCCATTATGAGGGGTTCCCACCATCCCTGTGCTGAGTTCCCGGGTCTGTACACCCGCTGTGCCCATTATGAGGGGTTCCCACCATCCCTGTGCTGAGTTCCCGGGTCTGTACACCCGCTGTGCCCATTATGAGGGGTTCCCACCATCCCTGTGCTGAGTTCCCGGGTCTGTACACCCGCTGTGTCCATTATGAGGGGTTAATTTTGTTTATTGAAAATCTTACAAACAACAACTTGTATACAATAAAACCACAATAAATAAATAAAACATATTTACAAAATAATTGAATCTAAATATACAAAACAGAAAGAACAAGAACAAAATAAACGGTGCAAACCAAATTGCGCACAGCATAATCCCTATGAGAGAGCCAGACTAAGGAACATCACCGTCACCATGCATGTAGCCCTTTATCAAAAATATATTTGATCTGAAAATCTAGGGGAGTGAAGCAAGGACAGAAAGAAAGCCGCACAACCCCGAGATCAACAGGCAGCAGCTAAAGAGTCCTGATATTCCTCCATGCCCTCATCCAGGCCTCCTGCCGCCACCTGTCTTTCTCAAGACCCCGAATCTTCCCAACCTCACCCAGAATGTCCTGCACCACCACTTCGACAGGGAGGATTTTACTCCGTAGGGATACCTGACACCGTGCACTCCACGTGAAATAACGGACTACTAGACTAACTAGAAAAAGTGTTTCCAAATCATAATCCCGACGAGTCTGGAATGCCCCATACACCCACTCTGCATAACTCATATGGGGGAGGAAGGGTATACTCAGAGCCCCCCCCCCACCCTCTTGTACACCTCTATATTAAAAGGGCACTGAAGAAGAAAGTGATCCATGGACTCCACCACTCCTCCACACTCCACTCTCAGGCAACCCCGATCACTCATGGAAAGAAACTTCAAGTTGCCCTTCACATATAGTTTTCCATGAAAGGCAAGCCAAGCCTGATCCCTAAACTTCATTGGGATTCTCTCCAAATTATTCAATCACAAACCCTCCCTCAAAACTAGGCTTGGGCAATCCCTCAAGGCCAGTGGCTCGCAAAAAGCAGAGCTCATGATCCGCTTCTCAAGAAGTTTCCTTGGAAGAGATCTGACTTCGCCTGCTGTTACTTGCCACTGCCGAAGCATTTTCAAACACGGGGCAACATAAGCCGGGAGCTTATCATGCTTGACCCTCAGGCTTTTCACTGGCCCACCATTTTCCCAGTCTCTCAGAAAGGGCCTAAACCAGGACTGGAAAATACCTACCCACCCAGGTGGTCTCTCTGCCAACATGTTACCAAGATTGTACTTCAAAAACATCAGAGAGAAAAAGACTACAGGGTTGATCATCCCTAGACCACCCTCCCGCCTAGAAAGGTAAGTCACATTCCTTTTGAAGAGGTTTATTCTGTTCCCCCATAACAGCTGGAAGAAACAACCATAGACCCTGGTATAGAGAGAAACTGGCAAAACGCAAACAAAACTGACATACAGAAAAATCGGAATCAGGTAAGTCTTGATCAGGTCAACCTTTTCCCTCAAGGAAAGCCGCCAACCTTTCCAGCTTGCCACCTTGGCATTGGCATTCTCCAGCCTGTTCACCCAATTTGCATGACCATAGTCACCTGGGCCGAATTTCAATGCCTAGAACTCTAATTTTTTGTTGGGGCTCCGGGAAGTCATCCGGGAGAACAAAGCTCTCACCTTCCACGCCCATCCAGAAAGCTTCACACTTGTCCTGGTTGACCTTTGAACCCGATGCCTCTGTATACTGCCTTATCACTGAGACCACCTCCTGCGCCTCCCCAGTCCCAGAGACAAAAACGGAAACATCATCAGCATAGGCCACAACCTTCAAAGGAGGCCCACCAGCGATGCCCAAAGGTACCCCACACAATGATCCACTCTCTAGCCTTCTGATGAAGGGGTCGATTGCAAACACATATAGCAGAGGACTCAATGGGCACCCCTGACGCACACCTGAGCCGACCACAAAGGGTTGCTCGACACAACCATTAACCAGGGGAAAGCTTTCAGCCCCTTTGTACAAAATCTTGAGCCAATCAATTAAACCCCCCCTCCGGGCCATATTTGGCAAGAAGGAGCCATAAGTACTCATGATTAACCCGATCAAAGGCCTTAGCCTGATCCAATGTCAGCAAAAATTTACCCCAACCAGCAGCCCTACAACGCTCCAAGGCCTCCCGGACAGCTAACCCTGCTGAGAAAGTGTTTCTACCTTGGACCGAGCAGTGCTGGTGGTGGGATAAGAAACTGCCTGCCACTGGTGATAATCGCCAGAAAAAAATCTTTGCCAGTATCTTTCTATCGACATTAAGAAGGCTAATGGGGCGCCAATTCCCAATCATCGAAGGATCTTTACCCTTTGACAGAAGGATCACTGCAGAATTCCTCATGGAGGGAGGGAGAGAACCTTCTTGCAAACAGCCATTAAAAACCTCCGCAAGGTAAGGAGCCGGGATCGTCTTAAAACATTTATAAAATTCGGCTGTCAAACCATCTGGTCCTGGCGTTTTCTTGATGGCCAGTTTATCAATAGCCTGGATTACCTCATCTGCAGTGATTTCATCTGTCAAATTCATCAAAGGAACATTACTTTCCAGTCCTGGTGTAGAGTCCAAAAAACCCAACATCCTTGTCCGATCAAGGTTCCTTCCTCCCAGGAGATCGGCATAGTATGACCTGACAACCTCCAGGATCCCTGACCTAGACTTCGTCAGAGAGCCCGTACTGTCCTTCAGGCCATTGACCGTCTTAACTGCTACGCTCTGTTTACAGTTCTAGTAAGGGTCAGGCGAATGGTATTTCCCGTAATCCCTCTCCTGAACCAAAGAGGAATGCCGGTCATATTGATGTCTCCTAAGGAGGAGCTTCATCTCAGAGATCGCCCCAGAATCTCCTCCATTCGAAACAAGGCGGTCAAGTTTCCTCCGCAAACGCTGGTAGGTGATATACTTATCCTGCTGCTTCTTTCTTCCTATGGCCTTGAAAAGCCCAACAGTCCGCTGTTTTACAAGCTCCCACCATTCTGACTTGCTGTTGCAAAAGTCTAGGATATATACCCATTAGGAAGGGTTTCCCACCATCCCTGTGCTGAGTTCCCGGGTCTGTACACCTACTGTGCCCATTATGAGGATTTCACATCAGAATTTCCCATCACATCAAAAGCCCCCCATGAGATCAGAAGCCCCCCATTACATCAGAATCCCCCATCACATCAGAAGCCCCCTATCACATCACCATACCTCCCAACTGTCACGGATTGTGCGGGTTTTACCCGCAGAGGCTCCTCCTTCCCGCACTCCCGCAAGACTATCATGTTTCCCGCACAGCAGGAAACATGAAGAGAAGAAGAGGAGCAGCAGCAGCAGCAGGTAAGACCCCCCCCCGCGACCGGCGCACTAGTATGCCCCCCCGATCGGCGGCCCCCCGCCGCGCCCCAAACCCCCCCCCCCCCTGCTTAATTTTTTTTTTTTTTTTTTTTTTACAAGTCCTTTTTTCTGGCAATTCCCGTTTTTTTTTGCCAATGTCCCGCACCCCCCCCCCCCCCCGCTCAACAACTCTGGTTGGCAGGGGAGAGGGGACATCAGAATGTCCCGCGAAGGGACTTTACAAAGTTGGGAGGTATGCATCACCGTGTGTTAACATAGGTGCTCCAACGCACCATGACAGCGTGAAGCCAGGCTTATTAAATGAAAAAAAAAAAGTTCTCAATAATACAGAAAAAAGCAGGAAACAGTTCATGTGTTCCGCATTTGTGAGCTGAAATTAAAAGAGAAGTATGGGTTTCCTTTTTTTTGCTTGCTTACATCTTGGGAAAACTGCCAAGGAGCATACACACGGCCGTTTTTCTCGACCAAGAGAAAACATGACGGTTTTCCGGACGAGAAAACCGCCCTTGTGTACGCGGCATTATACTCATCCTTGAGGTGAGCAGGCATTTTAGCAGGTGGTGGTGTGCATTGAATATTGGATCCATTTAAATAGGATTTTACACAGCGGTGACAGTTTTGGAAACCCACATAAGAACTGCTTTTTTATTTTTCACAAATTGTTTTATGGAATGTATACTGTATATACTCGAGTATAAGCCGACCCGAATATAAGCCGAGGCACCTAATTTTACCACAAAAAAACTGGGAAAACTTATTGACTCAAGTATAAGCCTAGGGTCTCCATCTGCATGCCTCACTGTGCCCATGCCTCACTGTGTCCATGTGCATGCCTCACTGTGTCCATACCTCACTGTGCCCATGCCTCACTGTGCCCATACCTCACTGTGCCCATGCCTCACTGTGCCCATGCCTCACTGTGCCCATGCCTCACTGTGCCCATGCCTCACTGTGCCCATGCCTCACTGTCTCCATGACTAGACTGACGTTTAACATGGGAGTCTATGGAAGGGGTGCCCAGGTTTGAAAAATCGGTGCTCCCCGGGCCGTAGGTCTCCTGGACAACAATCTTTGCACACTTATAGAAGAGAAATGGGGCTACATGTGTGCCAAGTCTCGGGTCCAGGGGACCTACGAACGGCCAGTACCGGGTTCCCAAAGTCACTGAAGAAATGACCGTTTAACATAGGAGTCTAAGGAAGGGGTTCCCAGCTTTGAAAAATTGGTGCTCCCCGGCCGTAGGTCCCCTGGACAACAAACGTTGCACACTTATAGAGGAAGAGTGGGGGCTACATGTGTGCCAAGTCTGGGGTCCAGGGGACCTACGGCAGGCCAATACCGGGTCCGCAAAATCCAGGAGATCAGGCGCAAAAAGGTGACTCGAGTATAAGCCGAGGGGGGCATTTTCAGCACAAAAAAATGTGCTGAAAAACTCGGCTTATACTCGAGTATATACGGTAATTATTTGTTTATATAAGATTTATAGATACGCAGCGCTGCACTATTTTCACAAAATTAATCACTCCCAAACAGTCCCTGATTTGGAGGGACTGTCCCGGATTTAGAGGGACTGTCCCGGATTTAGAGGGACTGTCCCTCTGCCCCTCTTTCCTCCTCATTTGTCCCTCATTTTGGTCTGTTCTATATACAGTGGAACCTCGGATTGCAAGTAACCCGGTTAACGAGCGTTTAGCAATACGAGCGCTGTATTTCCTAAAATCCTAACTCGGTTTGCGAGTGTTGTCTTGCAAAACGAGCAGGATTCAGGCCAAAGCGGTGCGCAGGCGATCTGCGCCATTCGGAAATGCTCGGAAATGCTCAGTTTCCGAGCCTTTCCGAGGTTTGCAGAGGTCAGCCAAAGTGTTCTCGGGCCTTTCTGTCCGTTTCTGAGGCTCTCCGGCGCCCCCCCCCCACCTCTGGCCGCATGCGGTATTGCATGCTATTAAAGTCAATGCGGAACAAATGATTTTCGTTTCCATTGACTTCAATGGGGAAATTCGCTTTGATGTGCGAGTGCTTTGGATTACGAGCATTCTCCTGGAATGGATTATCCTCGTAATCCAAGGTTCCACTGTAGTTGGATATAAAATGCACTACTTATCTATCAAAAAGTGCTCACAAGTGCTAAACCTTTCATCCAAATTCTAAATGGCTGCATTTGTAAATGTTAAAAGCCAATATAAAGGAATAATAGTGGTAAAAATTATATATATTTTTTGGTATAATTCTCCTTTAAGGGGGTGTGTCCTATCCCTACATACTTTTACTAATAGGAGTCCCTCGTTCCCATCTCAATAAGTTGGAAGTTATGTTAAAATTCTGCGTGAAAAAGGTTGTGCAGGAAACAAATAAAGGTGTGAAAAGTTACGTTCAGATAAACGGCGGTAATGATTTCTGGCGGAACGCGCAGTCACACGCTTTACAATCTGCCCCAGAACAGACCTTTCCTATGTCAGGTCTACGAGTCCAATAAACAGACAACATGGAGGCCAGATCGGCGCTGGGAGCGCAGGGGGTAAGACGCGCGTCACATGCCCGCTCTTCCTCTGCAACTTGCAACAATAAATTGAGTGGGTTTGGAGTTTACGAGGCAATAAACAGTGCGGACCTCTGACCCCGCCGTTCAATGAATCCATTCGCAGCAGATGTGTTTATTGACAGCTATTTACATGGAGCTGTTCATACAGGCGGCGGGCGCACGGCGCGGGAACTGGAAGTCATATGTTTGAGTTTAACACTTCTCTGCGACCGGTTTACAGAAAACACACAAATGATTGAATGTTACATTCTTGGAGGAACAAGAAAACATCCGTGCATGCAGGAACGCGCAGCAATCAGCGGACGCAGAAAGGGGGCGATTTATCAAAGGACTTTTCTTTTTTTTTTGTCTTCGGCTTGCGTGCAAGCTGTTTGTCAAATGTATGAGAGGTGGAGGTCAGGGGGGTTGGGAAGGATATGCGAGGCGTCCTTCACATTGGCTTGGCACATAGGTGTCCATCTTGTCCTTTTCTGTTCGTCTTCTGGAAGATTTATAGAAGAAGTCCAGAGTACCGGCAGAGCAAAAGGTACAAAATAGACATTAAAGAGACTTCAGTTGCCTTGAATTTTGACCTTGACTCCCTTCTCGCTCCGCCATCTTTTTTTAGCCTGCCATGTGTACAGATGTGCCGCAAGGCTCTGCTCCTGGCAGAGCCTTGTGGCTCATCTGCGCATGGGAGGGGCATTTCAAGCACATCGCCATCGCAGTTTCAGGCAGGATACAGCAAGTGTTGGAATTTCTATACTGGCGACATCTTCCCATGTAACTTAGGGTTAGGTTAGGGATGGGTTTGGTTGGGCTGGGTTAGGGTTGGGTTGGGTTGGATTAGGTTAGGGTTGGGTTAGGTTAGGGTTGGGTTTGGTTGGGTTGGCTTAGGTTAGGGTTGGGTTTGGTTGGGTTGGGTTAGGTTAGGTTTGGGTTAGGTTACGGTTAGGGTTAGGGACCCGAAGTCCTGTAGCACATCTGTACTTGCCTCCCCTCTGGTGCCGCCATGTTTTTTAGTTTGGTGTGTGCACAGATGTGGCATTGGGCCCAGCCTTCAGGTTTTGACAGAGCTCATGAGGAATTATGCAGGGGGGGTTTCAGGCTTTACGCAGATACATTGAGTGTTAGAATTTCCATACTGGCGCCATCTTCCCATGTAACTTAGGATTGAGTTAAGGTTGGGGTTGCATGAGAACACAGGTGCCAAGGCGCTGAATCATTTAAAGTAGAAAACTTTATTAAAACAAATTATTCACAGTTACAGTGAGGCAAGGGAAGAGCAGCCTGGGAGGAGATAGGTGAACCACCAACACAGCAGCAGAGACCTGCAGGGGTCGATAAGTCGGATAATGGAGAGCTGGTCCCGCCAGATGACATGCCACAGCGGCTAGTACCGGCCTGCCTGTCACTCATGGAGCCAATACAGATCTCGGGAGAGGAGGGGGGGTGGGTTAGGGTTGGGTTAAGGTTGGGTAAAGTTAGTGTTGTGCTAGGGTTACATTGGAGTTAGGGCTGGCTAGGGTTAGGTTGGGGTTAGGGTTGGGCTAAGGTTAGGTTAGGGTTAAGGTTGGGGTAAGGTTAGGGTTAGATTTGGGTTAGAGTTAAGGTTAGGGTTGAGTTAGAGTTGTGTTACTGTTACATTGGAGTTAGGGCTGGCTAGGATTCAGTTGGGGTTATGGTTGGGCTAAGGTTAGGTTAGGGTTGGGTTAAGGTTAGGGTCAGAGTTGGGTTAGGGTTAGAGTTAGAGTTGTGTTAGGGTTACATTGGAGTTAGGGCTGGCTAGTTAGGTTGGGGCTAGGGTTGGGGTAGGGTTAGGTGGTTAGGTTTAGGTTAGGGTTGGTTTAGGTTAGGGTTGGTTATGCCGCGTACACACGATCTGAATTTCCGACAACAAAACCGTGGATTTTTTTTCCGATGAATGCTGGCTCAAACTTGTCTTGCACACACACGGTCACACAAATGTTGCTCGGAAATTCCGATCGTCAAGAACGCGGTGACATACAACACAGCAACGAGCCGAGAAAAATTAAGTTCAATGATTCCGAGCATGCGTCAAATTGATTCCGAGCATGCGTAGAATTTTTGTGCGTCGGAATTGGCTACGCATGATCGGAATTTCCCACAACAACTTTTGCTGTCGGAAAAATAGAGAACCAGCTCTCAAACATTTGTTGTCGGAAATTCCTACAGCAAATGCCCGAAGGAGCCTACACCACGGTCGGAATTTTCGACAACAAGCTCACATCGAACATTTGTTGTCGGAAATTCCAACCGTGTGTACGCGGCATTAGAGTTGGGTTAGCGTTGGGTTAGGTTAGGTTTAGATTAGGGTTAGAGTTGGGTTAGGTTAAGGATAGGTTAGGGTTGGGTTAAGGTTAGGTTAGGGATGCATTAGGGTTAGGGACCCAAAGCCCTTTTGGCACATCTGTGAACATAATAAAGGGTAAAAAAACTGCGCTTGCTAGAGTAATATAAAATAAAAAAATATAAAAAATAAAAATTGGATGAACCAGTCCAAAGCAGCAATAAATGTGGGATATAACACAATAGAAATGAAAAAGGAAAATTGCGCTAGTAAGTCCAATAAATTTGAATAACAATGCAGTCCAAAAGGTTGAGCTGACGTAGTATGACACAACACTATCTTGGAGAATAGATCAGAACCTGATAAAAGACATGCTTACCAGAATGTGAGCCTTTAATGCAGGTGGCTATAACCATAGGCGTGCACAAGGGGTGTGCCAGGTGTGCCTGGGCACACCCTAATCCTGGGGTTGGCAACCTGTCAATGGTGGTCAGGTGATAGGTAAACCTCAATCCTTCCTTGCCGCCCCTCAGAACCAGGACAGGAGAGGTGGCGGAGGTGGAATTTAGTGGAACCGATCTGTATTTTCCTCCTTCAGCAGCTGAAAGTAGGCTTCTCCTCCTCTCCCTTTTGTCATTATTCAGCTGCCACAGGAGTTAAATATAGGGGATCGGTACTAATATATGCCACCCCTTCTTTCCCTGTTCCTCTTCCTTCTGTTGTCTGGATCCCCCATGTGCTCCCCCTTCCTCCCATTGTTTCAGGATGGAGAGCGGGAAAGAGGCCGGTAATTATGTCAAACGCATATGTGTTGGAGCTTTGGGGTGCACACCCTAATGCAATAGGTTGCGCACACCTATGGCTATAACCCAGCCCAGGCCTTTGGTTAGCGAGATGACACTAACTTACCCAGTGATAGTAGATTCCAATTGGGTAAGAAGTTGACTCCACAACATGTATAATAACCCCAAAAAATAAAAAATATCATAGCGTAATCCTGTCAGATCTGACACAAGTCAGGACTGCTACACTTGCTGTATAGATGATATTGCCACCCAGTGTTGACGACGTGCACAATTGTTCCACCACCACATGAAAGGCCTCCTTACCAATCGGCTAATATTGTAAACAAAAGAGACCCTGCACAGAGATTGGCCAAAGGCACCCAAACATCCACCGCAGTGTGCACCACCACCATGTACGATGTCCCCTTACCGGACAACGGGCAGTTGAAAGCAATTCATATACTGATAGGAGTTGTATTCAAAACCAGGCTTCAGGCTTCAGGCTGGATGGATCCAGGAAATCCGTGTATGTTCGTTTGCTCCGTGGGACTCGTGGGAATAGATGTTTTAACCCAAGAAAAATCAGTAATGGACCATAGTGTAAAACCACACAACTGGGTTTAATAGTAAAACACGGTTACACCTACGATATAAACGATAAAAAAAATAGCATGTCGTACAATTGCCGGCCGGCTACAATGCAAAGCTCCCGTCCTCGACGAGACAGCGTGGTGACATCAGCAGGGACCTCATTGAGAATGTCAGTTACGACGAAACGCGGCTGAGGAGGTACGTGCTGACGTCACCACGCTCCTATCAGTATATGAATTGCTTTCAACTGCCCGTTGTCCAGTAAGGGGTCATCTTACATGGTGGTGGTGCACACTGCGGTGGTCCGTGGATGTTTGGGTGCCTTTGGCCAATCTCTGTGCAGGGTCTCTTTTGTTTATGTAGCGGGGTGCTAAATTTAGGGGAAGTGTTTGGGTGGTAGTTATGCCCAAACACCCTAACTTGTCAGGGTTTTGCAACCATTTTATCCGCAGGGAGAGTATTGGTGTACAGTTCCCTGTGGCCTACAGGTGGCGCTGCCATAGTAGGCTAGGGTTGAACCACTAGTACAGGGCTGTGCTTTGTGTGTCCCCTCTCGGCAAACGTACGGTGGGGCGGGGTTAACCTGCTGTGCATGCTGGGGGAGGAGATAAAAGGGGCAGATGCTGCCTGTTCGTGCTTTCTAAGCAAGGCGGCACTCTGAGATTCCTTGATCCCCGATGGGCTCCAGCCAAAGGTGCTGGGCCCAGGTTTTTGCTGCAATTCCCGAGTCCACGCACCCAGAACGGGCAGCGTCTGCCCCTTTCATCTCCTCCCCCAGCATGCACAGCAGGTTAACCCCGCCCTACCGTACGGTGTGTGGTGTGGTGGTTAGTCGGTGGGGTCCTACCCCAGGTTCTTGTTCCAGTCCGTCCTGGGCGCACCCTAGGCCCAGGGGCGGGTGTTCTCTGTTCCTGTTCCATCCTGGGCACCTTTAGTCTCAGGGTGAGGTACTACTCTGCTGTTCCTGTCCGTCCTGGATGCGAGGACTCGGGAATTGCAGCAAAAACCTGGGCCCAGCACCTTTGGCTGGAGCCCATCGGGGATCGAGGAGTCTCAGGGTGCCGCCCTGCTTAGAAAGCACAATAAAGTAAAAAGATATAAAAAAAGTGAGAGGAGGGAGGGGGAGATGGCAGGAGAGATCACACTTTTCTTTAACCCTTTCCACGTAGCCCCAGTTGCCCTTTAAGTGGTTCTTCATGCCGGGGGGTAGTGGGACAGACTTTCTGATCATGTGACCACTGTGATTGTCCATCCCGCTGTCGCCTGATCACGACTAGAGACTGAGAGATGACTATGACAGCTCGGTCTCTGTGCTGGGAGCGTGCATCGAGTATGCGGTCAGCAGAGAGGCCTGGTGTCCCTTGAAGTGATGGCTTTGTGGGTCGGTGTAAAGCAGAGAACATTCAGAAGCACACTATAGTCCTTAGTGCCGTAGTCATTCTCCCGGCACATATGTGGGAAGTTATGTTCCACCTTCTGGTTTATGACTTTTTGAGTGACAGGTTTATATGCTCCAAATTTCAAATAAAAATGCTTTACATACTCAGAGACAAGGGCTGGAATCTGTTATGGGGGGTGACGGCACGTCTTAAATTATTACCCAAAAGGTCACTCAAATGTAACTTTTGGCACTTTGACATTTTTACTTGGTTGCTGTTCCATTTTCTCACAGTTGTGTTTCCCACGATTGGCCCCATACAGTCAGGTGATGCTCCCAAGTATCTCTCACAACAATCAGGTTTCTAAATCAGACAATGAGCATTTCTGGTGGTTGGATGTCACAACGAGGGGGCATTATGGTATTTTCTAACTTGCTGGACATTTGATAGTTGCAGAGCCAAAATCTCCCATCATTCCCCATGGGGATCATCAATGGGGTTCTCACACGGTCCTGAAGACTCCAGTGGAGATTTGATGATGTCACAACGAGGGGGCATTATGGTATTTTCTAGCTTGCTGGACATTTGATAGTTGCGGAGCCCAAATCTCCCATCATTCCCCATGGGGATCATCAATGGGGTCCTCACACGGTCCTGAAGACTCCAGTGGAGATTTGATGATGTCACAATGAGGGGGAATTATGATATTTTCTAGCTTGCTGGACATTTGTTTCCTGCGCATGGTGCTGGTCCTTACCCTTCTATAAGAAGGAAGGACCCAATGTACTTCCACTATCAGAGGTGGGCCAGGATTGCAGCGGGTCTGGGTGCTCGGTACATGTGATGAGATTTGATGATATTTGTCCTTTGTTTTCAAAGCCGTGTCTGCCTAGTTATGCCCATCCAAACAGTTTGTTAGATTATCACCTTTGCTGAATGACTACCCTACACCCAGGCATCTGGGGTCACTCCTTAGATAGTTGCGGAGCCCAAATCTCCCATCATTCCCCATGGGGTTCATCAATGGGGTCCTCACACGGTCCTGAAGACTCCAGTGGAGATTTGATGATGTCACACGAAGGGCATTATGGTATTTTCTAGCTTGCTGGACATTTGTTTCCTGCGCATGGTGCTGGTCCTTACCCTTCTATAAGAAGGAAGGACCCAATGCACTTCCACTATCAGAGGTGGGCCAGGATTGCAGCGGGTCCGGGTGCTCGGTACATGTGATGAGATTTGATGATATTTGTCCTTTGTTTTCAAAGCAGTGTCTGCCTAGTTATGCCCATCCAAACAGTTTGTTAGATTATCACCTTTGCTGAATGACTACCTTACACCCAGGCATCTGGGGTCACTCCTGAGACAGTTGCGGAGCCCAAATCTCCCAACATTCCCCATTGGGTCCATCAATGGGGTTCTCACATGGTCCTGGAGACTCCAGTGGAGGTGTGATGATGTCACTACAAGGGGTGGGAACAAGAACGGTCAGGCCCTGATTACAGGTGTGGATCACAAGTCTTCATTCCCAAAAGTGGCATTGAGGTGAGTCATGTGACCTTTTTTTCAGGTAAGTGAAAGTGATTTCTACTCTAATGCTCCACATAAGCTGCTTCATCAGGGGAAGTGCAATAAAAACCTGACAGGGGCTTTATACCTTCCCTGCTTTATTCAAAACTAAAAAAATAAATAAAAGTTTGGGCTGTGGATACATTTTATCAGAGCAGCTGTACTAATCTACAACAACGATACTATCGATACTATGGTGTCCTAGGGCCCCAAATAGTCTGAGCTGTCAGAAATGGCTCTCGGTTAGGACTAAAGATTGGTAGCCGTTAGGACTGACTTCCGATTGCTTGACCTCTGTAGTCACATGATTGCCGATCCTCAGTTCCCGGGCCCCATCAGTTTAGTAGCAGGGACTGGGGACAGAGGGACGACTACTCATCTTCCGGATTGAACAATTATATTTTCGGATTGATATAGAAGAAGAGACCAGAACTTTTATTTCATTGCAGAGAATGACTCCAACTGATCCTGAAAAGTACATGAGTGAAAAGCCCCCCTCACTCGACCCCCGACTTTTGTAGCTGAACTCATGGGGCCCGGGGAACTTTTACTTCATTTGCTGGGAGCCACGGCCTATGGCAGGTGACGATAAATGGCTGCATGGAAAGCGGGAGGCAGAGGATAGCAATGAGAGAGTGGGAGGCACAGCCCACTGGATGAAGAGCGGGAGGCACAGCCGCACTGGATGGAGGACGGAAGGCACAGCCGCACTGGATGGAGGACGGAAGGCACAGCCGCACTGGATGGAGGACGGAAGGCACAGCCGCACTGGATGGAGGACGGAAGGCACAGCCGCACTGGATGGAGGGCGGGAGGCACAGCCGCACTGGATGAAGAGCGGGAGGCACAGCTGCACTGGATGGAGGACGGAAGGCACAGCCGCACTGGATGGAGGACGGAAGGCACAGCCGCACTGGATGGAGGGCGGGAAGCACAGCTGCACTGGATGGAGGATGGAAGGCACAGCCGCACTGGATGGAGGGCGGGAAGCACAGCCGCACTTGATGGAGGACTGAAGGCACAGCCGCACTGGATGGAGGGCGGGAAGCACAGCCACACTGGATGGAGGGCGGGAAGAACAACGGCACTGGATTGAGGGCGGGAAGAACAGCGGCACTGGATGGCGGGTGGGAGGCACAACCCACTGGATGAAGAGCGGGAGGCACAGCCGCACTGGATGGAGGGCGGGAGGCACAGCCGCACTGGATGGAAGGCGGGAGGCACAGCCCACTGGATGGAGAGTGGGAGGCACAGCCGCACTGGATGGAGAGCGGGAGGCACAGCCGCACTGGATGGAGGGCGGGAGGCACAGCCGCACTGGATGGAGGGCGGGAGGCACAGCCCACTGGATGGAGGGCGGGAAGAACAATGGCACTGGATGGAGGGCGGGAGGCACAGCCCACTGGATGGAGGGCGGGAGGCACAGCCGCACTGGATGGAGAGCGGGAGGCACAGCCGCACTGGATGGAGGGCGGGAGGCACAGCCCACTGGATGGAGAGCGGGAGGCACAGCCGCACTGGATGGAGGGCGGGAGGCACAGCCGCACTGGATGGAGGGCGGGAAGCACAGCCGCACTGGATGGAGGGCGGGAGGCACAGCCGCACTGGATGGAGGGCGGGAGGCACAGCCCACTGGATGGAGGGCGGGAAGAACAATGGCACTGGATGGAGGGCGGGAGGCACAGCCCACTGGATGGAGGGCGGGAGGCACAGCCGCACTGGATGGAGAGCGGGAGGCACAGCCGCACTGGATGGAGGGCGGGAGGCACAGCCCACTGGATGGAGAGCGGGAGGCACAGCCGCACTGGATGGAGGGCGGGAGGCACAGCCGCACTGGATGGAGGGCGGGAAGCACAGCCGCACTGGATGGAGGGCGGGAGGCACAGCCCGCTGGATGGAGGGCGGGAAGAACAATGGCACTGGATGGAGGGCGGGAGGCACAGCCCACTGGATGGAGGGCGGGAGCTGCATGAGTTAAAGTGATTTGTAAACGATGACATTGAAAAACAACCCACTCAGTTTAAAATAGAAATGAAAGGCAAAACATTTTGTATAGATATAAAAAAAAACATTATAAATACTTTTTATAAGTGATCACATTCCCTCTGTTCTCAGCTGCATAAGAGCTGGGGGAGGAGAAGCAGCAGCACACTGAACTTCTCAGTGAATGGCTGTGCGGGGGGGGGGGAGTTGGCGTGTCAGGACAAGTCTGATCATTGGAGGAGAGCAGACTGAGTTCCCAGCATAGCTAGAAAACTGACCACGCTGTGCTCTCCTGCTTAGTGTGGTCAGTTTTTAATAGGAAAGCAGAGGGACTGGCAGGAACACCAGAGATTTCAAATAAAGGAAGCAATACAAAGAGAACAGGAGACTTCTTCATACCAGTACATGGTACAGACGCCACATATCAGGAATTTCAAGTTTTGGGGCAACAAACACTTTAACTTTCCAGATTACCTAGCAGGTGATTGGTTGCTAGGACACTGGGCGGCCCTAGCAACCAATCACCAGCTTGTTAATAGGAAAAGTTAACCTCGACAGCCCCCTGCTCCCTCCCTCCATCCAGTGCTGCGGTGCCTCCTGGCTGCTCTCTACTCTGTGGAAGGCAGCCAAGAGGACATGGTCATGAAGGGGGGTGGGGGGAGGCAGGGGGTGACATGAAGGCAGCAGTGCTGTGTGTGTGTGTGTGTGGGGGGGTGATTTGAAGGGGGCAGGGCACATTATTGTGGTGGGAGGGTGATGTAAAAGGGGGAAGGGCTGTGGGGGGTGATGTGAATGGAGGCAAGTGTTGGTGGGGAGGTAAATTTGTAGGGGGGCAGTGCTGTGTGAGTGGTGGTGGGGGGTGAAATTAAAGGGGGCAATGCTGTGGGGGGGGTGTAAAAGGAGGCAGTGCTGTGGGGGGGAGTTGTATAAAGGGGGGCATTGCTGTGGGGGGGGTCATGTAAAAAGGAGGCAGTGCTGTGGGGGGGGGGGGTGATGTAAAAGTAAGTAGTGCTGTGTGTGTGTGGTGGGGGTGAAATTAAAGGGGGCAATGCTGTGGTGGGGAGGTATAATGGGGAGCAGTGCTGTTTGGGGGGGTGTAAAGGGAGGCAGTGCTGTGGGGGGTTATATAAAGGGGGGCATTGCTGTGGGGGGGTGTAAAAGGAGGCAGTGCTGTGGGGGGGGGTGTAAGTAAAAGGAGGCAGTGCTGTGGGGGAGGTGTAAAAGGAGGCAGTGCTGTGGGGGGGGGTGTAAAAGGAGGCAGTGCTGTGGGGGGGGGGGTGTAAAGGGAGGTAGTGCTGTGGGGGGGTGTAAAAGGAGGCAGTGCTGTGGGGGGGGGGGTGTAAAAGGAGGCAGTGCTGTGGGGGGGTGTAAAAGGAGGCAGTGCTGTGGGGGGGGGTTATACAAAGGGGGGCATTGCTGTGGGGGGTGTAAAAGGAGGCAGTGCTGTGGGGGGGGGTGTAAAAGGAGGCAGTGCTGTGGGGGGGGGGGCTGTAAAAGGAGGCAGTGCTGTGGGGGGGGGCTGTAAAAGGAGGCAGTGCTGTGGGGGGGGTGTAAAAGGAGGCAGTGCTGTGGGGGGGGGGTTATATAAAGGGGGGCATTGCTGTGGGGGGGTGTAAAAGGAGGCAGTGCTGTGGGGGGGGGGGCTGTAAAAGGAGGCAGTGCTGTGGGGGGGGGCTGTAAAAGGAGGCAGTGCTGTGGGGGGGGGGGCTGTAAAAGGAGGTAGTGCTGTGGGGGGGTGAAAAAGGAGGCAGTGCTGTGGGGGGGTGTAAAAGGAGGCAGTGCTGTGGGGGGGGGGTGTAAAAGGAGGCAGTGCTGTGGGGGGGGGGCTGTAAAAGGAGGTAGTGCTGTGGGGGGGTGAAAAAGGAGGCAGTGCTGTGGGGGGTGTAAAAGGAGGCAGTGCTGTGGGGGGGGGGCTGTAAAAGGAGGTAGTGCTGTGGGGGGGTGAAAAAGGAGGCAGTGCTGTGGGGGGTGTAAAAGGAGGCAGTGCTGTGGGGGGGGGTGTAAAAGGAGGCAGTGCTGTGGGGGGTGTAAAAGGAGGCAGTGCTGTGGGGGGGGGTGTAAAAGGAGGCAGTGCTGTGGGGGGGGGTTATATAGGGTTGCCACCTTTTCTTCAAGTCAAACCCGAACACTTTAACGGCGCACAGCAATTTATTTTTTATAGTATAAATTATACATATATTTTGCTATTGAATAAAATTTCTAATCATATGAAGTTAATAACAAGAGTTCCCCTTTTACATCAGAACTCACAGCGTTCCCTTTCACTGTAAGGGGGGACTCTGCAGACTCTGATGTAAGGGAGAACTCTGGGGACTCTGACATAAGAGATGCTCTGGGAACACGGATTTAAGGAGGAACACTGAGAACTCTGATGTATGGAGAGGACTCTGATGTAAGGGGGGGGACACTGAAAACTCTGATGTATGGAGAGGACTCTGATGTATGGGGGGGACACTGAAAACTCTGATGTACGGGGGAACACTGAGAACTCTGATGTATGGAGAAGACTCTGATGTAAGGGGTGGACACTGAGAACTCTGATGTACGGAGAGGACTCTGATGTAAAGGGGAACACTGAGAACTCTGATGTATGGAGAGGACTCTGATGTATGGAGAGGACTCTGATGTAAGGGGGAACACTGAGAACTCTGATGTATGGAGAGGACTCTGATGTATGGAGAGGACTCTGATGTAAGGGGGAACACTGAGAACTCTGATGTATGGAGAGGACTCTGATGTAAGGGGGAACACTGTGGCCTCTGATGTAAATGGGAACTCTGGTGTAAGGGGTGCTCCTGAGAACCCTGATTTACCTTAGTGTACTCAGAGGCAGGAGAGAGAAGGGGGGAGACTTCAGTCACAGACAGGGATGGATGGTGAGCTCACTCACCCCTTGGCAGTCAGTACCTCTCATCCAGATGTATCTGAGGCTGTTGGACATCCAATTTCCGGCCCCAACTTTATTTTTCTAAGGCACAGGGATTGGAGTGTGGTCAGACACAGAGGGGAAGGGGTGGGGGGAAGAGGTGCAGATTGAGCCCTCTCTCCTCTCCCGTATGTGTGTGTTGGGGGGGGGGGTTGTTAGTGCTTTGAGCAGTGTGAAAGAGAGTGTAAGAGCCACTCTCAGCTTAGACAACTGCAGCCAGAAACCCTGCTGGGAAGCCATAGTTCAGTCTAAATATTGTGTCCGGGTTCCAGTCAGTCTGAAAACCGGACGCATGATTCCAAACCCGAACTGTCCGGGTGAATCCTGGACAGGTGGCAACCCTAGGGTTATATAAAGGGGGGCAGTGCTGTGGGGGTGTGTGTAAAAGGAGGCAGTGCTGTGGGGGGGTGTATAAGGAGGCAGAGCTGTGGGGGGGGTATATAAAGGGGGGCATTGCTGTGGGGGGTGATGTAAAAGGAGACAGTGCTGTGGGGGGTTATATAAAGGGGGCAGTGCTGTGGGGGGGCATTGCTGTTGGGGGTGATGGGTTGATGTGAAGGGGGTGACTGATGTGCGGGGGACTGAGGACACTGATGTAAGAAGGGGATTGTGATATAAAATGGGGGGGGGGGACATTTTACTGATTGGACCTCCATAGATTCTATTTCAGTACTCCTATGGGATTGTATGCACCCAAAGGTAAACAGTCTCCTGTCTGCCCCCCCCCCCTGCTTAATTGATGGGTCCTGGGCCCGGTACAGGAGGGCCGGCTCTACCACCCTATTGGTGGATCTGTATTTACACCATAATGTAGTTGCCAGCGGCAACGCCACTCCTGTGTCTTATAGCATCACAGGGGCCTACGGGTGGAACTGACAGCGGCAAAAAAATGGGAGGAGCCACCCAACACTCCCGGAAGTGTCCGATAAAGACCCCCCCCCCCCCCCCCCCGAGCACCGGCTGGCAAATAAAAATTGTATCTTTTTTTTAATATAATTTTTTTGTTACTTTCTTTGTTTGTTTTGCTGATTGTTTTCTTAAAGGGGAACTCCACTTATGTGAGAAAAATAACAAATAAAAAAGAATAATATTGTGTCTATAATAATTATTACACAAGTCGGATTGTGACTGAATGTTATTAAAAATGACCTTTTCTTCTCAGTCTCCAGCCGCTGTCATTTTGTGTAACAGTCAATACAATATGGCCACCTGGAGGCGCTCTGTACACAGGTCCCCCCCCCCCCCCCCCCCCCCCCGAAATGTAATTTTCTGCTTGTGTGATTGGCTCTCTGAATTTCCCAGAAGTCTGCACTAAGATATAAATCAGATTTTTGGGCATCCCCTGCAACAAAAATGTCATTTTTGGTGAGATAATCCCAAAGGGAAATCACATCTAAAGCAATGCAGACCCTCCCACTTTCCTCATTAGAGCCCTGCAGGTGCAGCAGCTGATCATAATGAAATCACCCAGAGGGGGAGGGGTTTATTCCCCGCAATGTACAGAGATCACCCAGAGGGGGAGGGGTTTATTCCCCGCAATGTACAGAGATTACCCAGAGGGGGGAGGGGTTTATTCCCCGCAATGTACAGAGATCACCCAGAGGGGGGAGGGGTTTATTCCCCGCAATGTACAGAGATCACCCAGAGGGGGAGGGGTTTATTCCCCGCAATGTACAGAGACCACCCGGAGGGGGAGGGGTTTATTCCCCGCAATGTACAGAGATCACCCAGAGGGGGAGGGGTTTATTCCCCGCAATGTACAGAGATCACCCAGAGGGGGAGGGGTTTATTCCCCGCAATGTACAGAGACCACCCAGAGGGGGAGGGGTTTATTCCCCACAATGTACAGAGACCACCCAGAGGGGGAGGGGTTTATTCCCCCACAATGTACAGAGATCACCCAGAGGGGGAGGGGTTTATTCCTCGCAATGTACAGAGACCACCCAGAGGGGGAGGAGTTTATTCCCCGCAATCCAGAGGGGGAGGGGTTTATTCCCCGCAATGTACAGAGATCACCCAGAGGGGGAGGGGTTTATTCCCCGCAATCCAGAGGGGGAGGGGTTTTTTCCCGCAATGTACAGAGATCACCCAGAGGGGGAGGGGTTTATTCCCCGCAATGTACAGAGACCACCCGGAGGGGGAGGGGTTTATTCCCCGCAATGTACAGAGATCACCCAGAGGGGGAGGGGTTTATTCCCCGCAATGTACAGAGATCACCCAGAGGGGGAGGGGTTTATTCCCCACAATGTGCAGAGATCACCCAGAGGGGGGAGGGGTTTATTCCTCGCAATGTACAGAGACCACCCAGAGGGGGAGGGGTTTATTCCCCGCAATCCAGAGGGGGAGGGGTTTTTTCCCGCAATGTACAGAGATCACCCAGAGGGGGAGGGGGTTTATTCCCTGCAATGTACAGAGATCACCCAGAGGGGGAGGGGTTTATTCCTCGCAATGTACAGAGACCACCCAGAGGGGGAGGGGCTTATTCCCTGCAATGTACAGAGATCACCCAGAGGGGGAGGGGTTTATTCCTCGCAATGTACAGAGACCACCAGAGGGGGAGGGGTTTATTCCTCGCAATGTACAGAGACCACCCAGAGGGGGAGGGGTTTATTCCCTGCAATGTACAGAGATCACCCAGAGGGGGAGGGGTTTATTCCTCGCAATGTACAGAGACCACCCAGAGGGGGAGGGGTTTATTCCCTGCAATGTACAGAGACCACCCAGAGGGGGAGGGGTTTATTCCTCACAATGTACAGAGACCACCCAGAGGGGGAGGGGTTTATTCCCCGCAATGTACAGAGACCACCCGGAGGGGGAGGGGTTTATTCCCCGCAATGTACAGAGACCACCCAGAGGGGGAGGGGTTTATTCCTCGCAATGTACAGAGACCACCCAGAGGGGGAGGGGTTTATTCCCCGCAATGTACAGAGATCACCCAGAGGGGGAGGGGTTTATTCCTCGCAATGTACAGAGACCACCCAGAGGGGGGAGGGGTTTATTCCTCGCAATGTACAGAGATCACCCAGAGGGGGAGGGGTTTATTCCCCACAATGTACAGATATCACCCAGAGGGGGAGGGGTTTATTCCCCGCAATGTACAGAGATCACCCAGAGGGGGAGGGGTTTATTCCCCGCAATGTACAGAGACCACCCAGAGGGGGAGGGGTTTATTCCCCGCAATGTACAGAGACCACCCAGAGGGGGAGGGGTTTATTCCTCACAATGTACAGAGACCACCCAGAGGGGGAGGGGTTTATTCCCCGCAATGTACAGAGACCACCTGGAGGGGGAGGGGTTTATTCCCCGCAATGTACAGAGATCACCCAGAGGGGGAGGGGTTTATTCCTCGCAATGTACAGAGACCACCCAGAGGGGGAGGGGTTTATTCCCCGCAATGTACAGAGATCACCCAGAGGGGGAGGGGTTTATTCCTCGCAATGTACAGAGATCACCCAGAGGGGGAGGGGTTTATTCCCCGCAATGTACAGATATCACCCAGAGGGGGAGGGGTTTATTCCCCGCAATGTACAGATATCACCCAGAGGGGGAGGGGTTTATTCCCCGCAATGTACAGAGATCACCCAGAGGGGGAGGGGTTTATTCCTCGCAATGTACAGAGACCACCCAGAGGGGGGAGGGGTTTATTCCTCGCAATGTACAGAGATCACCCAGAGGGGGAGGGGTTTATTCCCCGCAATGTACAGAGATCACCCAGAGGGGGAGGGGTTTATTCCTCGCAATGTACAGAGACCACCCAGAGGGGGGAGGGGTTTATTCCTCGCAATGTACAGAGATCACCCAGAGGGGGAGGGGTTTATTCCCCGCAATGTACAGATATCACCCAGAGGGGGAGGGGTTTATTCCCCGCAATGTACAGAGATCACCCAGAGGGGGAGGGGTTACTCTTTAATGGTTATATTTTACGCCGTATTTTTCTGGAGGAATGATTTATTTTATGATCTCGGATGATCACATGGTCCTCGTAATGTTGTTGTTTTTCGGTCGCTGTCATGTGACCTCTCCTGTCGCCTGGAATTTGCTGATCCCGGACTTTTCATAATCACATTTCCGCCTTTTGTTGCAGTCAGGTGACGGGATCTGCTGACCGATACAAATGGGTTTTATTTTTCATGGCTATTTGGCATTTAGAACCCTCAATTTCAGGAACGGGTTTTTATATTAAAACTAAATAGATGTCGGATCGCTAGAAGTTTCATCATCTGTGGTCTAAAAAGTTATTTTGAAAGCGTTTGTAAAAGCTTTTTTAATTATTATTATTATTATTATTATTATATTACTATACAGGATTTTATATGGCGCCAACAGTTTGCGCAGCGCTTTACAATATAAAGGGAGACAATACAGCAACAATACAATTCAATACAAGAGGGTTAGAGGGGCCCTGATCCTGGGAGCTTACAATCTATAGAAGTAACATACATGCTCTGGTAATGATTTTGCACAAAGCAGCCCCCGATTCTCCTCTTCTTCTCGGGTCCCCCGCCGGTGCTCCTGGCTCCTCCTCTTTTTCTCGGGTCCCCCCGCGGGGGTTCCTGGCTCCTCCTCTTCTTCTCGGGCCCCCCGCTGGTGCTCCTGGCTCCTCCTCTTCTTCTCTGGTACCCCGCCGGTGCTCCTTACTCCTCCTCTTCTCAGGTCCCCCCGCCAGTGCTCCTGGCTCCTCCTCTTCTTCTCAGGTCCCCCCGCCGGTGTTCCTGGCTCCTCCTCTTTTTCTAGGGTCCCCCCGCCGGTGCGCCTCCTCTTTTTCTTGGGTCCCCGCCAGTGTTCCTGGCTCCTCCCTTTTTCTCGGGTCCCCCCCGCCGGTGCTCCTGGCTCCTTCTCTTCTTTTTGGGTCCCCTGCCGGTGCTCCTCCTCTTCTTCTCGGGTCCCCTGCTGGTGCTCCTGGCTCTCCTCCACTTCTCGGGTCCCCCCGCCGGTGCTCCTGGCTCCTCCTCTCCTTCTTGGGTCCCCTGCTGGTGCTTCTGGCTCCTCCTCTTTTTCTTGGGTCCCCCCGCCGGTGCTCCTGGCTCCTCCTCTTCTTCTCACGTCCCCCCGCCAGTGTTCCTGGCTCCTCCTCTTCTTCTCGGGTCCCCGCTGGTGCTCCTGGCTCCTCCTCTTCTTCTCGGGTCCCCCTGCCGGTGCTCGTGGCTCCTCCTCTTCTTTGAACATCTCACGGAGCTCTGCTCAATCCATCATCGGAAAATGGAAAGAGTATGCCACAACTGCAAACCTACCAAGACATGGCCGTCCACCTAAACTGACCGGGCCGGGCAAGGAGAGCATTCATCAGAGAAGCAGCCAAGAGGTCCATGGTAACTCTGGAGGAGCTGCAGAGATCCACAGCTCAGGGGGGAGAATCTGTCCACAGGACAACTATTAGTCGTGCTTCTCCACAAATCTGCCCTTTATGGAAGAGTGACAAGAAGAAAGACATTGGTGAAAGAAAGTCATAAGAAGTCCTGTTTGCAGTTTGTGAGAAGCCATGTGGGGGACACAGCAAACATGTGGGGGACACAGCAAATATGTGGGGGACACAGCAAACATGTGGGGGACACAGCAATCATGTGGGGGACACAGCAATCATGTGGGGGACACAGCAAACATGTGGGGGACACAGCAATCATGTGGGGGACACAGCAATCATGTGGGGGACACAGCAAACATGTGGGGGACACAGCAATCATGTGGGGGACACAGCAATCATGTGGGGGACACAGCAAACATGTGGGGGACACAGCAAACATGTGGGGGACACAGCAATCATGTGGGGGACACAGCAATCATGTGGGGGACACAGCAATCATGTGGGGGACACAGCAATCATGTGGGGGATACAGATATCATGAGGAAGAAGGTGCTCTGGTCAGATGAGACCAAAATTCGACTTTTTGGCCTAAAAGCAAAGCGCTATGTGTGGGGAAAACTAACACTGCACATCACCCTGAACACACCATCCCCACCGTGAAACATGGTGGTGGCAGCATCATGTGGTGGGGATGCTTTTCTTCAGCAGGGACAGGGAAGCTGGTCAGAGTTGATGGGAAGATGGATGGAGACAAATACAGGACAATCTTAGAAGAAAACCTGTTAGATTCTGCAAAAGACTTGAGACCGGGGCGGAGGTTCACCTTCCAGCAGGACAACGACCCTAAAGTACAGCCAGAGCTACAATGGAATGGTTTTGATCAAAGCATATTTATGTGTTAGAATGGCCCAGTCACAGTCCAGACCTAAATCACATTGAGAATCTGTGGCAAGACCTGAAAATTGCTGATCACAGACGCTCTCCATCCAATCTGACAGAGCTTGAGATATTTTACAAAGAAGAATGGGCAGAAATGTCCCTCTCTAGATGTGCAAAGCTGGTAGAGACACCCCCAAAAAGACTTGTAGAGAAAGGGGGTTCTACAAAGTATTGACTCCGGGGGGCGCCATACAAATGCCCCCCCCACACCTTTCACATATTTATTTGAATCATTTATCATTTTCCTTCCACTTCACAATTATGTGACACTTTGTGTTGGTCCATCACATAAAATCCCAATAAAATACATTTACGTTTTTGGATGTAATGTGACAAAATGTGGGGAATTTCAAGGGGTATGAATACCTTTTCCAAGCACTGTATCTCTGTGGCAATAATATAATTGATATTCATATTTAATAGCAAAGACGGAGTTTTCCTTTATGGTCTTTTTTCCTCGCCTTCTGCTTTACGCCCCGATAGCCTTTGTTACCCAGAGAACAATAAGACTCCCCCAGACCCCCTAAAATTCATAATGATTTCCCACGCCGCTTCTAAGTGAAATGACGTCATGCTAAATTCTTAAAACCCCATAAAAAGAAAATTAAAAATATTAATAATGTTCGGCGGATTTACTCGGGTGCCGTAAAACAATAGCAGACCCCCCCCCCCTCGCCGCTCCCCGGTGAAATGGTTTCCGCACCGAAAAGCCGGACTTATCTTAATGATTTTATTCGGAGCCAAGCGGCGGAGGAGCGGCGGAGGAGCGAGCGCCTCGTGTAAGAAAAGCTTATTAAACCCCGATTATTATTTAGAGGTCAATAAGCTTTATTTACAGCCGTGCTGCGAATGAGACCCCCGACACCCCCCCGGGACGGGCCCGGCCTCCCTTTCCCCTTCTAACTTTCTTCAGAGGAAATTGGGCCGTAAAAGCGGCTTGTAATGGTGGAGGGTGTTCAGTGTTCTTCTAGATTGCAGAATGTCAGCCAATGATTGGAGGGCTCTATTGGCCCACCGTGGGGGGGGGGGGGACTACAATACACAACCTTCCAAGGTCACAGAAAGGGGAAAGAAATGGCCTTATATGTATGCCACCAAGAATGAGGGCAAAGGGGGTCCAACCCACTACTAGCCCATCAGTGCAGCCTCATCAGTGCCTATCAATGCAGCCTCACCAGTGCCCATCAATGCAGCCTCGCACCTGTGCCCATCAATGCAGCCTTGCACCTGTGCCCATCAATGCAGCCTCCCCAGTGCTCATCAATGCAGCCTCCCCTGTGCCCATCAATGTAGCCTCACCTGTGCCCATTAGCGCAGCCTCACCAGTGCGCATCAATGCAGCCTCACCAGTGCCCATTAATGCAGCCTCCCCAGTGCCCTTCAATGCAGCCTCCCCAGTGCCCATTAGCGTAGCCTCACCAGTGCCCATCAATGCAGCCTCACCTGGCCCATCAATGCAGCCTCACCTGGCCCATCAATGCAGCCTCCCCAGTGCCCATCAACGCAGCCTCACCTGTGCCCATCAATGCAGCATCACCAGTGCCCATCAATGCAGCCTCACCTATGCTCATCAATGCAGCCTCACCAGTGCCCATCAGTCCAGCCTCACCAGTCCCCAATCTGCGCAACCTCACCAGTGCCCATATGCGCAACCTCACCAGTGCCCATCAATGCAGCCTTGCACCTGTGCCCATCAATGCAGCCTTGCACCTGTGCCCATCAATGCAGCCTCACCTGTGCCCATTAGCACACCCTCCCCAGTGCCCATCAATGCAGCCTCACCTGTGCCCATTAGCACAGCCTAACCAGTGCCCATCAATGCAGCCTCACCAGTGCCCATCAATGCAGCCTCCCCAGTGCCCTTCAATGCAGCCTCCCCAGTGCCCATTAGCGTAGCCTCACCAGTGCCCATCAATGCAGCCTCACCTGGCCCATCAATGCAGCCTCCCCAGTGCCCATCAGCGCAGCCTCACCTGTGCCCATCAATGCAGCCTCACCAGTGCCCATCAATGCAGCCTCACCTATGCTCATCAATGCAGCCTCACCAGTGCCCATCAGCGCAGCCTCACCAGTGCCCATCAGCGCAGCCTCACCAGTCCCCAATCTGCGCAACCTCACCAGTGCCCATCAATGCAGTCTCACCTGTGCTCATCAATGCAGCCTCAACTGTGCCCATCAATGCAGCCTCACCAGTGCCCATCAATGCAGCCTCACCAGTGCCCATCAATGCTGCTTCGAATGTGCCCATTAGCGCACCCTCCCCTGTGCCCATCAATGCAGCATCACCTGTGCCCATTAGCGCAGCCTCACCAGTGCCCATCAATGCAGCCTCACCAGTGCCCTTCAATGCAGCCTCACCTGTGCCCAATAGTGTAGCCTCACCAGTGCCCATCAGGGCAGCCTCACCCGTGCCCATCAGCACAGCCTCACCAGTGCCCATCAATACAGCTTTACCAGTGCCCATCAGCGCAGCCTCACGTGTGTCCATCAATGCAGCCTCACCCGTGCCCATCAATGCAGCCTCACCAGTGCCCATCAATGCAGCCTCACCAGTGCCCATCAGCGCAGCCTCACCAGTGCCCATCAATGCAGTCTCATCTGTGCCCATCAATGCAGCCTCACCTGTGCCCATTAGCGCAACCTCACCAGTGCCCATCAGTGCAGCCTCACCTGGCCCATCAATGCAGCCTTATCTGTGCAGGGGAAGAGAGAGGAGAGGAAGGGGAGAGCCGGCTGGATCATCAGAGAGCGGGGAACGTTGCTGTAACAGCTTTCCTTTGAATTGCCCATTGTTCCCGGCGCTTGCAGTCACACACAGCTAGGTTTCCTTAAACCGTGGTTCTGAAGGTTCTAGTTATGCCCCTGGTAAAGGGGGCTCTGATGAAATGGGCTCTGGTGGAAGGGGGGACTCTAAAGGACAGGGTCTCTGATGGACAGGGGCTGTAAAGAAAGGGGACTCTGATATAAAGGGGGCTCTGATTTAAGGGGGTCTCTAATATAAAAGGAAAACTCTGATGTAAGGGGGGCTATGATATTATTATTATTATACACGATTTATAGAGCGCCAACAGTTTACACAGCGCTTTACAATGTAGAGGGAGGACAACACAATTACAGTTCAATACAGAAGGTACAGGAGGGCCCCGGCCCGTAGAGCTTACATTCTAAAGGGAGGGGGTGGTGGTACAAAAGGTAATAGCTGCAGATAATATGATGGGGGTGGCTCAGGGATAGTTGTTAGGAGGGTGTGGGATAGGCTTCCCTGAATAAATGAGTATAAAGGGGGGACTCTGATGTAAGGGGGTCTCTAATATAAAGGAAAACTCTGATGTAAGGGGGTCTCCGATATAAAGGGGGACTCTGATGTAAGGGAGTCCCCGATATAAAGGGGGACTCTGATGTAGGGGGTCCTTGATATAAAGGGGGACTCTGATGTAAGGGGGGACTCTGATGTAAGGGGCTCTCTAAAATAAAGGGGGACTCTGATGTAGGGGGGTCCTTGATATAAAGGGGGACTGATATAAGGGGGACTCTGATGTAGGGGGTCCTTGATATAAAGGGGGACTCTGATGTAAGGGGGGACTCTGATGTAAGGGGCTCTCTAAAATAAAGGGGGACTCTGATGTAGGGGGGTCCTTGATATAAAGGGGGACTGATATAAGGGGGACTCTGATGTAAGGGGGGACTCTGATGTAAGGGGCTCTCTAATATAAAGGGCCTCTCTAATATAAAGGGGGACTCTAATATAAAGGGGGACTCTGATGTAAGGGGCTTTCTGATATACTGGGGGTCTCTGTTATAAAAGGGGACTCTGATGTAGGGGGGTCCTTGATATAAGTGGGGACTCTGGTGTAAGGGGGGGACTCTGGTGTAAGGGGGGGACTCTGGTGTAAGGGGGGGACTCTGGTGTAAGGGGGGGGGACTCTGGTGTAAGGGGGGGGGACTCTGGTGTAAGGGGGGGGACTCTGGTGTAAGGGGGGGGGACTCTGGTGTAAGGGGGGGGACTCTGGTGTAAGGGGGGGGGACTCTGGTGTAAGGGGGGGGGACTCTGGTGTAAGGGGGGGGGACTCTGGTGTAAGGGGGGGACTCTGGTGTAAGGGGGGGGGGACTCTGGTGTAAGGGGGGGACTCTGGTGTAAGGGGGGACTCTGATCATAGTGTGTATGTCGGTGTCAGTGGGCGGGGGATAATTTGGTAATGAAATTTTTGGGTTGATATTCTGGTAAATTGACCTAAAATTCGGGTGTCAGGTGATTGGACGATGACCGGCTGTGCAGAATCCAGAATCTTCAGGGCGGTAAAGTGATTCCCATAGATGGATCTTCCTGGAGCTCATCATTCCAGGGCCTGCCACTAGGGGGTGTCCTGATTATTTCATGTGATTTTTCGGCCCTTCGGCGGGGCCTCCTCCTCTCTGCAATGGATGATTCCGGGAGAAGGCAGAGAGTGTCTGTGGCCGGCATGTGCTGGGAATAAATAGAAGATGTATAAATACACAGATGAAGTAAATAAAGAGCCGGCCCGGGAGAGGCGGCCCGCGTCTTCTTGTGAAACGCCACCAGATTGAAGATCAATCAAATCATCCCCCAAATTCTGAGCGCCGTGCAGCTGGCCTTCTGACTCAATTATTCCGAATTCATCTCACTGCTAGAAAAAAAAAAATCACTCTTTCCCCGAGGGCGATGGAAATGGAAATTACGCCGACAACATAGAAAAAAAAAAAGTGCACCTGTCATTTAAAGTGGAACTCCGGGCAAAAAAACTAAACAAAACACAAAAACACTCAGTTTTTATTCTCAGGTTATACTCTCAGCAGATCAAATGTAATTCATTGAAAGAAAAAAGTATGAATTTGGAAAATACCGCATTATAGCCACTAGATGGAGCACAGGGACATATTTATTTCATATGCTACTCGGAGCCATTTAGTGGCCATAATGTGGTATTTACTCCATTTACACTTAATAGTGTGAACCCAGCCAAAAAAATGTGAATGGTAAAAATACCGCATTGTGACCACTAGATGGCGCTGAGGTGCATATCTATTTCATATGATACTCAGAGCCATCTAGTGGCCATATAGTGGTATTTACTCTATTTAACCTTGTATAGTTATAAGAAAAAAAAAGCATAGGGGTCCATCCATCAAATCTTCTGTGTAAATGAGGCAAAACAAAATGTTCTCAGGCTACATTTTCTGACGGGTTTCCTAGAAGTGAAGGTCCTCTTGAAGTGACAGGTCCTCCTGGAGTGACGGGTCCCCTTTGAGTGACAGGTCCCCTAGAAGTGACAGGTCCCCTAGAAGTGACAGGTCCTCTAGGAGTGACAGGTCCCCTTAAAGGGACAGCGCCTCTTGAAGTGACAGGTCCCCCTGGAGTAATGGGTCCCCTTGAAGAGACAGATCCCCTTGGAGTGACAGGGTCCCCCTGGAATGACAGGTCCTCTTGAAGGGAAGGTCCCCTTGAAGTGACAGGTCCTCTTGAGGTAACGGGTCCCCTTGAAGTGAAGGTCCCCTTGAAGTGAAGGTCCTCTTGAAGTGAAGGTCCCCTTGAAGTGACAGGATCTCTTGAGGTAACGGGTCCCCTTAAAGTGAAGGTCCCCTTGAAGTGAAGGTCCCCTTGAAGTGAAGGTCCTCTTGAGGTAACGGGTCCCATTGAAGTGAAGGTCCCCTTGAAGTGAAGGTCCCCTTGAAGTGAAGGTTCCCTTGAAGTGAAGGACCTCTTGAAGTGAAGGTCCCCTTGAAGTGAAGGTCCCCTTGAAGTGAAGGTCCTCTTGAGGTAACGGGTCCCATTGAAGTGAAGGTCCCCTTGAAGTGAAGGTCCCCTTGAAGTGACAGGTTCTCTTGAAGTGAAGGTCCCCTCTTGAAGTGAAGGTCCCCTTGAAGTGAAGGTCCCCTTGAAGTGAAGGTCCCCTTGAAGTGAAGGTCCCCTTGAAGTGACAGGTTCTCTTGAAGTGAAGGTCCCCTTGAAGAAGTGAAGGTCCTCTTGAAGTGAAGGTCCCCTTGAAGTGACAGTCCCCTTGAAGTGAAGGTCCCCTTCAAGTGACAGGTTCTCTTGAAGTGACAGGTTCTCTTGAGGTAACGGGTCCCCTTGAAGTGAAGGTCCCCTTGAAGTGACAGGTTCTCTTGAAGTGACAGGTCCTCTTGAAGTGAAGGTCCCCTTGAGGTAACTGGTCCCCTTGAAGTGAAGGTCCCCTTGAAGTGAAGGTCCCCTTGAAGTGAAGGTCCTCTTGAGGTAACGGGTCCCATTGAAGTGAAGGTCCCCTTGAAGTGACAGGTTCTCTTGAAGTGAAGGTTCCCTTGAAGTGAAGGTCCTCTTGAAGTGAAGGTCCCCTTGAAGTGAAGGTCCCCTTGAAGTGACAGGTTCTCTTGAAGTGACAGGTCCTCTTGAAGTGACAGGTCCTCTTGAGGTAACGGGTCCCCTTGAAGTGAAGGTCCCCTTGAAGTGAAGGTCCCCTTGAAGTGAAGGTCCCCTTGAAGTGACAGGTTCTCTTGAGGTAACGGGTCCCCTTGAAGTGAAGGTCCCCTTGAAGTGACAGGTTCTCTTGAAGTGACAGGTCCCCTTAAAGTGAAGGTCCCCTTAAAGTGAAGGTCCTCTTGAGGTAACGGGTCCCCTTGAAGTGAAGGTCCTCTTGAGGTAACGGGTCCCCTTGAAGTGAAGGTCCCCTTGAAGTGACAGGTTCTCTTGAGGTAATGGGTCCCCTTGAAGTGAAGGTCCCCTTGAAGTGAAGGTCCCCTTGAAGTGACAGGTTCTCTTGAAGTGAAGGTCCCCTTGAAGAAGTGAAGGTTCCCTTGAAGTGAAGGTCCTCTTGAGGTAACGGGTCCCCTTGAAGTGAAGGTCCTCTTGAGGTAACGGGTCCCCTTGAAGTGAAGGTCCCCTTGAAGTGAAGGTCCCCTTGAAGTGACAGGTTCTCTTGAGGTAACGGGTCCCCTTGAAGTGAAGGTCCCCTTGAAGTGAAGGTCCCCTTGAAGTGACAGGTTCTCTTGAAGTGAAGGTCCCCTTGAAGAAGTGAAGGTCCCCTTGAAGTGAAGGTCCCCTTGAAGAAGTGAAGGTCCTCTTGAAGTGACAGGTTCTATTGAAGTGAAGGTCCTCTTGAAGTGACAGGTCCCCTTGAAGTGAAGGTCCCCTTGAAGAAGTGAAGGTCCTCTTGAAGTGACAAGTTCTATTGAAGTGAAGGTCCTCTTGAAGTGACAGGTCCCCTTGAAGTGAAGGTCCCCTTGAAGTGACAGGTTCTCTTGAAGTGAATGTCCCCTTGAAGTGAAGGTTCTCTTGCAGTGAAAGTCCCCTTGAAGTGAAGGTCCTCTTGAAGTGACAGGTCCCCTTGAAGTGACAGGTTCTCTTGAAGTGAAGGTCCCCTTGAAGAAGTGAAGGTTCCCTTGAAGTGAAGGTCCTCTTGAAGTGAAGGTCCCCTTGAAGTGAAGGTCCCCTTGAAGAAGTGAAGGTCCTCTTGAAGAAGTGAAGGTCCCCTTGAAGTGAAGGTCCCCTTGAAGTGACAGGTTCTCTTGAAGTGACAGGTTCTCTTGAGGTAACGGGTCCCCTTGAAGTGAAGGTCCCCTTGAAGTGACAGGTTCTCTTAAAGTGACAGGTCCCCTTGAAGTGAAGGTCCCCTTGAAGTGAAGGTCCCCTTAAAGTGAAGGTCCTCTTGAGGTAACGGGTCCCCTTGAAGTGAAGGTCCTCTTGAGATAACGGGTCCCCTTGAAGTGAAGGTCCCCTTGAAGCGACAGTTTCTCTTGAGGTAACGGGTCCCCTTGAAGTGAAGGTCCCCTTGAAGTGACAGGTTCTCTTGAAGTGAAGGTCCCCTTGAAGAAGTGAAGGTCCCCTTGAAGTGAAGGTTCCCTTGAAGTGAAGGTCCTCTTGAAGTGAAGGTCCCCTTGAAGTGAAGGTCCCCTTGAAGTGAAGGTCCCCTTGAAGAAGTGAAGGTCCTCCTGAAGTGACAGGTTCTATTGAAGTGAAGGTCCTCTTGAAGTGACAGGTCCCTTTGAAGTGAAGGTCCCCTTGAAGTGACAGGTTCTCTTGAAGTGAATGTCCCCTTGAATTGACAGGTTCTCTTGCAGTGAAAGTCCCCTTGAAGTGAAGGTCCTCTTGAAGTGACAGGTCCCCTTGAAGTGACAGGTCCCCTTGAAGTGAAGGTCCCCTTGAAGAAGTGAAGGTCCTCTTGAAGTGACAGGTCCCCTTGAAGTGACAGGTTCTATTGAAGTGAAGGTCCTCTTGAAGTGACAGGTCCCCTTGAAGTGACAGGTTCTCTTGAAGTGAAGGTTCTCTTGCAGTGAAAGTCCCCTTGAAGTGAAGGTTCTCTTGCAGTGACAGGTCCCCTTGAAGTGACAGGTCCCCTTGAAGTGACAGGTTCTCTTGAAGTGACAGGTTCTCTTGAAGTGAATGTCCCCTTGAAGTGACAGGTTCTCTTGCAGTGAAGGTCCTCTTGCAGTGAAGGTCCCTTTGAAGTGACAGGTCCCCTTGAAGTGACGGTCCCCTTGAAGTGACAGGTTCTCTTGCAGTGAAGGTCCCCTTGAAGTGAAGGTCCTCTGGCAGTGAAGGTCCCCTTGAAGTGACAGGGTCCCCTTGAAGAAGTGACAGGTCCCCTTGAAGTAAAGGTCCTCTTGAAGTGACAGGTTCTCTTGAAATGAAGGGTCCCCTTGCAGTGACAGGTCCCCTTGCAGTGACAGGTCCCCTTGAAGTGACAGGTCCCCTTGCAGTGACAGGTCCCCTTGAAGTGACAGGTCCCCTTGAAGTGAAGGTCCTCTTGCAGTGACAGGTCCCCTTGCAGTGACAGGTCCCCTTGAAGTGACGGTCCCCTTGAAGTGAAGGACCCCTTGAAGTGACGGTCCCCTTGAAGTGACAGGTCCCCTTGAAGTGACAGGTCCCCTTGAAGTGACGGGTCCCCTTGAAGTGACGGGTCCCCTTGAAGTGAAGGACCCCTTTCAGTGACAGGTCCCCTTGAAGTGACAGGTCCCCTTGCAGTGAAGGTCCCCTTGAAGTGAAGGACCCTTGAAGTGACAGGTCCCCTTGAAGTGAAGGTCCCCTTGAAGTGAAGGTCCCCTTGAAGTGAAGGTCCTCTTGAAGTGACAGGTCCCCTTGAAGTGACAGGTCCCCTTGAAGTGACAGGTCCCCTTGAAGTGACAGGTTCTCTTGAAGTGAATGTCCCCTTGAAGTGAAGGTTCTCTTGCAGTGACAGGTCCCCTTGAAGTGACAGGTCCCCTTGAAGTGACAGGTTCTCTTGCAGTGAAGGTCCCCTTGAAGTGACAGTCCTCTGGCAGTGAAGGTCCCCTTGAAGTGACAGGGTCCCCTTGAAGAAGTGACAGGTCCCCTTGAAGTAAAGGTCCTCTTGAAGTGACAGGTTCTCTTGAAATGAAGGGTCCCCTTGCAGTGACAGGTCCCCTTGCAGTGAGGGACCCCTTGCAGTGACAGGTCCCCTTGAAGTGACGGTCCCCTTGAAGTGACAGGTCCCCTTGCAGTGACAGGTCCCCTTGAAGTGACGGTCCCCTTGATGTGAAGGACCCCTTGCAGTGAAGGTCCCCTTGAAGTGACAGGTTCTCTTGGAGTGAAGGTCCTCTGGCAGTGAAGGTCCCCTTGAAGTGACAGGTCCCCTTGAAGTGACAGGTCCCCTTGAAGTGACAGGTCCCCTTGCAGTGAAGGACCCCTTGCAGTGAAGGACTCTTGAAGTGACAGGTCCCCTTGAAGTGACAGGTCCCCTTGAAGTGACAGGTCCCCTTGAAGTGACAGGTCCCCTTGCAGTGAAGGACCCCTTGCAGTGAAGGACTCTTGAAGTGACAGGTCCCCTTGAAGTGACAGGTCCCCTTGAAGTGACAGGTCCCCTTGCAGTGAAGGTCCCCTTGCAGTGAAGGACTCTTGAAGTGACAGGTCCCCTTGAAGTGACAGGTCCCCTTGAAGTGACAGGTCCCCTTGAAGTGAAGGACCCCTTTCAGTGAAGGTCCCGTTGCTCCATCTCCTCTCGGTATGGCTGAGATGTGGGCGATGCCGTCTGGTTCTCGCACTAAGCAGATTCCTGATGTCTCTTAATGCCGACATAAGTGTGATAATTATCGGTGGATTAGGGTAAATAGCGATCGGTCAGACAGCTGCGTTCAGCGGCCCGAGGAGCGCTCCGCACCAACACGTCATCAGATGGTTTTGGGCTCTCACCGTCTCACCTCACCGTCACCCCCCCCCTCCCCCCGTCTGGCTCTCGGCTGGATTTTTAATGCCATGAGACGGCTGAGGTGTAATATAAAGGTGAAGCAGCTGGACGGTGTAATTATCGCCGGCTGACGTCATCGCGGGGAGGTCACACCGCCATTCCCATGTTCTCTGGTTGTCTTAAAGTGGACCCTTCATAGGATATATTTCTCATGTTAAAGTCTATGTGACCCCCCCTCCCCCCCACCTTGTAAAACAACCCATTCAGTTTAACCCCTTCAATATCGGGCACTTCTACCCCCTTCCTGCCCAGGCCAATTTTCACCTATCAGCGCTCTCACACTTTGAATGACAATTACGCGGTCATGTGACACTCTACACATGTGACATTTTTAAAATCTTTTTGAGACAAATAGAACTTTCTTTAGGTGGTATTTATCACCACTGGTGTGGGGGTGGGGGGGGGGTGTTATTTTTATTTTTTATAAACAAATGAAAAAAGACTGAAAACTTGGAAAAGAAAAAATAAGAATTTTTTCTCCTTCACTGATGGGCACTGATAGACGGCACTGATAGGCGGCACTGATGGGCACTGATAGGCGGCACTGATGGGCAATGATAGGCGGCAATGATAGGCAGCACTGTTGGACACTGATAGGCGGCAATGATAGGTGGCACTAATAGGCGGCACTGATAGGCAACACTGATAGGCAGCACTGATAGGCGGCACTGATGGACACTGATAGGCGGCACTGATGGACACTGATAGGCAGCACTGTTGGACACTGATAGGCGGCACTGATGGGCAGAACTAATGTACACTGCTAGTCAGCACTGATGGGCACAGATAGGCAGCACTGATGGGCACTGATAGGCGGCACTGATGGGCAGTACTGATGGACACTAATAGGCGGCACTGATGGGCAATGATAGGCGGCACTGATAGGCACTGATAGGCGGCACTGATAGGCACTGATAGGCAGAACTGATAGGCGGCACTGATGTGTACTCATATGCGGCACTGATAGGCAGTACTGATAGGCGGCACTGATGTGTACTCATATGCGGCACCGATAGGCAGTACTGATGGGCACTGTTGGGGCTGCACTGATTATCAGTGTAGATGTCCCCTGTCATACTTGCCGGTTACCGTCTCTTCTCGCCTCACGCTGTGACCGCAGACGAGGAAAGGAATGCTGATAACCGGCAAGTCTGTTTATATGTGTATCCTTTCCCACTTCTGGGAGTCCGCGCCGCAGCCCATGACGTCACCACAGGGCTCCCTCCTCCTCCCCCCCCCGGCCGCCGGGCCAGTAGGAGAGAGGAGTGAGCCTCGCGCATGCGCAGTAGGGTTCCCAGCGTGAAGCCCTAAGGCTATACTCCCGGGTCCCCTTACCTGCAATGGAGGCGGCAGCCCCCGACAGCTGATGGAAACATGAGCTGCGGCTGCCGACATCGCCGGACT
Organism: Rana muscosa; assembly: GCA_029206835.1. NCBI lineage: Eukaryota > Metazoa > Chordata > Amphibia > Anura > Ranidae > Rana > Rana muscosa. Next base: position 3,442,330 of record JARGYO010005628.1, read on the forward strand.
CAGGACAGGTAAATGTCCGATTATTAAAAGCCAGCAGTGCAGTTATTTGTGGCCGCTGGCTTTTATTTTTATTTTTTGGGCTTTAAGCTGTTCCCCACCCTCCCTTACATCACAGTCCCCCCCCCCCCCCCTTGTGCTGCTGCCGGGAGAAAGCTGGAGGCGGAGCGGGGAAGCAGAAAGTGTAGGGTCTGGAGGAGAACCAGAGGAGGGCTGTAGTCAGCTGTCGGCGTCTGCTGAATGCTGAGACCAGGGGAGGGGAGACAAGGGGTTACTGTGGCTGCACAGAGAGGCTCAGGATCTATGGGATGAGTTTTATCCTCCTCTCTGCTGCCAACTAATGAGACAAGGTGGAAGTGAAGACAAGGGGGTGCTGCAACTGCACAGAGAGGCACAGGATCTGTAGGAGGAGTTCTATCCTCTTCTCTGCTGTCAAGTGCTGAGACAAGATGGTAGCGGGGACGAGGGAGAGTGGGTGCTGCAGCTGCAGGAGCCAAAATAAATGGCCAGGTAGGCCGGACTCAGCACACAGGCCTTGTATTTGTATCATAGGCGTGTGCACAGGGTGTACTGGATGTGCCTGGGCACACCTTAATCACCTAGTGTGCATTAGCATTATCGCTCTGTGTAGCAGCGGGGAGATGGGAAAGATCTCCCTTTTACCCGCTCTGCCATAATAGAAGAGCTTACGCACTTCTCTTTCACTGTGACGGCAGGGGGGAGCAATGTGCCGGGGCCATATACATACACACACGTGGGGTGCACACCCGAATACAATAGGCTGTGCACACCTATGCATGTGATCTGATGGGATTTACAGGAGAATTCCTCCCACTTGGAGGAGATTTTTCTCTCACTTCCTGTTGTGCCTCCAGGACAGGAAGTGAAGGGAAATCTCCCCATTGGGATACAGACAGCATGCAATAAGCCAATGGAGGGGTTTAACCCTTTCCTACTCTAATCAAAACTAAAAGGGAAAGTTTTGGCTAGACATAGACTTCAAGCAAAAGAAGATTTCTGAGCGTATATTGTATTGTGATTATATATATATATATATATATATATATATATATATATATATATATATACACACACACACACACATACACACACACATACATTGTATATAAAACCCGGTGCTGTTCTTCTCATCTCTTGTAAATAGAGATTGCCTGGAAGGCTTTGATGTCCCGTGGACGCTGGAGGCTCCGAGTGTCAACATGGCATATCTGGGGTTGTTTGATGCTGCGTACCAGCATTCCGCACCTCCAAGAATGCACAACAGATAAAGTGTATGAAAATAAGTTCTGCATGGATTGGGCAATGTGGCCGTCGGTGGAGCATCTCCCTTCCAGAATGTTCATAGCAGGATGAGAAGAGCCCTCTCCATGGCGGCTATCCGTTCATCAATGCAAAGGGGTTGGCATGGCGGGGCGGGATTCTACGGGGAACCCTTCATGACCTTCACTTCTGAGTCCTCTTCCAGAAACATATCTTAAGAATCTTGGCCGAGTTCCAGGGGCCGCGAGGTTCGAGGTTTGTTCCTAGAAATGGTCTTGTTTTTGGAATTTGGTTTGGTGATGGAGGTCCTGGTTCACACCTGAGCCGCTTGAAGTGCGTTTCCCAAAGTGCCGCGACCTTAAGATTCCCATTATATTCAGTAGTGCCGGTTCACACCGAGTCTGAAGAAGAACATGCATGATCAATATTCCTATCGCACGCGTTCCTGGCAAAAATGGCTCATAAAATGGTGGGTGCTGCAACGATTACCAGTTGGGTTCTGGAAACATCAAACAAGCGTACGTATTCGCCAGCACACCATGGATCGACAACTTCCGTCCAAAAAGTCTTTACTGAAAAAGATCACATCACAAGGGATGGTGCAACGTTTCGGAGCCACGCAGGGCCCCTTCGTCAGGCATGTGATGTCATCACATGCCTGACGAAGGGGCCCTGCGTGGCTCTGAAACGTTGCACCATCCCTTGTGGTGTGATCTTTTTCATTAAAGACTGCCGTCATCACATGCCTGACGAAGGGGCCCTGCGTGGCTCTGAAACGTTGCACCATCCCTTGTGATGTGATCTTTTTCATTAAAGACTGTCATCACATGCCTGACGAAGGGGCCCTGCGTGGCTCTGAAACGTTGCACCATCCCTTGTGATGGGATCTTTTTCATTAAAGACTGTCATCACATGCCTGACGAAGGGGCCCTGCGTGGCTCCGAAACGTTGCACCATCCCTTCTGATGTGATCTTTTTCATTAAAGACTGTCATCACATGCCTGACGAAGGGGCCCTGCGTGGCTCTGAAACGTTGCACCATCCCTTCTGATGTGATCTTTTTCATTAAAGACTGTCATCACATGCCTGATGAAGGGGCCCTGCGTGGCTCTGAAACGTTGCACCATCCCTTCTGATGTGATCTTTTTCATTAAAGACTGTCATCACATGCCTGATGAAGGGGCCCTGCGTGGCTCTGAAATGTTGCACCATCCCTTGTGATGTGATCTTTTTCATTAAAGACTGTCGTCATCACATGCCTGACGAAGGGGCCCTGCGTGGCTCCGAAACGTTGCACCATCCCTTGTGATGTGATCTTTTTCATTAAAGACTGTCATCACATGCCTGACGAAGGGGCCTTGTGTGGCTCTGAAACGTTGCACCATTCCTTTGTGATGTGATCTTTTTCATTAAAGACTGTCATCACATGCCTGACGAAGGGGCCCTGCGTGGCTCCGAAACGTTGCACCATTCCTTTGTGATGTGATCTTTTTCATTAAAGACTGTCATCACATGCCTGACGAAGGGGCCCTGCGTGGCTCTGAAACGTTGCACCATCCCTTGTGATGTGATCTTTTTCATTAAAGACTGCCGTCATCACATGCCTGACGAAGGGGCCCTGCGTGGCTCCGAAACGTTGCACCATCCCTTCTGATGTGATCTTTTTCATTAAAGACTGTCATCACATGCCTGACGAAGGGGCCCTGCGTGGCTCCGAAACGTTGCACCATTCCTTTGTGATGTGATCTTTTTCATTAAAGACTGTCATCACGTACCTGACGAAGGGGCCCTGCGTGGCTCTGAAACGTTGCACCATCCCTTTTTAATGAAAAAGATCACATCACAAGGGATGGTGCAACGTTTCGGAGCCACGCAGGGCCCCTTCGTCAGGCATGTGATGTCATCACATGCCTGACGAAGGGGCCCTGCGTGGCTCTGAAACGTTGCACCATCCCTTGTGATGTGATCTTTTTCATTAAAGACTGTCGTCATCACATGCCTGACGAAGGGGCCCTGCGTGGCTCTGAAACGTTGCACCATCCCTTCTGATGTGATCTTTTTCATTAAAGACTGTCGTCATCACATGCCTGACGAAGGGGCCCTGCGTGGCTCCGAAACGTTGCACCATCCCTTGTGACATAGGCGTGCGCACAGGGTGTGCCAGGTGTGCCCAGGCACACCCTTATCACTCCCTGCAGTGCAGATTCCCCCTGCTGCCCGGTGTCCCCTCCCACAGCATGGCTGGCTTCCCTCCTCTCCCATTGGCTACTGAAGTGGGCACACATAGATGATATTTCAGGATGAGTGGGGGAAGGGGTAATGTTATTTACCGGCCCCTTCCCTTTCTGAATGAACACAGTGAGAGATCGGTACCGTGTTTTTGAGCTTTCAGGTGCACACCCTAATGCAACAGGCTGCGCACACCTATGCCTTGTGATGCAATCTTTTTCATTAAAGACTGTCATCACATGCCTGACGAAGGGGCCCTGCGTGGCTCCAAAACGTTGCACCATCCCTTGTGATGTGATCTTTTTCATTAAAGACTGTCATCACATGCCTGACGAAGGGGCCCTGCGTGGCTCCAAAACATTGCACCATCCCTTGTGATGTGATCTTTTTCATTAAAGACTGTCATCACATGCCTGACGAAGGGGCCCTGTGTGGCTCCAAAACGTTGCACCATCCCTTGTGATGTGATCTTTTTCATTAAAGACTGTCATCACATGCCTGACGAAGGGGCCCTGTGTGGCTCCAAAACGTTGCACCATCCCTTGTGATGTGATCTTTTTCATTAAAGACTGTCATCACATGCCTGACGAAGGGGCCCTGCGTGGCTCCGAAACGTTGCACCATCCCTTGTGATGCAATCTTTTTCATTAAAGACTGTCATCACATGCCTGACGAAGTGGCCCTGCGTGGCTCCGAAACGTTGCACCATCCCTTGTGATGCAATCTTTTTCATTAAAGACTGTCATCACATGCCTGACGAAGGGGCCCTGCGTGGCTCCGAAACGTTGCACCATCCCTTGTGATGTGATCTTTTTCATTAAAGACTGTCATCACATGCCTGACGAAGGGGCCCTGCGTGGCTCCGAAACGTTGCACCATCCCTTGTGATGCAATCTTTTTCATTAAAGACTGTCATCACATGCCTGACGAAGGGGCCCTGCGTGGCTCCGAAACGTTGCACCATCCCTTGTGATGTGATCTTTTTCATTAAAGACTGTCATCACATGCCTGACGAAGGGGCCCTGCGTGGCTCCGAAACGTTGCACCATCCCTTGTGATGCGATCTTTTTCATTAAAGACTGTCATCACATGCCTGACGAAGGGGCCCTGCGTGGCTCCGAAACGTTGCACCATCCCTTGTGATGTGATCTTTTTCATTAAAGACTGTCATCACATGCCTGACGAAGGGGCCCTGCGTGGCTCCGAAACGTTGCACCATCCCTTGTGATGCAATCTTTTTCATTAAAGACTGTCATCACATGCCTGACGAAGGGGCCCTGCATGGCTCCGAAACGTTGCACCATCCCTTGTGATGTGATCTTTTTCAGTAAAGACTGTCGTCATCACATGCCTGACGAAGGGGCCTGCGTGGCTCCGAAACGTTGCACCATCCCTTGTGATGTGACCTTTTTCATTAAAGACTGTCATCACATGCCTGACGAAGGGGCCCTGTGTGGCTCCAAAACGTTGCACCATCCCTTGTGATGTGATCTTTTTCATTAAAGACTGTCATCACATGCCTGACGAAGGGGCCTGCGTGGCTCCGAAACGTTGCACCATCCCTTGTGATGTGATCTTTTTCATTAAAGACTGTCATCACATGCCTGACGAAGGGGCCTGCGTGGCTCCGAAACGTTGCACCATCCCTTGTGATGTGATCTTTTTCAGTAAAGACTTTTTGGACGGAAGTTGTCGATCCTTGGTGTGCTGGTGAATATGTACGCTTGAAGAAGAACATGGGCTTCTTTGGTGGTACACGTCTTTGGTCACCAGAGACTTAAATGAGAAAACCTGAAAACCATTTATTTTGCACAATTTCTTGCCTCTTCTTCTCCTAGAGCTAGCATCGCATTGGCTAAAACAAATCAAGTCTTAAAATGCCCAAACAATGCATATACAGGCATAAAAAATGCTCCAAAACATCTGAAGAAGCTCAAAGTGGTTCAAAAGCGAAAACTTTTTTTTTTTTACCTTAAAGCGGAATTTCACCTTTAAAAAGGTTCCGCTTTTCTGCCTTCGCCCCCTTCAACTTTGGGACAATTTTGTTTTTGAGCTGCGGGTAGTACCTGGTACCCCCTCCCACTTCCGCTTGGGTTGCCTTGATCCCCCCTCTGCCCACAGCCTCTTGGGACACATCACAGGTCCCAGGAGGCTGCGGGACCATTCACAGGGTGCATGCGCAGTGGGGAGCCGGCAGTGAAGCCGCAAGGTACTGGTGACTTAAAGACAGGCGAAAAACCAGCCCGGGTGAAGACAGTGCTGAATCGATTCCCTGGACAGGTGGAGTCCGGGTGAGGGCAGTGCTGGATCCCGGGACAGGTGGAGCCCGGGTCAAGACAGTGCTGGATCCCTGGACAGGTGGAGCCTGGGTGAGGACAGTGCTGGATCCCTGAACAGGTGGAGCCCGGGTGAGGACAGTGTGGGATCCCTGGACAGGTGGAGCCCGGGTGAGGACAGTGTGGGATCCCTGGGACAGGTGGAGCCCGGGTGAGGACAGTGCTGGATCCCTGGACAGTTGGAGCCCGGGTGAGGACAGTCTTGGATCCCAGGACAGGTGGAGCCCGGGTGGAGACAGTGCTGGATCCCTGGATAGGTGGAGCCCGGTGAGGATAGTGCTGGATCCCTGGACAGGTGGAGCTCGTATGAGGACAGTGCTGGATCCCAGGACAGGTGGAGCTTGGGTGAAGACAGTGCTGGATCCCTGGACAGGTGGAGCCCGGTGAGGATAGTGCTGGATCCCTGGACAGGTGGAGCTCGTGTGAGAACAGTGCTGGATCTCTGGACAGGTGGAGCCCGGGTGAGGACAGTGTTGGATCCCTGGACAGGTGGAGCTCGTGTGAGGACAGTGCTGGATCTCTGGACAGGTGGAGCCCGGGTGAGGACAGTGCTGGATCCCTGGACAGGTGGAGCCCGGGCAAGGACAGTGTTGGATCCCTGGACAGGTGGAGCCCGGGTGTAGACAGTGCTGGATCCCTTAACAGGTGGAGCCCTGGTGAGGACAGTGTGGGATCCCTGGACAGGTGGAGCCCGGGTGAGGACAGTGCTGGATCCCTGAACAGGTGGAGCCCGGGTGAGGATAGTGCTGGATCCCTGGACAGGTGGAGCTTGGGTGAGGACAATGCTGGATCCCTGGACAGGTGGAGCCCGGTGAGGATAGTGCTGGATCCCTGGACAGGTGGAGCTCGTATGAGGACAGTGCTGGATCCCAGGACAGGTGGAGCTTGGGTGAAGACAGTGCTGGATCCCTGGACAGGTGGAGCTTGGGTGAAGACAGTGCTGGATCCCTGGACAGGTGGAGCCCGGGCAAGGACAGTGTTGGATCCCTGGACAGGTGGAGCCTGGGTGTAGACAGTGCTGGATCCCTTAACAGGTGGAGCCCGGGTGAGGACAGTGTGGGATCCCTGGACAGGTGGAGCCCGGGTGAGGACAGTGCTGGATCCCTGAACAGGTGGAGCCCGGGTGAGGATAGTGCTGGATCCCTGGACAGGTGGAGCTTGGGTGAGGACAATGCTGGATCCCTGGACAGGTGGAGCCCGGTGAGGATAGTGCTGGATCCCTGGACAGGTGGAGCTCGTATGAGGACAGTGCTGGATCCCAGGACAGGTGGAGCTTGGGTGAAGACAGTGCTGGATCCCTGGACAGGAGGAGCTTGGGTGAAGACAGTGCTGGATCCCTGGACAGGTGGAGCCCAGTGAGGACAGTGTTGGATCCCTGGACAGGTGGAGCCCGGGTGAGGACAGTGTTGGATTCCTGGACAGGTGGTTGTGTATTTTCCAACCAGGCCGAAGATCGCTGGTCCTCACATGGGGGGGGGGGGGAGGTTATTAGTTTTGGTTTACAAGTAAACACTTAAGAAATGATAAAGGATTTCCAAAGCACTACAAGCTTTTCTAAAGAGATAGTGCAGCAGAAGTTGCTTCATTTGAGACTCCCTGACCCTGATTAAAACCTTTGGGTCTTATGGAGGAAGGGTGATAGGGGATGACTCATTACATTTTGTGTGTGTGTGTAAATTTTTAGTATGAGCTATAGAGCTCTGTAAACAGTGGCCTTTTTTTCAGCAGAAGGTAGGCATAAACTAGAAAGGGTAAAAAGAATCCTGTAGCTCCATAACATAACAATACCCCAGATGATGACTTTTTAGTTGAAACGCGTCGGGTGGACCCATTTACACACATCGCTCTTGCATTTTGTGATATGCCTATGATGTTCTTCCAAATGTGAGTGTACATTTTTTAATCTTTTTTTAAATAAATACTTCCTTGTACGGTATCACACTATGTGAGTTTTTTTCCCCATTACGCATGTTATGTGGTTACCGTATCTCTGGCTCCAACAAGACTATATGTATTCACACTTCCTGGTGTTTACGGGAATTTGCGGTGCCGACTGATATGCGGATTCAGGACCAGCTGGATACACCTTGCTGACTGATTATTTAAGCCTGTTTTGACTTGGGTGGTATACACCTTACCAAGTCAATACCATCTGGTAAGCCTCCTCCTTATAATCGGTGGTGGTGTCTCTATCCTTTCACAGAGAGGGTCATATCCATGTGGGACTCTTTATTTCAACCTTGCAGTTTTTTCTACACTTTTGGACTGTTATTTGTGTGTGGTCACAATAGAGGACTGTTTTGTTCTGATTTATTTACATATAATATATTTTTTTTCACGGATCACACTCAGTCACTTGGTGTCACTGAAATTAATATATATGCATGTTTGCAACATTTGTTATGTTTTGTTAACTGACTCTTTCACAAAAATAAGCGCTACACTTTTTCATATTCATAACATAACAATAACATAACATTATTATCACGTTCTACTTACTTACGTATCATATTATTTTTGTTATAATAGTTTGGATACACTTTAACTCCCTCAAAACACTTAAGCTAACCCTTAGACCCCTTTTACACTGGGGCGGTTTGCAGGCGCTATTGCGCTAAAAATAGCGCCTGCAAACCGACCCAAAACAGCGGCTGCTGTTCCTCCAGTGTGAAAGCCCCCGAGGGCTTTCTCACTGGAGCGGTGCGCTAGCAGGACTGCTCCAAAAATCCTGCCAGCCGCATCTTTGGAGCGGCGAAGGAGCGGTGTGTTTACCGCTCCTCCACCGCTCCTGCCCATTGAAATCAATGGGACAGCATGGCTATACCACCGGCAATGCGCCTCTGCAGAGGCACACTGCCGGCGGTATTAACCCTTTTTCGTCCACTGGCGGGGGTTAAAACCGCACCGCTAGCGGCCGAATACCGCCGCAATTCCGACGACAAAGCGCCGCTAAAAATAGCGGCACTTTACCGCCACCCGCACCTCCCGCCCCAGTGTGGAAGGGGCCTTATAGTGAGCCCTTAACATCTCCTCCCCAAGCAGGTAAACCTCATCGCCAGTCTCCTCCCCAGATCCCCCCCCCCCCAATGTCTTTTATGCCTTTATAATTTTTTAGTTTAACTTTTCCAGGCGCTGGGTCACCTGACATGCATGGTTCCCTTCCCCTTCGCCCCGGTGCTGGGTGGTCCCTCAATGATGCAGAAAGCAGTGATGGCCCGATGATGTCAGTGCCCCCTTCTGCATCGCTGCATGTAAGTAAAGGCCTCCAGGGGGCGGGCCCATGACACCTTGCACTCACAGGGTGTCCTATTCTTCTGGAGTGAATGGCAGCCATCTAGTAGCATAAACATATTACTGCAGGGCAGGTCCAGGGCAAGGGCTGGGCAGAAGGGGAGGCTGCCCAGGGCGCAGAGAAGCAAAGAATAGACACAGGGTTGTACACCTATTCTATGGCATGTATTAACAGAGGGGGGAGGGGGCGCAATTTAAGATTCTTGCTCAGGGCACAGCACCAGATAGGAGGTGAGTATTTCAGCCAGACCTTTTTTTTTAAACCTCCCGGGGCACCATTTAACAGGAAAAAAAAAAAAAAAAACCTCACTTGTTGGCATTCTAACCCTTCCCCCACTCTACCCATAACTTAAAAAAAGGTTTTGGCTGCAGATGGACTTTAACGGTCATTACTAGACGGCGCTGCATATCTCTCGAGCAGAATGTCATAAGCAGCGAGCCAAGCATTCCAGAACATATTACTTCTACAAATCTCTGCCCATTAACGCACTTCAACTCATTTTACTTGCAAGTTCAACACAAGTGCATTATAATCCATCTGGGCTCGGAATTAATCTTCTCCGGCCCGCAGAAATCACGCCGTTTCCATGTTAGCGCGGCTCGGACAGAAGAACTCCGCTGGGCGGGGGACGAATTTCCCCTTATAAATTGCGCTACCTGCCGGCCCTTTGCATAAGTTTGTGTGCACCACCAGCCAGCGGCCCCCCCATGTGAAAGTCCCCCCCCCCGTGTGAAAGTCCCCCACCCCGTGTGAAAGTCCCCCCCCCGTGTGAAAGTCCCCCCACCCCGTGTGAAAGTCCCCCCACCCCGTGTGAAAGTCCCCCCACCCCGTGTGAAAGTCCCCCCCCCCGTGTGAAAGTCCGGGACCTGAAAACACGCAGGCTGGTGAATCCGAAGCTGGCAGAGAACGGCATATTTTGCGGGTTCGAATGGCGATTGGAGAGAAGAGATAAGATCCCAAGTAAACAGAAGCACTCCTCCAGCCCTCTTGGAAGTTGGTGAAGTGCCCACAGAATCTGCTGATAAAGGTCCCATCTGTGAAAACAAAGCGCCGGCGCGGTTCTCATACACTTCAGCCAGAGACCGAAAGGGCTTATTTTCCTTCTTTTGACCGTCTTGTTATTCCTTTCCACAAAAGAAGACATCTGCCGAGAGAACCGAAGGATGGGGGAGTTCCTTCTCAGGACACAACGATCGGAGGAGCAGGCGCGGTCCCATCTCAGGGGTGTGGCGAGGCCCCAGAACAGGACTATGTACCATTGCTTTCAATTTCTCTCCTCTCCTTCTAGTTCCGGATATACTCGAGTATAAGCCGACCCGAATATAAGCCGAGGCACCTAATTTTACCACAAAAAACTGGGAAAACGTATTGACTCGAGTATAAGCCTAGGGTGTCCATGTGCATGCCTCACTGTGTCCATATGCATGCCTCACTGTGCCCAATCTCCCTACATGATCTCCTGCACTGTGTGACTAGACTGACGTTTAACATGGGAGTCTATGGAAGGGGTGCCCGGCTTTGAAAAATCGGTGCTCCCCGGCCGTAGGATCCCCAGACAAAAAAACTTTTCACACTTGTAGAGAAAGAGTGGGACTACATGTGTTCCAAGTTTGGGGTCTAGAGGACCTACGGCCGGCCGGTACCGGGTCCCCAAACTCACTGGAGAAATTACCGTTTAACATGGGAGTCTATGGAAGAGGTGCCCGGCTTTGAAAAATCGGTGCTCCCCGGCTGTAGGTCCCCCGGACAACAAACTTTGCAAAACGTTAGAGGAAGAGGGGGGCTACATGTGTGCCAAGTTTGGGGTCTAGGGGACCTACGGCCGGCTGTTACCGGGTCCCCAAAATTTCCGGGAGATCAGACGCAAAAAGGTGACTCGAGTATAAGCCGAGGGGGGCATTTTCAGCACAAAGTGCTGAAAAACTCGGCTTATACTCGAGTATATATGGTAACTTGCGTTCCATTGGCTGAAATAAAAATGATAAAGCCCGAAAATGCCCCCAAAAAAACCGCCCATGTACACTAGGGTGACCACATGACCTGGATTGCCCGGGACAGTCCCACATTTTGCAGATCTGTCCCGGGCACCTTCATTCCAGGACAATACAGTGTCCTGGAATAAAACTGACACAGCCAGCCCCCCCCCCCAAATCTGATGCCCCAAAAAAGGCCGCCACATCAACGCTTTACTCACTGACAGTACTTGTCCTGGCCAGGAATGCCTGGAGGAGAACAATCCCCGCCCCCTGCTTGTGATTGGAGACATCATAAATCCCGCCTCGTGTCCAATCACTGGGCTGTGATTCGTTACAGCACATGCTGATTTTTGGGAAGGGAGGGGGGTGTCCCTGAATGGTAGTTTGGAAATGTGGTCACCCTAATGCACACGCATCGAAAAATGCTCACGAAGCTCAGGTGTGAACCTAGCCCAAGGTTATGAATAGAGTAGGGAACAGGGGAGGACTGGGCTGGGGTTCAGGAGGGCAGGGCCCCTGATAAGGCAGTACAGCCAGCCCCCTGTTCCTGGCCCAGAGCCCATCAGTTCAAAAGGGGGGCACAGGCACCTGAGCAGGAGGGCCGGCTGTACTTTCTTATTGCAGACACCGATCCTCTTCTGTTTCCCACTGCAGTGCTGTCGGCTTCTCCTCCTCTCCCTCCCTCCGGCTGCACTGCGGGGGGATTGGTTCTAGCATGTGGGCCCCTTCTATTGTCCGGGCCCCCCTGTGTGCTCCTTTTCTCCGATCTGTGTACAGGGAACGGCGATCTGTGTACAGGGAACGGCGATCTGTGTACAGGGAACGGCGATCTGTGTACAGGGAACGGAGATCTGTGTACAGGGAACGGAGATCTGTGTACAGGGAACGGCGATCTGTGTACAGGGAACGGAGATCTGTGTACAGGGAACGGAGATCTGTGTACAGGGAACGGCGATCTGTGTACAGGGAACGGCGATCTGTGTACAGGGAACGGCGATCTGTGTACAGGGAACGGCGATCTGTGTACAGGGAACGGAGATCTGTGTACAGGGAACGGCGATCTGTGTACAGGGAACGGAGATCTGTGTACAGGGAACGGCGATCTGTGTACAGGGAACGGCGATCTGTGTACAGGGAACGGCGATCTGTGTACAGGGAACGGCGATCTGTGTACAGGGAACGGAGATCTGTGTACAGGGAACGGAGATCTGTGTACAGGGAACGGAGATCTGTGTACAGGGAACGGCGATCTGTGTACAGGGAACGGAGATCTGTGTACAGGGAACGGCGATCTGTGTACAGGGAACGGCGATCTGTGTACAGGGAACGGCGATCTGTGTACAGGGAACGGCGATCTGTGTACAGGGAACGGAGATCTGTGTACAGGGAACGGAGATCTGTGTACAGGGAACGGAGATCTGTGTACAGGGAACGGCGATCTGTGTACAGGGAACGGAGATCTGTGTACAGGGAACGGCGATCTGTGTACAGGGAACGGCGATCTGTGTACAGGGAACGGAGATCTGTGTACAGGGAACGGAGATCTGTGTACAGGGAACGGCGATCTGTGTACAGGGAACGGCGATCTGTGTACAGGGAACGGCGATCTGTGTACAGGGAACGGCGATCTGTGTACAGGGAACGGCGATCTGTGTACAGGGAACGGAGATCTGTGTACAGGGAACGGAGATCTGTGTACAGGGAACGGAGATCTGTGTACAGGGAACGGCGATCTGTGTACAGGGAACGGAGATCTGTGTACAGGGAACGGCGATCTGTGTACAGGGAACGGAGATCTGTGTACAGGGAACGGCGATCTGTGTACAGGGAACGGCGATCTGTGTACAGGGAACGGAGATCTGTGTACAGGGAACGGAGATCTGTGTACAGGGAACGGAGATCTGTGTACAGGGAACGGAGATCTGTGTACAGGGAACGGCGATCTGTGTACAGGGAACGGAGATCTGTGTACAGGGAACGGCGATCTGTGTACAGGGAACGGCGATCTGTGTACAGGGAACGGCGATCTGTGTACAGGGAACGGCGATCTGTGTACAGGGAACGGAGATCTGTGTACAGGGAACGGAGATCTGTGTACAGGGAACGGAGATCTGTGTACAGGGAACGGCGATCTGTGTACAGGGAACGGAGATCTGTGTACAGGGAACGGCGATCTGTGTACAGGGAACGGCGATCTGTGTACAGGGAACGGCGATCTGTGTACAGGGAACGGCGATCTGTGTACAGGGAACGGCGATCTGTGTACAGGGAACGGAGATCTGTGTACAGGGAACGGCGATCTGTGTACAGGGAACGGCGATCTGTGTACAGGGAACGGCGATCTGTGTACAGGGAACGGCGATCTGTGTACAGGGAACGGAGATCTGTGTACAGGGAACGGAGATCTGTGTACAGGGAACGGAGATCTGTGTACAGGGAACGGCGATCTGTGTACAGGGAACGGAGATCTGTGTACAGGGAACGGCGATCTGTGTACAGGGAACGGCGATCTGTGTACAGGGAACGGAGATCTGTGTACAGGGAACGGAGATCTGTGTACAGGGAACGGAGATCTGTGTACAGGGAACGGCGATCTGTGTACAGGGAACGGAGATCTGTGTACAGGGAACGGCGATCTGTGTACAGGGAACGGCGATCTGTGTACAGGGAACGGAGATCTGTGTACAGGGAACGGAGATCTGTGTACAGGGAACGGAGATCTGTGTACAGGGAACGGCGATCTGTGTACAGGGAACGGAGATCTGTGTACAGGGAACGGCGATCTGTGTACAGGGAACGGCGATCTGTGTACAGGGAACGGCGATCTGTGTACAGGGAACGGCGATCTGTGTACAGGGAACGGAGATCTGTGTACAGGGAACGGAGATCTGTGTACAGGGAACGGCGATCTGTGTACAGGGAACGGCGATCTGTGTACAGGGAACGGAGATCTGTGTACAGGGAACGGAGATCTGTGTACAGGGAACGGCGATCTGTGTACAGGGAACGGCGATCTGTGTACAGGGAACGGAGATCTGTGTACAGGGAACGGCGATCTGTGTACAGGGAACGGAGATCTGTGTACAGGGAACGGAGATCTGTGTACAGGGAACGGTGATCTGTGTACAGGGAACGGAGATCTGTGTACAGGGAACGGAGATCTGTGTACAGGGAACGGCGATCTGTGTACAGGGAACGGAGATCTGTGTACAGGGAACGGCGATCTGTGTACAGGGAACGGCGATCTGTGTACAGGGAACGGCGATCTGTGTACAGGGAATGATGCTGTTTTTTTTCTTGCTGCTTCTCCTTCCACTGTCCAGGATGACCTGGGCTCAAAGGAAGTGGGTTAAAGGACTCTGACTATTTCTTCCTGCTTCTCCTTTTTCACTGTCCAGTCACTGGCTGGGGGGAGGGACAAGACCTGTGTTACCTAACTGCAGCTAGAAAACCCCTAGTCTCCGGACAGGGCTGTGCTGTGTGGCGGAGCTGTGTAAATCTCAGGACTGGATGGACAGAAATACAGATCCCCCATATTGTGTATGTAGCAGTTTTTTTCTGGAGTCATTGAAGAGATTATAAAGTAACTGTTTCTAATGTACAATTCTCCTTTAATTCGTCCTCAGTAATAGAACCCCCCCCCCGCGCGGCCGTCGCCCCCGAACATAAAGCCTCACCCCCCCCCGTGGCCGGAGCCCCCCGAACAGAAAGCCTCACCCCCCTGCGTGGCCAGAGCCCCCCCAAACAGAAAGCCTCACCCCCCATGGCTGGAGCCCCCCGAACAGAAAGCCTCACCCCCCCGCAGCTGGAGCCCCCGAACAGAAAGCCACCCCCCTGTGGCCGGAGCCCCCCCGAACAGAAAGGCTCACCCCCGGGTCCAAAACCCCCCGAACAGAAATCTTCACCCCCCGTGGCTGGAGCCCCCCGAACAGAAAGCCTCACCCCCCGTGGCTGGAGCCCCCCGAACAGAAAGCCTCACCCCCTGTGGCCAGAGCCCCCCCAAACAGAAAGCCTCACCCCCCCGTGGCCGGAGCCCCCCGAACAGAAAGCCTCACCCCCCCGTGGCCAGAGCCCCCCGAACAGAAAGCCTCAACCCCCCGTGGCCGGAGCCCCCTGAACAGAAAGCCTCAACCCCCCTGCGTGGCCAGAGCCCCCCGAACAGAAAGCCTCAACCCCCCTGCGTGGCCAGAGCCCCCGAACAGAAAGCCTCACCCCCCTGCATGGCCAGAGCCCCCCGAACAGAAAGCCTGAGCCCCCCGAACAGAAAGCATCACCCCCCCCGTGGCCAGAGCCCCCCGAACAGAAAGCCTCACCCCCTGTGTGGCCAGAGCCCCCCCAAACAGAAAGCCTCACCCCCCGTGGCCGGAGCCCCCCGAACAGAAAGCCTCACCACCCGTGGCCGGAGCCCCCCGAACAGAAAGCCTCACCCCCCGTGGCCGGAGCCCCCCGAACAGAAAGCCTCACCCCCCGTGGCCGGAGCCCCCCGAACAGAAAGCCTCACCCCCCGTGGCCAGAGCCCCCCGAACAGAAAGCCTCACCCCCCGTGGCCAGAGCCCGCCGAACAGAAAGCCTCACCCCCCGTGGCCAGAGCCCGCCGAACAGAAAGCCTCACCCCCTGTGGCCAGAGCCCCCCCGAACAGAAAGCCTCACCCCCTGTGGCCAGAGCCCCCCCAAACAGAAAGCCTGAGCCCCCCGAACAGAAAGCCTCAACCCCCCCGTGGCCGGAGCCCCCTGAACAGAAAGCCTCAACCCCCCTGCGTGGCCAGAGCCCCCCGAACAGAAAGCCTCAACCCCCCTGCGTGGCCAGAGCCCCCGAACAGAAAGCCTCACCCCCCTGCATGGCCAGAGCCCCCCGAACAGAAAGCCTGAGCCCCCCGAACAGAAAGCATCACCCCCCCCGTGGCCAGAGCCCCCCGAACAGAAAGCCTCACCCCCTGTGTGGCCAGAGCCCCCCCAAACAGAAAGCCTCACCCCCCGTGGCCGGAGCCCCCCGAACAGAAAGCCTCACCCCCCGTGGCCGGAGCCCCCCGAACAGAAAGCCTCACCCCCCGTGGCCGGAGCCCCCCGAACAGAAAGCCTCACCCCCCGTGGCCGGAGCCCCCCGAACAGAAAGCCTCACCCCCCGTGGCCAGAGCCCCCCGAACAGAAAGCCTCACCCCCCGTGGCCAGAGCCCGCCGAACAGAAAGCCTCACCCCCCGTGGCCAGAGCCCCCCGAACAGAAAGCCTCACCCCCCCCGTGGCCAGAGCCCCCCGAACAGAAAGCCTCACCCCCCTGTGGCCAGAGCCCCCCGAACAGAAAGCCTCACCCCCCCCGTGGCCAGAGCCCCCCCGAACAGAAAGCCTCACCCCCCCGTGGCCAGAGCCCCCCCGAACAGAAAGCCTCACCCCCCCGTGGCCAGAGCCCCCCCGAACAGAAAGCCTCACCCCCCGTGGCCAGAGCCCCCCCGAACAGAAAGCCTCACCCCCCCCCCCGTGGCCAGAGCCCCCCCGAACAGAAAGCCTCACCCCCCCCGTGGCCAGAGCCCCCCCGAACAGAAAGCCTCACCCCCCCGTGGCCAGAGCCCCCCCGAACAGAAAGCCTCACCCCCGTGGCCAGAGCCCCCCCGAACAGAAAGCCTCACCCCCCGTGGCCAGTGCCCCCCGAACAGAAAGCCTCACCCCCCGTGGCCAGAGCCCCCCGAACAGAAAGCCTCACCCCCCCCGTGGCCAGAGCCCCCCCGAACAGAAAGCCTCACCCCCCCCGTGGCCAGAGCCCCCCCGAACAGAAAGCCTCACCCCCGTGGCCAGAGCCCCCCCGAACAGAAAGCCTCACCCCCCGTGGCCAGTGCCCCCCGAACAGAAAGCCTCACCCCCCGTGGCCAGAGCCCCCCGAACAGAAAGCCTCACCCCCCGTGGCCAGAGCCCCCCGAACAGAAAGCCTCACCCCCCGTGGCCAGAGCCCCCGAACAGAAAGCCTGATCCCCCCCCACCCGTGGCCGGAGCCCCCCTGAACAGAAAGCCTGACTCCCCGGGCCGCGCACGTTGCTTGCGCTTGCAAAACCTCCCAGCATGACGGAGTGCGAGTCATGTCATCGGAGAAACCTCCACCAGCGACATGTACAGAAAAACAGCAGATGTTCCGTGAAGTAAAGCGCGTCGCTCACGCCAAGACGCTGGAAAACAACATTCATTTCCTTCGCTCTTTGATAACGATGATGTCATGCAGTTAATAGGAAGTGCCTGTCATTCTCTTTTATTGTAGAAAGCCGAGGGGCCCGCCGCCGCCGCCGAACGCCAAAACTTTAATTAAGCCGCTTTTTAATTTTGTGGAACGCATGCAAATCGCAGGCTGAGCTCACTTCTAATGATTTTGCCTTTTTTTTTTTCTTTTTTTTAATCCCGGGAATTATCCGGGGTGGTGGAGTGTAATCGTGCCGCAGCACCTGCAAAAACAACCGCCTGAGCGATGTCATAGCGATAACTCAGCGGCCAATTAGGACGCGCCATTGTAACGTAATCCAGGCTGGGGTGGAATTTAGGTGACTATTACACGTGTGATGGGGCCCCCGCCATGGGGGCAAAGAAAAATATCACAGCGAATGACCCCAGAAATGAACGTTCACCTGCTGACCAGCCAAGGCGGAAAAAACGATTTAAAGGGTGCGTCCAGAAAAAACAAAACACAGATGCTGCGCGGCTACATTTTATTACAAGTGGAATTCTAACCCAGATTTCTTTTTTTTTCTGGGGGTGTCGGATCCTCTGTCGGGGGTTTTTATTGCCCTCTGTTGCCACTTTGTGGAGAATTACTTTTACTTCCTTTTGTATCACTAAGAGAGGAAACGAGGGGAACTCTCCCCAATGGGAACACAGCAGAAAGTAAAAGGAGTGTGAGTGAGGGTTAGAACCTCCGGCAGGAGAAGTTTGCAGTCTGCGGCCCCTTTGGGGAGAACTTCCCTCACTTCCTGGTAAAGTCAAAGAGACAGGAAGTGAGAAGATATTAAAAGGTACAATGCCCCACCACTTGTCTATAGCTAGCAATGGCCCCCGCACACACCCTGGCATGGGGCAAAAGTACTTCCCAGCCTCCCGCAATGCAATGTTCAGCACCTGAGAGCAGTCACATTGGTGATGATGATGGCGATGATGGTAATGATGGAGGTTGTGATGGTAAAGGAAGTGGTTGTATAAGTGCTGATGGTCTTAACGACAGCAATGACATTGGTTGTGATGGAGGTGGTGGCAGTAGTTGTGGTGATGATGGTGGTAATAATGGCAGTTGGTGGTGGAGGTGGTGGCTGTGGTGGTGGTGACAGAGGTGGCAATGACAGTGAAGGTGATGATAGTGGTGATGAATCAACAACATTTATATGATGATGGATGATGGTGGAGGCGGTGGCAGTAGTTGTGATGGTGGTGGAGGCGGTGGCAGTAGTTGTGGTGGTGGTGGAGGCAGTGGCAGTAGTTGTGGTGGTGATGGAGGCGGTGGCAGTAGTTGTGGTGGTGGTGGAGGCGGTGGCAGTAGTTGTGGTGGTGGTGGAGGCGGTGGCAGTAGTTGTGGTGGTGGTGGAGGCGGTGGCAGTAGTTGTGGTGGTGGTGGAGGCGGTGGCAGTAGTTGTGGTGGTGGTGGAGGCGGTGGCAGTAGTTGTGGTGGTGGTGGAGGCGGTGGCAGTAGTTGTGGTGGTGGTGGAGGCGGTGGCAGTAGTTGTGGTGGTGGTGGAGGCGGTGGCAGTAGTTGTGGTGGTGATGGAGGCGGTGGCAGTAGTTGTGGTGGTGGTGGAGGCGGTGGCAGTAGTTGTGGTGGTGGTGGAGGCGGTGGCAGTAGTTGTGGTGGTGGTGGAGGCGGTGGCAGTAGTTGTGGTGGAGGCAGTGGCAGTAGTTGTGGTGGTGGTGGAGGCGGTGGCAGTAGTTGTGGTGGAGGCAGTGGCAGTAGTTGTGGTGGTGGTGGAGGCAGTAGTTGTGGTGATGGTGGAGGCAGTAGTTGTGGTGATGGTGGAGGAGGCGGTGGCAGTAGTTGTGGTGGTGGTGGAGGCGGTGGCAGTAGTTGTGGTGGAGGCAGTGGCAGTAGTTGTGGTGATGGAGGCGGTGGCAGTAGTTGTGGTGATGGTGGTGGAGGCGGTGGCAGTAGTTGTGGTGATGGTGGTGGAGGCGGTGGCAGTAGTTGTGGTGATGGTGGTGGAGGCGGTGGCAGTAGTTGTGGTGGTGGTGAAGGCGGTGGCAGTAGTTGTGGTGATGGTGGTGGAGGTGGTGGCAGTAGTTCTGGTGGAGGCGGTGGCAGTAGTTGTGGTGATGGTGGTGGAGGCGGTGGCAGTAGTTGTGGTGGTGGTGGTGAAGGCGGTGGCAGTAGTTGTGGTGATGGTGGTGGAGGTGGTGGCAGTAGTGTGATGGTGGTGGAGGTGGTGGCAGTAGTTCTGGTGATGGTGGTGGAGGTGGTGGCAGTAGTTGTGGTGATGGTGGTGGAGGTGGTGGCAGTAGTTGTGGTGATGGTGGTGGAGGTGGTGGCAGTAGTTGTGGTGATGGTGGTGGAGGTGGTGGCAGTAGTTGTGGTGATGGTGGTGGAGGTGGTGGCAGTAGTTGTGGTGATGGTGGTGGAGGTGGTGGCAGTAGTTCTGGTGGAGGCGGTGGCAGTAGTTGTGGTGGTGGTGGTGGAGGTGGTGGCAGTAGTGTGATGGCGGTGGCGGTGGTGGCAGTAGTTGTGGTGAAGGCGGTGGCGGTGGTAGTTGTGGTGAAGGCGGTGGCAGTAGTTGTGGTGAAGGCGGTGGCAGTGGTGGCAGTAGTTGTGGTGAAGGCGGTGGCGGTGGTGGCAGTAGTTGTGGTGAAGGCGGTGGCGGTGGTGGCAGTAGTTGTGGTGATGGTGGCAGTAGTTGTGGTGATGGTGGTGGAGGTGGTGGCAGTAGTTGTGGTGATGGTGGTGGCAGTAGTTGTGGTGATGGTGGTGGAGGCGGTGGCAGTAGTTGTGGTGATGGTGGTGGAGGCGGTGGCAGTAGTTGTGGTGATGGTGGTGGAGGCGGTGGCAGTAGTTGTGGTGAAGGCGGTGGTGGTGGTGGCAGTAGTTGTGGTGAAGGCGGTGGTGGCAGTAGTTGTGGTGATGGTGGTGGAGGTGGTGGCAGTAGTTCTGGTGATGGTGATGGTGGTGGAGGCGGTGGCAGTGGTGGTGATGGTGATGGTGGTGGAGGTGGTGGCAGTAGTTGTGGTGATGGTGGTGGAGGTGGTGGCAGTAGTTGTGGTGATGGTGGTGGAGGCGGTGGCAGTAGTTGTGGTGATGGAGGTGGTGGCAGTAGTTGTGGTGATGGAGGTGGTGGCAGTAGTTGTGGTGAAGGCGGTGGCGGTGGTGGCAGTAGTTGTGGTGATGGTGGTGGAGGTGGTGGCAGTAGTTCTGGTGATGGTGATGGTGGTGGAGGCGGTGGCAGTGGTGGTGATGGTGATGGTGATGGTGGTGGAGGTGGTGGCAGTAGTTGTGGTGATGGTGGTGGAGGCGGTGGCAGTAGTTGTGGTGAAGGCGGTGGCGGTGGTGGCAGTAGTTGTGGTGATGGTGGTGGAGGTGGTGGCAGTAGTTGTGGTGATGGAGGTGGTGGCAGTAGTTGTGGTGATGGTGGTGGAGGTGGTGGCAGTAGTTGTGGTGATGGTGGTGGAGGTGGTGGCAGTAGTTGTGGTGATGGTGGTGGCAGTAGTTGTGGTGATGGTGGTGGAGGCGGTGGCAGTAGTTGTGGTGATGGTGGTGGAGGCGGTGGCAGTAGTTGTGGTGATGGTGGTGGAGGCGGTGGCAGTAGTTGTGGTGAAGGCGGTGGCAGTGGTGGCAGTAGTTGTGGTGAAGGCGGTGGTGGTGGTGGCAGTAGTTGTGGTGAAGGCGGTGGTGGCAGTAGTTGTGGTGATGGTGGTGGAGGTGGTGGCAGTAGTTCTGGTGATGGTGATGGTGGTGGAGGCGGTGGCAGTGGTGGTGATGGTGATGGTGATGGTGGTGGAGGTGGTGGCAGTAGTTGTGGTGATGGTGGTGGAGGTGGTGGCAGTAGTTGTGGTGATGGTGGTGGAGGCGGTGGCAGTAGTTGTGGTGATGGTGGTGGAGGCAGTAGTTGTGGTGATGGAGGTGGTGGCAGTAGTTGTGGTGAAGGCGGTGGCGGTGGTGGCAGTAGTTGTGGTGATGGTGGTGGAGGTGGTGGCAGTAGTTGTGGTGATGGAGGTGGTGGCAGTAGTTGTGGTGATGGTGGTGGAGGTGGTGGCAGTAGTTGTGGTGATGGTGGTGGAGGTGGTGGCAGTAGTTCTGGTGGAGGCGGTGGCAGTAGTTGTGGTGAAGGCGGTGGCGGTGGTGGCAGTAGTTGTGGTGATGGTGGTGGAGGTGGTGGCAGTAGTTGTGGTGATGGAGGTGGTGGCAGTAGTTGTGGTGATGGTGGTGGAGGCGGTGGCAGTAGTTGTGGTGATGGAGGTGGTGGCAGTAGTTGTGGTGATGGAGGTGGTGGCAGTAGTTGTGGTGAAGGCGGTGGCGGTGGTGGCAGTAGTTGTGGTGAAGGCGGTGGTGGCAGTAGTTGTGGTGATGGTGGTGGAGGTGGTGGCAGTAGTTCTGGTGATGGTGGTGGAGGCGGTGGCAGTGATGGTGATGGTGGTGGAGGTGGTGGCAGTAGTTGTGGTGATGGTGGTGGAGGCGGTGGCAGTAGTTGTGGTGATGGAGGTGGTGGCAGTAGTTGTGGTGATGGAGGTGGTGGCAGTAGTTGTGGTGATGGAGGTGGTGGCAGTAGTTGTGGTGAAGGCGGTGGCGGTGGTGGCAGTAGTTGTGGTGATGGTGGTGGAGGTGGTGGCAGTAGTTCTGGTGATGGTGATGGTGGTGGAGGCGGTGGCAGTGGTGGTGATGGTGATGGTGGTGGTGGCAGTAGTTGTGGTGATGGTGGTGGAGGCGGTGGCAGTAGTTGTGGTGAAGGTGGTGGCGGTGGTGGCAGTAGTTGTGGTGATGGTGGTGGAGGCGGTGGCAGTAGTTGTGGTGATGGAGGTGGTGGCAGTAGTTGTGGTGATGGTGGTGGAGGCGGTGGCAGTAGTTGTGGTGATGGAGGTGGTGGCAGTAGTTGTGGTGATGGAGGTGGTGGCAGTAGTTGTGGTGATGGAGGTGGTGGCAGTAGTTGTGGTGAAGGCGGTGGCGGTGGTGGCAGTAGTTGTGGTGATGGTGGTGGAGGTGGTGGCAGTAGTTCTGGTGATGGTGATGGTGGTGGAGGCGGTGGCAGTGGTGGTGATGGTGATGGTGGTGGTGGCAGTAGTTGTGGTGATGGTGGTGGAGGCGGTGGCAGTAGTTGTGGTGAAGGTGGTGGCGGTGGTGGCAGTAGTTGTGGTGATGGTGGTGGAGGTGGTGGCAGTAGTTCTGGTGATGGTGATGGTGGTGGAGGCGGTGGCAGTGGTGGTGATGGTGATGGTGATGGTGATGGTCGGGTGCATGCTTGGCCATGTGCAAGTTTGGACTGTTTTGGAAAGTGGGATCTTTCATAGGAATTCCAGGGGCTCTTCCTGTCATGTGGATGAAGATATTCTGTATCCCGGACCCCCAACTGTGAGAGATTTCAATGGCTTTAAAACTGCCGATTCCCCCCACCGCCCCTCCCCCCCCTTTCCACGGCAGGATAAATGTAAAGGTAAATTTCCATCGGTGACCCGTCTTACTTTTCGGTACAATGACTTCTTCCCTCACAGGTGACAATCCAGCTTTCAGAAGCCATTTCCTTCTTATAAAGGAATCTGCCAAGCGTGGTGATATGACTCGGCGGTGCTGGAAAGGGTTGGGAGATAACGGCGTATCCCCGGGAATCGGCACAGGATCGGCGTATCCGGTTTGTGGTATATCCTGTACACTTGGGTTTTGTCCTCTCCTTATCTCCTCCGTCCTCCTGTCTTCACTTTCAGAACCTGTAACTTGTGAACACAAACAGCTCAGCAGGCCAGATAAGAAGATTCCGGAAGCCCTCGGTATCGGCTCAGACTGGAAGAGGAAGGCGCTCTCACGGCTTGTCTTCTTTCCTAACAAATGCGGCCGTGTCCTGGGAATTAAACCCGATCCCTTATTTGTCTTCCAGCATCAACCGCGGCTTTGTTACCCCAGATAGCGGCACATCGATACTATACGTTAAAAGAAGGAGATATGATATGGAAGTCATGTGGTCTGAAAAGAAAAATTCCATGAAAGGCCAAAAAAAACTATTTATTAAAAATGTCCAAAATTTTTGACACGAACTGCAGGCGAGTTTCAGAAAGACGACCCGGTGTAGAGATTAGAATTGTTGCCTTGGGGGGGTCTCCTGCATGTGGGGGGGGCGGGGCTTACTGCGAGAAGTCCGTATGATTTCTTTGTGTGGATTCCATCACAACCCAAAAACATTTCAGTAGGTAAATCTAGATAAAGTTGTGGGTGCGCCCCCTGGAGGCTGGACTGTTAAGCCAGTTCCCTATGGCCTTCTCACACCCCGATTCTACACTTCTTCGGCTTTAGGTCTTCTCAGAAGTTGCTACCGTCACTTCGTTTCAGAGGCCTCAACTTCACCAGTGCTTCCAGGTTGAGTCCTTAGGGCACATTGGTTAAGCACAAGGCCCGTGGGCTGAATCTGGCCATTTCACACTTCTCCTGCAGCTGCGGCACCCCCCCCCCCCCGTCTTTGTCCCACCTTGTCTCAGCAGTTGGAAGCAGAGAGGAGAACAGAACTTCTCCTACAGATCCTGCGCCTCCCTGTGCAGCCACGGAGAGGTGCTTCTCTGCTCTCCCCCTGTCTCAACAGTTAACAGCAGAGAGGAGGACAGAACTCCTCCCACAGATCCTGCTCTTCCTTGTGCAGCCACGGAGAGGCACTTCTCTGCTCTCCCCCGTCTCAGCAGTCAACAGCAGAGAGGAGGACAGAACTCCTCCCACAGATCATGCTCTTCCTTGTGCAGCTGCGGAGACGTGCTTCTCTGATCTCCCCCGTCTCAGCAGTCAACAGCAGAGAGGAGGACAGAATTCCTCCTACAGATCCTGCGCCTCCTTGTGCAGCCGCAGCACCCCCTTTTCTCTGCCCCCACATTGTCTGAGTAGTTAGAAGCAGAGAGGAGGACAGGACCCCCCCTCCAGATCCTTTACTACTCCGTGCAGCCGCAGAGAGGCTCATTTTTTTGCCCTCCCCCATTCTCAGCAGAGAGGACAGAACTTCTCCTACAGATCCTGCGCCTCTCTGTGCAGCTGCAGCACCCCCTCTTCTCCGCCTCCCCTGGTCTCAGCATTCAGCTGACTCCAGTCCTCCTCTGGTCCTTCTTCGGGACCCTGTACTTTCTGCTTCTCAGCTCCACCCCCAGCTTAGGTAAGGGGGGAGGGGAGTGCACTGTGATGTAAGGGAGGGTGGGGGACTCTTGGCTTCTGAAGGTGGGAGGCTCTTTACATCTGATGTAAGGGGGAGGGGTGTAAGGTTGCCACCTGGTCCAGGATTCACCCGTACAGTCCGGGTTTTGGAATTATGTGTCTTCCTGAAACCCGGACACATTATTCAGGCCTGGCTGTGGCTCCCCAAGTTACTGAGATCGTCACACAAAAATCTGTTGCCATTCGGAAAGCTGCGGGTTGCTGTCTGGGGGCCGGATTGGCATCAATGGGGCACTGGGGGGGGGGTGATGATGTCAGCGAGAGCGTTTTAGCCATATCCACCGCTAGCCGCAGCGCCATACGTTGCCGCTCTCCTTGGGACACCCGAAGATGTCCCGGGTCTTTGATAATCCTACAGTGGATACTATTGTAGCAAGAAAAACATGCAGGATTATTCAGAAGGAGAAGCCAAAGGTGGGACTTTAGAGGCAACACAACAAATAGAAATTGCCGAAAAAGTTCCATTTATTACAAAGAGTGCAGCAAAAATAAACACAATGTTCAAAGATACAAAACCAAACAAGATATTGAAAGGAATGAGTGGAGTCCCTTGTGGGTCTACGCGTTTCGCCTCTAGAGGCCTAATGGTGACCTCCAGAGTCAGGGAGAGACTTCCTTCTTTGTAGAGTGCGTTACCAGGCATGGTGGGTGCAAGTGATGGGCGCCAGACACTTTTTGAATGCAAAGAGATTTATTATCTCTTGAACAAGAACTGTGGGAGAGGGAGAGAGGGTTAGGGCAAGGACACCCTCAACCACCTTCCCACCCGGCCAATTCTGACACTTCGCTCCTTCATGTAAAAATCATCATTTTTATTGCTAGAAAATGACACAGAAACCCCCAAACATTATTGTCTTTTTTTTAGCAGAGACCTTAGAGAATAAAATGGCGGTCATTGCAACTTTTTATCTCGCCCGGTATTTGCGCAGCAATTTTTCAAACGCGTTTTTTTTTTGGGGAAAAAAAAAAATCAGTTTCATGCTTTAACCCCTTCCATACCGGGGGGGGGGGGGGGCACTTATACACCTTCCTGCCCAGACCAATGTTCAGCTTTCAGCGCTGTTGCACTTTGAATGACAATTGCGCGGTCATGCTACAATGTACCCAAACTAAATTTTTATCATTTTTCCCCCACAAATAGAGCTTTCTTTTGGTGGTATTTGATCACCTCTGCGATTTTTATTTTCTGCTAAAAAAAGAAGATTTTTTTTCTTTCAGTTACAAAACTTTGTAAATAAGTAAGTTTTCTCCTTCACTGATGGGCACTGATGGGGCTGCACTGACGGGCACTGATGGGCACCAATAGGCGGCACGGATGAGCGGCACGGATGGGCACAGATAGGCGGCATGGATATTCACGGATAGGCGACACGGATGGGCACTGATAGGCGGCATGGATGGGCACTGATAGGTGGCACAGATGGGCATGGATGGGCACTGATAGGCGGCACGGATGGGAACTGATAGGTGGCACTGTACTGTAATGTGTTGTACTAATGGATGCCAATCAGTGCCAAACAATAATGCCTGCCAGTGGTGCCCATTGTGGGCACTGATTGGCATCCATTGTGGGCACTGATTGGCATCCATTAGGCATTTCTAATTGGCATCCCTGGTGGTCTAGGGTGGCATACCTTATGGTGGGCATCCCTGGTGGTCTGGTGGCATACCTCCCAACTTTTAAAAGTCCCATTGCGGGACATTCAGATGTCCCCTCTCCCCTGCTAACTAAAGTTGTTGAGAAGGGGGGGGGTGACATTTTAAAAAAAAGGGGGGGGCTCCGAAACTAGTCCACCGATCACGGGGGGGGGGGGGGCGCTCTTACCTGCGGCTGCTGTGTTTCCTCCTCTTCATCTCTTCATGCTTCCTGCTGTGCGGGAAAACTGACAGTCTCGCGGGACTGCGGGAAGGAGGAGCCTATGCGGGTAAAACCCGCAGAATCCGTGCCAGTTGGGAGGTATGCTGGTGGTCCAGTGTGGGCATCCTCGGGGGGGGGGCTGTGCTGATAATAGATCAGCACAAACCCCCCTGTCAGAGGAGCAGCCGATCGGCTCTCCTCTACTCGCGTCTGACAGACACGAGTGAGGAAAAGCCGATGACCGGCATTTCCTGTTTACATCGTGATCAGCCGTGATTGGACACGGCTGATCACGTGGTAAAGAGTCTCCGTCGGAGACTCTTTACCTAGATCGGTGTTGCGGGGTGTCAGACTGACACCCCGCAGCAACGATCGCCCCCGGGGGTGCGCAGCGGCTCAATATCCTGATCACATCATATGACGTCCAGTCAGGATATTGAAACCACTTTGCTGCCGTCCTTTTGCAATAGGGCGGGTGGCAAGTGGTTAACCACTTAAGGACCGCTCACGGCACATATACGTCGGCAGAATGGCACAATCACGTACCTGTACGTCCCCTTTAACTGCCTGCCGTGTGGTGGTCACGCTCGCGACCCTGCCGCCATCCCCGTGAGTCGGACCACGGGTCCCGCGGACTCGATCGCCCCGCGGGGATCCCCGCGATCGTCTCACGGGAGGGATGGAGCGGGGGGGATGTGTGTGTAAAAACAACATCTCCCCGCCCCCCTACTGACAATGTCACCGATCTCCGCTCTGTGTAATCAGAGCGGAGATCGGTGACGTGTCACTTGTAGCCACGCCCCCCCCTCAGTTAGAAACGCCCCCTAGGACACACTTAGCCCCTTCAGCGCCCCCTAGTGGTTAACCCCTTCACTGCCAGTGTTATTTTTACAGTAACCAGAGCATTTTTATAGCACCGATCGCTGTGAAAATGACAATGGTCCCAAAAATGTGTCAAAAGTGTCCGATGTGTCCGCCATAATCCGA
This sequence comes from Rana muscosa, assembly GCA_029206835.1. Lineage (NCBI taxonomy): Eukaryota > Metazoa > Chordata > Amphibia > Anura > Ranidae > Rana > Rana muscosa. The sequence continues at coordinate 3,469,623 of JARGYO010005628.1, forward strand.
TCGGGTCACAGAGCTGAAGAACGCGGAGAGGTAAGTGTAAACAAACATCTCCCTGTTCTTCCTAGTGAGCCTGTCACTGATCGTCTGTTCCCTGTCATAGGGAATGACGATCAGTGACGTCACATGCCAAGCCACGCCCCCCTACAGTAAGAATAAGTCCCTAGGACACACTTAACCCCTTCAGCGCCCCTAGTGGTTAACCCCTTTACTGCCAGTGTAATTTTGACAGTAACCAGCGCATTTTTATAGCACTGATCGCTGTAAAAATGACAATGGTCCCAAAAATGTGTCAAAAGTCTCCGCCACAATGTCGCAGTCATGAAAAAAAAAAAAAAATCACTGATCGCCGCCATTACAAGTGAAAAAAAAAAAAAAAAAGTATAAAAATGCCATGAAACTATCCCCTATTTTGTAGACGCTATAACTTTTGCGCAAGCCAATCAATAAACGCTTATTGCAATTTTCTTTTACCAAAAATATGTAGAAGAATACGTATCGGACTAAACTGAGGAAAAAAATGTTTTTTTATATATTTTTGGGGGATATTTATTATAGCAAAAAGTAAAAAATATTTAATTTTTTTCAAAATTGTCGCTCTATTTTTGTTTATAGCGCAAAAAATAAAAACCGCAGAGGTGATCAAATACCACCAAAAGAAATCTCTATTTGTGGAGAAAAAAGGCACACCAATTAGTTGTTTGGGAGTCACGTAGCACGACGGCGCAATTGTCAGTTAAAGTGACGCAGTGCTGAATCGCAAAAAAGTAGCCTGGTCCTTATGCTGCGTATTGGTCCGGGGGCTTAAGTGGTAAAAAAAAAAAAAAAAAACACAGTAAAGTTAGCCCAATTTTTTCGCATAATGTGAAAGATAAAGTTGCGCCGAGTAAATAGATACCTAACATGTCACGCTTCAAAATTGCGCCCCGCTCATGGAATGGCGCCAAACTTCGCTACTTAATAATCCCCATAGGCAACGCTTTACAATTTCTTACTGGTCACATGTTTTGAGTCACAGAGGAGGTCTAGCGCTAGAATTATTGCTCTCGCTCTAAAGTTTGTTTCATTTTTTTTCTTTTAAAGATTTTTATTGAATTTTTAACTGTCAGGCTGGGTTGTTCACACTTGTGCGTTGCGTTTTTGAGCTCAGAGTCTTTGCCAAGTTCGCAATCAGTCGTTCAGCGGTTCCTTTGCGATTTTAGCTGCGGACTTGCCGACCTGGGAAGTCTCGCCGCTGTTATCATGAGGGGGAACTTCACGCCAAATTTTAAATAAAAAACCGGCATGGGTTCCCCTCCAGGAGCATACCAGGCCCTTAGGTCTGGTATGGACTTTACTGGGAACCTCTACGCCGAAAAAAAAACGGTGTGGGGGTCCCCTCAAAATCCATAGCAGACCCTTATCCGAGCACGCAACCCGGCCGGTCAGGAAAGGGGGTGGGGACAAGCGAGCGCCCCCCCCCCCTCCTGAACAGTACCAGGCCACATGCCCTCAACATGGGGGGGTGGGTGCTTTGGGGGCAGGGGGGCGCGGAGACGACACCGGAGACCCCCAAAATCAGAAGAGACCCCCGAAGTTGGAAGAAGACCCCCGGAGCTGTTTAATAAAATTATTTTAAAAACCTGTGTAGTGTTTTTATTGACATTTTTTTTTCACCAGGTGAATGGGTAGGGGGTACGATGTACCCCATACTCATTCACATAGGGTGGGGGGCCGGGATCTGGGGGCCCCCTTATTAAAGGGGGCTCCCGGATTCCGATAAGCCCCCCCGCCCGCATACCCCGACAACCAACGGCCAGGGTTGTCGGGAAGAGGCCCTGTCCTCATCAATGTGGGGGCAGGGTGCTTTGGGGTGGGGGGGCCGCAGGGCGCCCCCCTGCCCCAAAGCACCCATGTTGAGGGCATGCAGCCTGGTAAGGTTCAGCTTGTCCCCACCCCCTTTCCTGACCGGCCGGGCTGCGTGTTCGGATAAGGGTCTGCTATGGATTTTGGGGGGACCCCCACGCCGTTTTTTTTCGGCGTAGGGGTTCCCGTTAAAGTCCATACCAGACCTAAGGGCCTTGTATGCTCCTAGAGGGGAACCCATGCTGTTTTTTTTTTTATTTAAAATTTGGCGTGGAGTTCCCCCTCAAGATCCCTGTTCAGAACGCAACACATGTGCGAATCAGATGCGTGCCCATAGAACATAATGGGCCTGAATTCGCACCTGAGCCGCACCGCAATGCCTAGAGAACGCACACATTTTTTCGGCAATGCGCAGTGCGAATGCATGGCACAGATGTGAGCCAGCCTCATTGGAATCAATGTATTTTATAATGTTATGTGAATTGGATGCGGTGTAACCCACAACCGATTCGCATAGGTGTGAACGGGGCCTCAAACAAGAATATTTCAGTTACATATTGAAACAGTGTTGTCACAGAAATACATATATAAGATTCCAAAATAAAGAAGAGGTGCTTAACCACTTAAAGCGGGGGTTCCGGGCACCATTTTTTTTTTTTTTTTTTGCAAGCAAAAATAAATCACATTAAATAATCCCTCAAACATATTAATATCTCCCCAATCATTCCAGAAATCATTGCAAACACTTGCCTTATATCCTCCAGCTCATGTTGTGGCCGTATCCATCATATGTGAGAAGCCCGCTTCCTTTTTCCTTCCTTTTTCCTTCCTTTTTCCTTCCTTTTCCTTCCTTTTCCTTCCTGGTTTTCAGGGAGAGGTGCATGCTGGGCGATTTTTAGGCACAGTAATGCCCAGAGACTCCAGAGTGTCATCATTTCCCAGGAGGCAATGGGGGTCTTAGGACAGGAAGTTGAACCACCTAGGACCAGGAACTAGGCAGATTACGAAAATGCCTAGTAACAACCAGATAGAAGTGAGTAAAAAATTTATTTATTTTTTTTTTTTTTTTATTTATTTTTTTACATTAAAGACAAGCTGTTAAAGCGGAGGTTCTGCGGCAAATAATATTTTTTTTTTTCCTGGTATTGAATAGATTTTCGCATTATAAATAATCACTCACTCGTTTGAGGTTATGAATTATCCCATGTCCCTTTTCCGGCAAAATAAGAACTTTAAAAATGCCAGCACAGCAGTTCCCATTTTGCTTGTGGGCATGTTGAAGCCCACAAGCAATGATTTCCTGTATGCTGATGGTTGCCATCACAACGGGCGGCGTCTTTGAATGTTCACGCCCCGTTGTGATGGAAATCCTAGTACGGCGTACCGCAATGACTCCTGGGAAGCGTGACACCAAGCTCCCAAGAGTCATCGCGGCGCCGGGTAATACAGTAGCCACGCCTACTCCCGCGGGAGTCAAGTCCAGGAAGTCAATCTGCAAACGGCAAGAATAAGGTATTTACAGAGGGAAAAAAAATAAAAAATTGTCGAGTGAATATGTCGGCGGTGTGCTGAAGGGGATAAAATAAAGTTGTTAATCTGGGTGGAACTCCGCTTTAATAGAAAGTTTTTAGGCCGGTTTCACACTGGGGCGGTGGGGGCGGTGGCGGTATAGCGCCGCTATTTTTAGCGGCGCTATACCGTCGGGATTGCAGAGGTATTCGGCCGCTAGCGGTGCGGTTTTAACCCCCGCTAGCAGCCGAAAAAGGGTTATTACCACCCGCAAACCGCGGCTACAGCCGCGGTTTGCGGGCAGTATTACCGCGGTATCCCATTCATTTCAATGGGAAGGAGCGGTGGAGGAGCGGTAAACACACCGCTCCTCTCACCGCTCCAAAGATGCGGCTAGCAGGACTTTTTTTCACGTCCTGTTAGCGCACCGCTCCAGTGTGAAAGCCCTGTTTAGGCTCGGTTTGCAGGCACTATTTTTAGCAAAATAGCGCCTGCAAACCGCCCCAGTGTGAAAGCGGCCTTAGGGTGGAACTCCGCTTTAAGCCCCGGACCATTTTGTTGCTAAAAGACCAGGCCCCTTTTTTTTTGCGATTCGGCACTGCGTCGCTTTAACTGACAATTGCGCGGTCGTGCGACGTGACTCCCAAACAAAATTGACGTCCTTTCCCCCCCCACAAATAGAGCTTTCTTTTGGTGGTATTTGATCACCTCTGCGGTTTTTATTTTTTGCGCTATAAACAAAAATAGAGCGACAATTTTGAAAAAAATTGACATTTTTTACTTTTCGCTATAATAAATATCCCCAAAAAATAAATAAAAAACATTTTTTCCTCAGTTTAGTCCGATACGTTTTCTTCTACATATTTTTGGTAAAAAAAAAAATCGCAATCGGCGTTTATTGAATGGTTTGCGCAAAAGTTATAGCGTTTACAAAATACTGGATAGTTTAATGGCATTTTTATTAATTATTTTTCTTTTTACTAGTAATGGCGGCGATCAGCGATTTTTTTCGTGACTGCGACATTATGGCGGACACATCGGACACTTTTGACACATTTTTGGGACCATTCACATTTATACAGCGATCAGTGCTATAAAAATGCACTGATTACTGTGAAAATGACACTGGCAGTGAAGAGGTTAACCACTAGGGGCACTGAAGGGGTTAAGTGTTCCCTGCATTGTGTTTCTAACTGTAGGGGGAGATGGGCTCTGTGTCACATGACACCGATCTCCGCTCCGAGTACACGGAGCCGAGATCAGTGTCATTGTCACTAGGCAGAGCGGGGAGATGTTGTGTTTACACAAGCATCTCCCCGCTTTATGCTTCCGTGAGACGATCGCGGGCATCCCTGCAGCGATCGAGTCCGCGGGACCCGCTGTCCGACTCACGGGGATGGCAGGGGGGTCGTGAGCGCGCCCCCCCCACGTCAGGCAGTTAAAGGGGACGTACACAGGACCCACCGGCTAGTGTGCAGTGGGTCCAGGGTGCCGCCTGGAGCTCGGATCGCGGTCAGCCCGGTCTAGTGCGGGAAGGAGTCGCCGCGGGTGCAGATCTTGGTGGTAGTAGCAAAAAAATTGCATTTGAAAAACTGCTCTGCAAATACCGTGTGGCATAAAAAAAATTGCAACGACCGCCATTTTATTCTCTAGGGCCTCTGCTAATAAAAAATATATATATATATATATATATAATGTTTGGGGGGTTCTACGTAAATTTTCTAGCAAAAAATACTGATTTTAAACGAAGAAGGCCGGTTAGACTTGTGTAAACTCTCATTCCATCTACTCCAGATCTACTCCGGGGGGGGGGGGGGGGGGCACTAGGGATACCCCAGGGGACTGAGAACTGCCTTTGAAATTTGGACCTCAACTTCAAGCCCCTATCCTCTTTGTATTTCGGTCCAGCGCTCTACCGACACATCTCCTGTCATATCGTACATCCTGTATTGGCTTAATTAGCCCCCCCACCCCCGACCATTATCCATTGTGCGGAGCTCTGTCCATATTTGCCGGTATTAACATTCCTGGGGATTGGGTTTTGTCCATTCTCCATCCATAGACATGAATAGTGGTCATTACATTGACTCGCTCTAGTATGGCCGTCTCCTTCATTAGTATAATAATGGAATGTGTTTACTGATGGCCATTACATGGGCAGACCGTGTGGGATGATCTGCGGCTTTACACAATGGTTTGTTTTCATTCCTATTGTGTCCGTGTTTAGTGACTACGAGATTTATAGATGGGGGGGCTGGTATGGCTGCTCATCCCCTCTCAGGGGTTAATGGGACACTTAGGACCAGGCTCAGCTACAAATATGGCCTTTATCTGCAGTCCTGATTAGATTAAACCTGCAGAAGGTTTGTTGGTCCTTGCACAATCCTGACTATTTCCTGGCCATTGATAAAAAAAAAAAACAATGGCTTTAAAAAGAGACCCTGTCACCAACCAGAAACCTGAATCTGCTGGGCCCCCCCCCGCTGACAGTCTAGGGTTGCCACCTTTTCCGGGATTCACCCGGACAGTCAGGGTTTTGAATCACGTGTCCAGGTTTCAGGCAGTCTGAAACCCGGACACATTATTCAAACCGGGCTGTGGCTCCTCAAGTGACCAAGAGGAGAAAAAGGAGAACAGGGTGGGACTTTAAATGAGACACATGGTCAGCAAGTGGGGGGCCAAAAAATTAGATCTATTATATGTGTAGCGGGTGTCAAATTTAGTGGGGTGTATCTGGGCCATAGATGGCCCAGATACATTGATTTTTAGGGATTTATGGACACTTTGGAGTGTGGGAGGTATGAATGGTGTCATGTTCCCTGCGGTCCCTAGGTGGCGCTGTCACCTGGGACCGGGGTTGAACTACCATTCTAGCGCCGTGCCCTTTGTGTCCTCTCGCGGCAGTAGTACGGCAGGGCGGGGAACCCGCTGTGCCTGTTGGGAGAGGATATAAAAGGGGGCGGACATCTTGCGCACGGGGTCCATTCCCCAGGCGCCTTCGGCCTGGGGGCTGCTGCGGTTCGTATGTGCCCAGGCGCCCTCGGCCTGGGCGCGTGGAGTCGAGTTCCATCCCAGGCACCTTCAGCTTGGGGTGAGGTACTTTACCAGGAGGCCTGGGGCCCAGTACCTGCGGGCGAAGCATTCCTAAGGTGCCCCCGGTATTGGGTGCCTGAATCCTGGGCGTAAGGGACCGGAGACGTGACCTCTCCGTAGAGCCGGTGCAGCAATTTGCCGGTGCCGGTGTGGGCCTCTGGTGACCGTCCGGATGGATGTCTTCCTCTGACAGGGGTCGTTTGTTCTAAAGGAGGTATTTCATGTTCTCATGGACTATGGCAGGGACCTCATCCAAGGCCTGTGGCAGGGGCCTCAACATTCATCAGGTCAGTGGCAGTGACCAAATTCACAGTCGGGGGCAGCGACTGTGCGCCAAGCCTGTTTGCAATAAACAGAACAGGAGAGACTTTATTCATTGTGTTGTGCCTGGACCTACTCCTTCCCACACCCTGTCTGTTCTTTTAAAGTTCAACCAGCCTACCTATTGATCAAAGCAATAAAACAGAGTTGGACTTTTTATGGTGTGGAACTTGTGTTACTGGAAGCTAAGTGTCTCTGTCTGTGACAATCACCCTCCACAGGAGAAGCTGAGGCTCCGGCCTAAAACGCAGACCCGAAGGTAAGTGGTTTAGCTCATATCTCTGCATCCTACATCAGAGACCGAGCTGGTGGTGTCCATCTTCCCCCTTCTCCCCGATACCCCTAGACGAGTAGAACCAGCCATCCAAAGAGGGGAGAAGGCGGGGGAAGACCGCTACATATGTAAATCATAATACAATTCATACAATTAAATACACAACATCAGAGTAAAATTCATCTATATACAGGAACATGATACTACGTGCCAGTGGATAGGAGTATGTGCTACACCACACGCGAAACTTCATATTGCATAAAATTCTCAATGACCGTGATGATGTCCAAACATCCATATGAATGAGCAGAAATACATAGTCGGGCTGAACACTGCATGTACAATGGCTCGACGCGTTTCGTGGAGTATTGATATCCACTCTTCAGGAGAAGCAATGTTAGTGTGAAATGAGACACGGGGTGTCTAAGTCACTGCCTTAGCGGGAAAGGGGTAGAAAGACAACCACGGGGAAGAAAAAAAAGGGGATTATCTAAAAGATAGCCTGGTATAAAAAGTACTCAAAGTCGCTATGTGGGGGTGTGGCCTAGAGGACTGGGAACTCCCCCGAAGGGGCATCTTGCCCAGGAGCTGTGGCAGAGCATGGTGCAGCAGGTCCCCCCAACGGCCCCACAGAAGGATAGTAACCAAGATAGTCACACAAATCTGTTGCCACCCGGGAGCTGCCGGCGGCTGTCTTGGGGCAGGTTCGGCATCACTGGGGGGGCAGGGTGATGATGTCAGAAAGAGTAATTTGGCCACACCCACTGTTCGCTGCGGCACGCTATGCACACCGCATTACTACTCTCCTTGGGGCACCCAAAGGTGTCCCAGGCCGCTAAAGTGTTTGGGTTTGGCTTGAAGAAAAGGTTGCAACCCTATGCTGACATGTCCATCCACCACATCCAACACACCGCCCCCACCTCCTGGTCAGTCCTCTCCAGCTATCCCCCAAAGTGCAACAGGTGACCGGTGTTCTGCCGATATGGTTCCTCCTATCGATATGGTTCCCCCTTGACTGCGCAGGCGCAATCCGAGCCGACGGAAATCACAGAACCTGATCAGCTATTTTTTAGGTGTACCCCGACCCTCAGTTGTTATTGCAACCGGTCCAGGGCGACGTGGACCTCGCTGTAAGTGGCCAGTCGGCCTCACATCCTCGTTCGGCCTCCTGGCTCTTTTTTTTAACATGCTCCAAGTCCACAGGGATGGTGAAGAATGAGCCTGGAGGCCCCCCCCCCCGAGCCGCACATGCGCCGTGTACACCTGAAGAACAGCTGATCAGGTTCGGAGATTTCCGTGGGCTTCGTCTGCGCAGTCGAGGCCGGACCCTATCCGATAGGGGAAATAGCTCGACAAGACCCCGGTCCTCAACCACAAATGTACAAAGGAACAAAAGGATGGATGACCCCACACTGAGGCCAAATAAACTCTGACTTCGCACAAGGAGTGACACCACATCCAAGATGGCGGCACCCAGCGGCAGTCTCACGTCTTTTATAGGTCTACACAAGGAAAATTCAGAAAATACAATAAATGCTCATATAATCTTAAGTTTTTTTTTTGGCAACTCTTTGTTGGCGCCCAAATGGGCTCTGGAGACTCTGTAGCAGTGAAAGGGTTAGCTTGTGAGGCAGAAGAGCTGATTTGCATTCCGGTGTTGGTTATTGATTACTTAAGCAAATAGCTTGTCTAATTAGTGAGATCCAGGCCTGCAGGGATAACCTTTTATCAGATACCTGGACCCCCCACCCCCCCCCCCCCCCATTGCCTGGTGCAGAGTATCTGTTGCTGAGATGCTGCAGGACATGTCACTTGTTGTGCTAATGAACAGATCACAAACAAATCACCATTAGCTAAATGCTGCTGTGTCTGAGCAGATTACACTTCTGCCTGGCTTAAAATAATTAGTTGGATCTTCTAGTGATTGTCTAGGATGACCCCGAGACACGGCAGTCCAAGCAGAGAGCAGACCAGTCCACGCTTAATTCACCTGCCAAGGTGCTCATAGCAGCCTGAGATGGTTGGAGACACTGGATATGCAAGCACCATAGACACCAGGTGTGCCGGAACCCTAGGCATTGGTTATGTAGGCATCAGAGATGCCAGGTGTGCAGGAACAGTAGGCACTGGATATGCAAGCCAAGCACTATAGATACCAGGTGTGCAGGAACCATAGGCACTGACTGGATATGTAGGAACCCTTAATGTTGGACATGCAGGCACCATAGACACCAGGTGTGCAGGAACCATAGGCACTGGACATGTAGGCACCATAGGCACCAGGTGTGCAGGAACCATAGGCACTGGATATGTAGGCACCATAGACACCAGGTGTGCAGGAACCATAGGCACTGAATATGCAGGCACCATAGACACCAGGTGTGCAGGGACCATAGGCACTGGACATGTAGGCACCATAGACACCAGGTGTGCAGGAACCATAGGCACTGGACATATAGGCAACATAGATGCCAGGTGTGCAAGAACCATAGGCACTGGACATGCAGGCACCATAGATGCCAGGTGTGCAGGAACCATAGGCACTGGATATGTAGGCATCTATGGTGCCAGGTGTGCAGGAACCATAGGCACTGGATATGTTGGCACCATAGACACCAGGTGTGCCGGAACCCTAGGCATTGGTTATGTAGGCATCAGAGATGCCAGGTGTGCAGGAACCATAGGCACTGAATATGTAGGCATCATAGCCACCAGGTGTACCAGAGCCATAGGCACTGGACATGTAGGCACCATAGATGCCAGGTGCGCAGGAACCATAGGCACTGGATATGTAGGCAGCATAGATGCCAGGTGTGCAAGAACCATAGGCACTGGACATGCAGGCACCATAGACATCAGGTGTGCAGGAACCATAGGCACTGGACATGTAGGCACCATAGGCACCAGGTGTGCAGGAACCATAGGCACTGGATATGTAGGCACCATAGACACCAGGTGTGCAGGAACCATAGGCACTGGATATGCAGGCACCATAGACACCAGGTGTGCAGGGACCATAGGCACTGGACATGTAGGCACCATAGACACCAGGTGTGCAGGAACCATAGGCACTGGACATGTAGGCACCATAGATGTCAGGTGTGCAAGAACCATAGGCACTGGACATGCAGGCACCATAGACACCAGGTGTGCAGGAACCATAGGCACTGGACATATAGGCACCAGGTGTGCAGGAACCATAGGCACTGGACATGTAGGCACCATAGACACCAGGTGTGCAGGAACCATAGGCACTGGACATGTAGGCACCATAGGCACCAGGTGTGCAGGAACCATAGGCACTGGACATGTAGGCACCATAGACACCAGGTGTGCAGGAACCATAGGCACTGGACATGTAGGCACCATAGACACCAGGTGTGCAGGAACCATAGGCACTGGACATGCAGGCACCATAGACACCAGGTGTGCAGGGACCATAGGCACTGGACATGTAGGCACCATAGGCACCAGGTGTGCAGGAACCATAGGCACTGGACATGTAGGCACCATAGACACCAGGTGTGCAGGAACCATAGGCACTGGACATGCAGGCACCATAGACACCAGGTGTGCAGGGACCATAGGCACTGGACATGTAGGCACCATAGACACCAGGTGTGCAGGAACCATAGGCACTGGATATGTAGGCATCTATGGTGCCAGGTGTGCAGGAACCATAGGCACTGGATATGTTGGCACCATAGACACCAGGTGTGCCGGAACCCTAGGCATTGGTTATGTAGGCATCAGAGATGCCAGGTGTGCAGGAACCATAGGCACTGAATATGTAGGCATCATAGCCACCAGGTGTACCAGAGCCATAGGCACTGAACATGTAGGCACCAAAGATGCCAGGTGTGCAGGAACCATAGGCACTGGACATATAGGCACCAGGTGTGCAGGAACCATAGGCACTGGACATGTAGGCACCATAGACACCAGGTGTGCAGGAACCATAGGCACTGGACATGTAGGCACCATAGGCACCAGGTGTGCAGGAACCATAGGCACTGGACATGTAGGCACCATAGACACCAGGTGTGCAGGAACCATAGGCACTGGACATGTAGGCACCATAGACACCAGGTGTGCAGGAACCATAGGCACTGGACATGCAGGCACCATAGACACCAGGTGTGCAGGGACCATAGGCACTGGACATGTAGGCACCATAGACACCAGGTGTGCAGGAACCATAGGCACTGGATATGTAGGCATCTATGGTGCCAGGTGTGCAGGAACCATAGGCACTGGATATGTTGGCACCATAGACACCAGGTGTGCCGGAACCCTAGGCATTGGTTATGTAGGCATCAGAGATGCCAGGTGTGCAGGAACCATAGGCACTGAATATGTAGGCATCATAGCCACCAGGTGTACCAGAGCCATAGGCACTGAACATGTAGGCACCAAAGATGCCAGGTGCGCAGGAACCATAGGCACTGGATATGTAGGCAGCATAGATGCCAGGTGTACAGGAACCATAGGCACTGGATATGCAGGCACCATAGACAGGGCAGTCTTTAAGGCAGGGCAAAAGGGGAAGCTGCCCAGGGCCCCTTCATTGTTGTGGGGCCCAAAGCAGCTGCCTCATACTTGCCAACTATCCCAGTTCAAATTCCATTGTCCCTTATAGTTTTAGTCCTGTGCTGTGTCCCGATATCTTAGTGTTAAGTTCTGTTACTAATGCTGCCCAGCTCTGCCCTATTGCCGTGCACAAATGATTCACCTGCAGACCCTGTGTTTACATGTAAAAAACCTGCATTGTTATGTAAATAGAGGCGGCATTTGTATGTATATCATGCCCCCCTGAGGTCACATCCACCATCACGTCTACTGAATGCTGCCCACAGGGGAGGTAAAGGGGCATGCTGGAAAGATTTGCCTATAACTGCAGTCATTAAGCCCAACATCAGCCTGTTCTGTAATTTTGAAAAAAAAGTCAATATTTTTACGTTCTGCTATAAAACCTATTCAATAAAAAAAAATAGAAAAAATAAAAAAATGTAATAAAAAAATAAATAAACCTTCTTCATACATTTAGGCCGATACGTATTCTGCTACATGTTTCTGGTAAAAAAAAAAAAACCCAATAAGCGTAAATTGCTTGGTTTGCGCAAAAGTTATCGCAATATTTTTATTCATGTATATATATATATATATATATATTTTTACTAGCGGGACTGCGATATTGCGGCGGACATTCTGACACTTTTGATACTTTGTGGGGACCAGTGACACTAACACAGTGATCAGTAGACATGTGCAATTCATTTAGTTCCAAATTCGTTTTTTTTTATGAATTTCGACAAATTTGTTAATTCGGATATTTCCGAATTAACAAATTTGTCGAAACATTGTTAAAAAACGAATTTTGAACTAAACCCGTTTTACACATTTTTTTCAAATATTCGAAAATTCGTAAATTTGTAAATGACAAAATTCGGAAATTCGGAAATCCGAAATTTGAAAATCCGAAATCCGAAAATCCGAAATAAGAACTAACTAATAACTTAAGGTGACACTAAAGGTTCAGTTTTTTTTTTTTTTTTAAATAACAAACATCATACTTACCTCCACTGTGCAGTTCGTTTTGCGCAGAGTGGCCCCGATCCTCCTCTTCTGGGGGTCCCACGGCGGCTCTCGCAGCTCCTCCCCTCATTAGATAACCCCCCTCTGGGAAGCTCTCTCCTGAGGGGGTTACCTTGCGGGCGCGCTCCTGAGTCATACACTCGGCGTGCATAACCGCTGAGTGTATGACTCGGCCCCGCCCCCCGGCGCTCGCGTCATTGGATTTGATTGACAGCAGCGGGAGCCAATGATCACACACAGCGGGAGTGAGCCGGCGGCAGCGCGCATGCGCGCCCCCTACCCGGAAAAGAGTCAAATTACATATATATATATATATATTGTGAGGGGGTTAGCTCGGCAGCGGGTGTGTGTGACCCCCGGGATGGGCTCCCCACACAAAAACAGGCCCAGCAAACGGAGGTTGTGGTTTTCAAAATCAAAAAGGTGCGTTTTTTTTTCTATTTACAGTGACAAAACACAGCAAAGCAAAAGAAACATAAATAAAATAAATCCTGGTCAACTTGACCTCTGACTAAACATACAGGTTTCCTAACTAACAACTGGGATCAGCCTAGTGCTGTCCTAGTCCCTAAGTCCCTGGTTTTAAATGTCCAAGCAAATAGCCACACAGGCTTTGTCTCACCGCACAGGGGTTCACTCTCCCTAGAGAGTCCACACAGGTCTGGGTCCAGGCATGAGCTAACATCTAATGAAGCTGGGAGTTCTTATAGAGGCCTAAATGAGCTGACAAGCTTCAGCTGGTCTCATCAACTCCCTGTCTGCACGACGCCCCACACTCTCCCTAGAGGTATGAGTCATCCATGAGCCCACTAGCCTCAGCTGGGCTTATACAACTCTCCACCTAGTTGTATAAGTCGGCGTAAAGCCTGAATCTGGGCGAAATATATCTACCCCCCTGGATGCAACCAGGTGACTTTACCTTCCTGCTGTCACATACCCCCCCCTCTTGTTTTAACCTCGGGGTTGGAACACCAGCAATCAGGCATTCATGTACTCGAGACAAAGCATCCACATTCCCCATTTGAACGCCAGGGCGATGCTTTACTGTGAAGTTGAATTCCTGGAGGGCCAGGAACCACCTATTCACTCTTCTATTTGTTTCCTTGTTTTGAGCCATCCACTTTAACGGAGCGTGATCCGTAACCATGTCAAAGTGCCTACCTAGCAGGTAGTACCGAAGGGAATCTAGAGCCCACTTCACCGCTAAACACTCCTTTTCAACGGTGGCGTAATTTACCTCATGGGACTTCAACTTCCTGCTGAGGTAAATGACTGGGTGCTCTTCCCCGTTCCAGACCTGGGACAATACTGCTCCTAACCCCACATCTGACGCATCACTTTGTACGACAAAGTCTTTAGAGAAGTCGGGTGAGTACAACACTGGCTGGCTACATAAGGCTTGTTTCAAGAATTGGAATGCTGCCTCAGCCTCGGGGGTCCATTTAATCATGACCGACCCTTTCCCCTTCGTCAGGTTGGTTAGGGGCACAGCCTTAGAAGCAAAGTGGGGAATGAATCGCCGATAATACCCAGCGATTCCCAGAAAGGCTCGTACCTGCTTCTTGCTGTTGGGACGTGGCCAACTCTGGATGGCCTCGATTTTGTTGAGTTGGGGTTTTATTACTCCCCTCCCAATGGTGTACCCAAGATATTTGGCCTCCTCCTGCCCAATGGTACACTTCTTGGGGTTAGCCGTAAACCCCGCTTCCCGAACAGAGTCCAGGACTGCTTGCACTTTTGGCAGATGTGAGGCCCAATCTGTGCTATGGACAATTACGTCATCCAGGTAAGCCGCAGCATATTTCCGATGGGGCCTCAGCATCTGGTCCATTTTCCGCTGGAATGTGGCCGGCGCATTCTGTAACCCGAACGGCATTCTTTTATATTGGAACGCCCCGTCTGGGGTTACAAATGCGGTTTTCTCTTTGGCCGACTTGGCCAGGGGGATTTGCCAATACCCTTTTGTGAGGTCAAGAGTCGTCATGTATCGGGCTGTTCCCAGCCGGTCGATCAACTCATCAATACGTGGCATGGGGTAGGTGTCAAATTTTGTAACTTTGTTCAACTGACGAAAATCGTTACAAAATCGCCAGCTCCCATCCGGTTTAGGCACCAACACAATGGGACTAGACCAATCACTTTGGGACTCCTCTATCACCCCTAAGTTCAGCATTTTCTGTACTTCCTCCCGTATTGCCTCCCGTCGGGCCTCTGGGATCCGATAGGGTTTTAACTTCACCCTTTCACCGGGTGGGGTAATGATGTCATGCTCTACCCCAGATGTTTGTCCCGGCAGCTCAGAGAATACCTCCTTGTTGCGAAGCACAAACTCCTTAACCTCCTGTTGTTGGGGTTGTGACAAGGTGGCTGCTATTCCAACCTCAGGAATCACGCAACCAGTTTGAGCTGGTGACCAAGTGTCTGCGACTAGGGACTCTCTATCCCTCCAGGCTTTCAACAGATTAACGTGATAGATCTGTTCGGGCTTTCGCCTTCCTGGTTGTCTGACCTTGTAATTCACTTCGCTCACTTTTTCCATTATCTCATAGGGGCCTTGCCATTTGGCAAGGAATTTACTTTCAACCGTAGGGACAAGTACCAGTATCCTATCCCCCGGGGAAAAGGTACGGGTCTTGGCTCCACGGTTGTACACTCTCTGCTGTGCTAACTGCGCTTGGGCCAAATGTTCCTTCACGATGGGCATTACCTGTGCAATTCGGTCTTGCATCAGGGCGACATGCTCAATCACACTCCTGTGGGGAGAACTCTCACTTTCCCAAGTTTCCTTGGCAATATCCAACAGCCCTCTTGGGTGTCTCCCATACAGTAACTCAAAGGGGGAGAATCCCGTAGAGGATTGGGGCACCTCCCTAATAGCAAACATCAGATAAGGAAGTAGACAGTCCCAATCCTTTCCATCTCTATCCACCACTTTCTTCAACATTTGTTTTAGGGTTTTGTTGAATCTTTCAACCAGCCCATCGGTTTGGGGGTGATACACAGATGTACGTAATTGCGTCACTTTGAACAATTTACACAGCTCCTTCATAACCCGGGACATAAAGGGTGTACCTTGGTCCGTAAGCAGTTCTTTACAAATACCCACCCGGCTAAACACAAGAGATAGCTCTTTGGCTATGGTTTTGGCCGAGGTATTTCGGAGAGGGATCGCTTCTGGATAACGGGTGGCATAGTCCATTATAACTAATATGTACTGGTGCCCCCTAGCGGACTTGATTATAGGACCTACCAAATCCATGGCGATCCTCTCAAACGGGACCTCAATGATGGGTAGAGGGACCAGCGGGCTACGGAAATGTGGCATCAGGGCCAACCTCTGACACACAGGGCAGGAGGAACAATAATTTTCTATGTCCTTCATCACCCCCGGCCAATAGAATCTCTGTAATACCCTCTCTCGGGTTTTCTCTGTCCCCAGATGACCTCCAAGAATGTGCCCATGGGCCAACTCCAACACCAACTTCCTGTAAGGTTTGGGCACCACAAGCTGCTCAACGGTTTCTTCTGCCCTTTTTGCCACCCGATACAGTAGGTCCTTCTCTACGCTGAAGTATGGGTAAGTGCAGGTATTATCTGGGTTCACTAACTCGCCATCTATTTTCACTACGTTTTCCCGTGCCTTTATTAGGGCGGGGTCTCTCAACTGTTCTGTGGCAAAGTTTTCCCTGTGAACCTCAAGATCAGAAAACTCCACAGACGGTAGGTTTTCGTCTGAGGAGGTGGGCTCCTCTCCAGTTTCTTGAGTCTCCCCTGCCAATACTGATAAGGGAAATTCCGGAGAGTCCTCACCACTCTCAGGGGAGTTCTGGCTATCACATTCCTGGTACATAGGGGCACCAGTGGGGGGCTCAGGATCATCCCACAGTTCCCAGAACTTCGGAAAATCCCTTCCCACAATGGCGTCATGCGGTAACTGAGATACTAAGCCCACTGGATGAGAGAGGGTACCTTTGGGGGTCTCGAAACACACTGTAGTCACTGGATACTCTCGGGTGTCCCCATGCACACAAATAACAGCTACCTTGCTATTCCCAGAGACCTCTGTTTTAACTAACTCAGCCTTTATCAGGGTCACAAGGCTACCTGAATCCAGCAATACCACAACATTTCTACCATTAACACACATTTTGCATAAATGTTTCTCAGTTCCTCGAATGGCAGTGCATGCGACTGTCGCACACAGCGACTGACGTCTGCCCGTCAGAAAGTCACACTGCATGGGCTCCTCCACAACCGGGCAATTGGCTGCAATATGTCCCGCTTGCCGGCAGCGGTAGCAAACGATCCTTCTTGCCGCCTCTTGAGCCGCTGATTTCCCAGGCTGTTCTCGCCAAACTTGGGGTAGAGCTCCCACCCTCTCACTCTCTCCACCCTCACCCCTTGGAATCCTCTTATCCGCCCCTGGGGATGGTCTGGTCTTAGGGTGGAAAGTCCGAGTGTCTCTGGAAGAGGCCGTCAGGTTCTCTGTAGCCAAGTATTTCTCCACACGATCCACAAGACCATCGGCCGTCTCTGGGTCTCCATGGCTTACCCACTTTTGGATGGCAGTAGGAAGAGCTCTCAAAAATCGATCCATTACAACACGTTCCACAATCTTTGGTGCGGACAAAGTCTCTGGCTGTAGCCACTTTCTGCTCAGGTGAATGAGATCATACATTTGAGACCTGGGGGGTTTTCCAAGCTGGAAAGTCCAGTTATGCACACGCTGAGCCCGGACAGCCTGGGTGACACCCAGCCTTGCCAATATTTCAGCTTTTAGCATCACATAGTCTTTTGCTTGGTTAGGCTCTAGGTCATAGTAAGCTTTCTGCGATTCACCAGTTAACAGAGGAGCCACCAGTCCAGCCCACTGCTCCTCAGGCCACTTTTCTCTTTCAGCGGTCCTTTCAAATGTGGTCAAAAATACCTCTGGATCATCCTCTCCAGTCATTTTTGTCAATAAACGACTCACCCCAAAGGACGCGGTATTAGTGGGACGGCTTTCCTCACTGGTCTGCGGACGTTGCTGCATTACTGCTTCCATCTGTTGTTGTAGTCTCTGCTCTTGCTTCTGCAACAGGTCTATGAAGCGGGCCTCAGATTGCTGCTGGGCTTGTTGCTGAGCCTCCAGACTCTGTTGCAAAGTTGCGTTTGTCTGCTGCTGGGCTGCAAGGCTCTGTTGATGAGCTTGCTGCTGGGCTGCGAAGTTCTGTTGTTGAGCTGCAAGGCTCTGTTGATGAGCTGCAAGGCTCTTTTGTAAACCTGCATTTGTCTGCTGTTGATTGGCATTTGCTAGAGCCAGCTGCTTCAGTATCTCCTCCATGCTGGCTTAAAAAAAACTGCCACTGGTTCTCCACCAACTGTGAGGGGGTTAGCTCGGCAGCGGGTGTGTGTGACCCCCGGGATGGGCTCCCCACACAAAAACAGGCCCAGCAAACGGAGGTTGTGGTTTTCAAAATCAAAAAGGTGCGGTTTATTTTCTATTTACAGTGACAAAACACAGCAAAGCAAAAGAAACATAAACAAAATAAATCCTGGTCAACTTGACCTCTGACTAAACATACAGGTTTCCTAACTAACAACTGGGATCAGCCTAGTGCTGTCCTAGTCCCTAAGTCCCTGGTTTTAAATGTCCAAGCAAATAGCCACACAGGCTTTGTCTCACCGCACAGGGGTTCACTCTCCCTAGAGGTATGAGTCATCCATGAGCCCACTAGCCTCAGCTGGGCTTATACAACTCTCCACCTAGTTGTATAAGTCGGCGTAAAGCCTGAATCTGGGCGAAATATATCTACCCCCCTGGATGCAACCAGGTGACTTTACCTTCCTGCTGTCACAATATATATATATATATATATATATATATATATATATATATATATATAAATACAAAAAATCATATTAAAAATTCATAGTCCATATGATAAACAGCGCTAATTATGGATAAGTGTCCAAAAGCACACGGTACATTTGAGTGATGACTTTGCAACAGTCTAATTGAAAGTAAAGTTTCTTCTGTGTATATGGTCTGTAGTGCACCCTACACCAATCAAAAAAATCTTCACCACGAGTGAGGCACACTCCCCCTTTGGGGTTCAAACTCACCACAAGGATGAAAAAGATAAGCCTTTCAAATCTGTAGATAATCTCGCTCCAACTTTTAAAGACCATAATGTCTTCACTTGTTAAAAGCACATAGAAATGAAGAGTGTATTCACCGCTAATCCGACCCAAGAGGGCGTCCGTGTTGCAAACGTGACGCTGTAATATCTTTTCCTAGTATGGGACAGCTGGCCGTGGAGTTCACTCTGCACTTCCTGGTTACAGAGACGCTGCGGTGTCTGAGCCCTGACCGGTTTCGTCACAGGCTGACTTCAACTGAGGGCACAGACAGCCAGCGTCGGCGTGCGTACTATCAACACCCCGCTCCTCATCCATTGGCTGGAGCGCCGCTATCGAACCGCCCTGATTGGTGCTTGTCAGGGCGGAAGATTCATGCGCCCGTCGTCAGATCGGAGCATTCTATGGGAGTGATCAGACTGCACGAATGAATACACAACCAAACGGAACTAATTTAGCATAAATGTTATGGCTAATACACCAGCGTATACACATAATAGACTTGTCTTATCCTAAAAGATCATCTCACTGTGCAAACCATGTTATTCACATTAAAACAAAACTGTGTTTAAAACGCCTTATAAGGCAGCTCTTTAGAAGTTACCTCTAAAGTAATAAACAAAAAGTAGTAAACAAAAGAATAATAATAATAATAAGCAGGAAAAAGAAAATTTCTTTAAAAGAGAGCACTATGGAAATCTAGGATTAACAGCACCAGCTATTTTTCAATGACACAGATATTAATATAATCTGTATCATAAGTGGTGTAGTCTTCCTCAGCTCAAATATTTAGGGAAAAAAAAAAAACACATTCAGACTTTGCAGCCATCCTGTGTGTGTCAGTATATTCTAGAGACAAAATATATCCAAAATTGGGGTTCAAGGCCAATATTAAAAATGGATTAGCAAAAGGAAAAATAATGTTGTAGGACATATAAATATGAAGTACACATATACGTAAAACTACACACATATACATATACACATATATATATATATATATATATAAACCCTAATGTACATAGAGTATAAGTTTCACGTAAACCAGATGATAAAATCTTTAAAATTAAAATTTAAATAAAATTAGATTCATGATTAAATTTAAAATAAGCAAGGCAAAGCTATGATATAGCTTTAAGTGTGGGGAAACATTAATCCTATATAAGATAACTGATCCTGTATGAAATCAGTCAAGGATAATAAGGACCTTACAGGCAAAGTATGAGGAGCGGGTGTTCTAATGTATAATTAAAAGTGTTGGTAAGCTAGTTTAAGACAAATATGAAACGGACGTAAGTCATACAAGTATCAATAAACCAATAAAACCATCGCAAAAACACTAATAAAAACTACTAAAACCCACTAAAAAGGATATTAATAATCACTAATAAAACAATTAATATCTAAATCTACGTTCAACCCCTTAGGTGATATAGTATCAACAGAATAAATCCATTGGGTCTCAAGCTTGGATAATTCTCTTACTAAATTGGACCCCCTCCATGGTGGTTTCAGGTGGTCCACACCCCAAAACTTGAGCCCTGCGGGGTTTTGATCATGGAACAATTTAAAATGTAAAGAGACATTATGGTCTTTATACCCAATTTTGATGTTTGCCATATGCTCAGCAACTCGTACTTTGAGAGCTCTTTTGGTGCGACCTATGTACAATAATTTGCAAGGGCATTCCAGAACATAAACCACATAAGTGGTGTTACAGGTAATGAAGTCCCTTATGGCAAACTCTCTGTTATTAAATGTAGAGGTAAACTTTTCCAGTGCTCTGAGAGGTTTATTCACCTCTCTACAAGGACGGCATTTCCTACAGGCATAAAAGCCATCCTTATCCCAAATAGAGGGGGGTTTTTTTGGTGCATCCAGCACCTTTTTAACAACCCTATCTCCATAATTAGGAGCTTTCCTATATATAAAAGTAGGTCTTATTGGTATATGTATTTTGAGGATTTTGTCAAGTAGGAGTATATGCCAATGAGAGGTAAAAATTTGCTCCACCTCTTTATACTGAGAATGGTATCCAGATATAAAACTCCATTCGTAGTTGATTTTACTTTTTTGACATTGCAAAGGATTCTTGTTCAGATAATTAATTCTGGGGGTGGCTACGAGATCTTCAATAATTTTATTCAATTGTATTTCTTTATAGCCTTTTTCAATAAATTTATTCTTCAACACATCAGATTGGGATAAAAAGTCAGCATCGTCAGAACAATTACGTCTTACCCGCATAAGTTGGCCTTTAGGGATGTTTCTTAGCCATGCGGGATGATGCCCGCTTTGTGTGGGAAGAAAGCTATTAGCATCTGTGGGCTTAAAGTAAACCTTAGTGCCCAGTTTATTGCCATTTCTAAATATATGAAGGTCTAAAAAATGGATACTTTCCTTATTGTATTCACAAATAAGGTTGATGTTGTTAGTATTCTGATTTAATTCTTCCAAAAAGGTTTCCAATGACGCTGTTGATCCTGCCCAAATGAGGAATAAATCGTCAATATATCGTCGATACAGTAGTAGTTCGTTACGTTTTTTGTGGAAAATTGTTTTATCCTCCCATTCTGACATAAAAAGGTTAGCTATGCTCGGAGCAAATTTGGCTCCCATCGCTACTCCCTTCTTTTGGGAATAAAAACTTCCATCGAACCAAAAGTAGTTGTGCCCTAGACAAAAGTCAAGGGCATTGCGTAGGAACACCTTTTGTGAATGGGAGATATCTTCTCGTTTACTTAGTGCCCAATTTAAGGCCAGAAGAGCGTCGTCATGCTGCATAATTGTATATAACGACGAGACGTCTGCAGTAACCAGAAACACTTCTTCTTTTCCAGACAAATCTATTTCCTGTAATAGTGTCAAGAGGTTTTTAGTATCCCTTAGGTAGGCCACCGTCGATATCACACTACTCTGGAGGTAGTGGTCAAGATATTGACCCAGACGTGAAGTGATTGATCCAATCCCATTCACAATCGGTCTTGCTGGTGGGAGGTTAAGATCTTTATGGATCTTGGGGAGAGTATAGATAGTAGGTATCCGACTACTACTAGGTACCAAGTACGTCCTCTCACGAGAAGATAGTGCTCTAGTTTGGAAGGCCATTTCGACCAGTTTCTGTAAATTCATTTCATATTGAGTAGTGGGGTCTTTTTCCAACTTCACATAAGTTGCTTCTTCTGATAACATCTGTGTTAGTTGGTCATGGTAAAACTCTTTACTGAGGATTACCACCCCTCCTCCTTTATCCGCTGGCCTAACCACTATCTCCTTTCTCTTCTCTAGGAGTTCTATACCTTCCTTTATGTACCGTGGATTAACGTTTCTCTTTGGTTTAATATGTTCCAAATCACGAATAATCAGTCCTTTAAACACATCCAAGGGTTGATTAGTGCCCAATAAAGGGTTAAAGAGTGATTTATTTCGTAAACCACTATCTGTTGGTACTAATGAGACACTTGTTACAGGATTTGAGTTTTTACTCAAAAAATATTTTTTCATATTCAGTTTCCTCATATATTTGTTTATATCTATAAACACGTTAAATTTATTAATTGGATGATGTAAGCCACATTTAAGTCCCAAATTTAAAATATTAGTCTCTTTATCTGTTAAAATCACATCTGTTAAGTTAAAAATGCCATCTAATCGTAATCCTTCTCGTACTCCTTTCGACTTCTTTTCTTGTGTCCTTCGTCCGGCCCTGCAGCCTCTACTCCTTCTCTCCTTGGGCCTGGTTGTTGCATCCTCTCTCGTTCCCAATGTGGGGGATCTCTCCACTGTGGGTCTCTCTGCATAGGTGCATGTTGTGGTCCCCTGTATTCTGTCCCTTGTTGTGGGTAAGTTGGCATTCGTCCTCTCTGGTTGTTCGATCCTCTGCCCCTCTTCTGCCATCCCCTGCCTCTCCCTAAAAAAGAGGACCGTGGTGACTGGTATTGTTGTCTATTTCTATCATCCCATAAGGGATCGTACCTATTATATACCGGTACCGGGTAATAGTCATCTGTCGGTGGTGGTCTGTGTTGAGGATTCGATGGTCCAGGTCTTCTTGGTTTCCCCCTTCCATAGTTATAATCATTTCTGATTGGTGTGGAGTGATTGATAGGGGCATGCTGAGTGCCCAAGTCTCTCCTGTCAACTATGGGTAATGGTTGACTGCTAGAAGGCTGTTGACTTCCAATATTGGTGTCATGCTGAGTTTCCATGGTTATGCCTTCTATGTCTCTTGCTTCAGTGGGGTTTAGTTGTTGCCATAGGTAAATCGTGTTCGAACGAAAGTCTCCTAAGTCTCTATGGAATTTTTTTGTTTTCTTTTTCTGAGTTTCCTTATCCACCTTTTCTAATTTTTTCTTTATACGTGTATTAAAGTCTATGACTTGTTGACTATCTTTGATGGGGTCTAATTGTTTTTGTAAGTCATTTATCCTTATTTCTAGTTTCACCATCTTTTTCTTTTTCCTTTTTAAAATCAATTCCTGCAGTTTAAAACCTACCCCATTAAAAAATTCCAGCCATTCGGACATGGACTCGGGGTCATCTAAACCATCCTGGGGTACTACTTCCCATCTTAAGCTTCTAATAATAATCCGTTCTTTTAGATATTGTTCTAAGGTGCATATATCCCACCAGGTTCTCACTTGTTTTTCTAGCGAGTTACCAAGAGCGGTCATGACCCCATTGTAGTTTAGTTGTGCAGTAGTGTGCTCATTAACAGTGAATATACTGTTAATATCTATATTCCTATTAGTCAGAAATAGCAGTGCATCCATGGCTGCCAGGCAAAAAGGTATGTAAAATAGAATGAGAGGAAGGTGCAAAGTAAAAAGGCCCAAATATGCACTGCTCGGCGCCTAAATGCTAAATTGCTATTACAGAAAATAACCTCTCCAGCTAAGCAGTTAAGAGGTTAATTAGGAATAGGAGACAACAGTAAACTCAAATTCATCAAAGTTAAAACTTATGATAAAAGTTATAGATAAATAAATAGCAGCTATTTAAATTCTATACACATGAGAACCTCATATATATAAAATAATAAAAATAAATACAAAAAATCATATTAAAAATTCATAGTCCATATGATAAACAGCGCTAATTATGGATAAGTGTCCAAAAGCACACGGTACATTTGAGTGATGACTTTGCAACAGTCTAATTGAAAGTAAAGTTTCTTCTGTGTATATGGTCTGTAGTGCACCCTACACCAATCAAAAAAATCTTCACCACGAGTGAGGCACACTCCCCCTTTGGGGTTCAAACTCACCACAAGGATGAAAAAGATAAGCCTTTCAAATCTGTAGATAATCTCGCTCCAACTTCAGTCATCACCACCAGGGTAGTAAGGGTTAAAATCCTCAGGAACACATATAAGGACATAAAGCACCAGATAGTGTAATAACAAGTGAATTTTATGTACGTGCATTTGATACAGGGATATTGTATTGGGGGATTTCCTTATTAAAACAATATTACACTATCTGGTGCTTATATATATATACGTGATCTGGATCAGCGGTGCCACCCTGTAGCTTTATATAGGGCGGAGCTTAAGCCGTTAAAATAAGATCGCAATACCAATAAGATCACCATCCAGCACGATTCGTCTTTCCTCAACTGACCCTTAGAAGAAGACTTTCCAATTCTGAAGAAGAAAAAAAAAAAAAAAGAAGGGATTTTATCTGCGGCGCGGGCGACTCATCCAATCAATATTTATAATAAAAAATAACAATTTTATTGGATACAAAATTCAAAAGCGTATTGCAAAGTTTAGTTTGAGATCCCAAGTACACAGAGAGTAGCGATCCTATGAACGTTAGTCCCTAGAATAGTCCCTACATCAGCTCTGAAGAAGGAGGGAACGACCCTTGAAACGCGTTGCTTCATGTTATAGGGGTGACAACGCTCTGTCATTGTCTCCCAAGAGTGCTTTTGTGCCGTCACACCCCCTTTTTTTTTTTGAGTCATTGGATTTCAGTTCTTTCACTCGTGGGAGGCTCGGCATTACATGTGGGCGTTATCTATGCAAATTCGCCCTCTCTAGGAACGCCCACGCTTTCCAGACTGACACCCGCCCATCAAAGCGTTTTGATATTTGCATAACTCCTCCCACTGCTTTCATCAGGACTGAGGGCTCCTGAGAGGAGTACTGAGGCCAAAGGGGGGAGGGGGGGGGTGATTTCAGGAAGCTATGTACAGCCCCCCTGCTGGCCCCTCCTACCAGCCATTATCTGCATAGAGAAGCACAGAGACCCCGTGATAATGTTGCTGGGACTAAAATAAGGAATAAAATGAAAATGGAAAGACTTATTTAAAAATGTCATCATGTTGATGGGGGAGGGGGAGGGGGTGGAGGAATCAGGGAAGGCAAAACATTAATCTTCAGAGCTTTTGTATACATTTGTTTTACCCCCTCCCCTCCCCCAATGTTGGCGAAGGTGAGATGACAACACGGACTTTGTTTTCTCTGATTTTGTTGCTTTTCATTTTGTTTCGTTTCGCTCTTCGCGGAGTTTCACACTTGGCTGTGCGTGTAACGCCATGTTGTTGGTTGACTTAGAGAGCGCACTCAAGCTGCAACAAATCCCCACTCGCTGCACTTCGATTTCTACACTTTCATTTACATCACTGCGACACGGCGGTCTGCCGATGAGTCAAAACACGACCGCCGCAGACGTGCCGGTACTGGCTATATAATTAGTTCACAGCGGCTGCTCAACGCCGGGAAATCACCCCAACGGTCTGCTGACAGGGCCTAAAATGTATCCAAACTCCGGAACAACAATGTAACATATTCTGGTTTACCAGCCCTTTAATGTGGTAGCTGCATTCGTTTTCATTTTTCAGGCTTTTTTCCCCTTTTTCACATGCTGACACTTCCTGTCCTAGGGTGACAACGCCCACTCACTGTACTGATACAGATCAGAAAAAAACCCCAAAAAAACAATGTATACAGAGAAATACGAGTAATATCAACATTGTAAACTTTGTTTTGGGTTTTGTTGTCAGCGGTTTACAATTTACACTGTTAGGCCTGGTTCACATAGGAGCGACTCAGTCGCCTGAGGAGTCGCGTCCCGCTCTGTTGAATGGAACCGTTCTAATAAGAGCGACTCAGGTCGCTCCGACTTAGAAAAAGGTTCCTGTACTACTTTGGGGGCGACTCGGGACGACTTGCATTGACTTCAATACAGAAGTCATTTTGCAAATCGCCTCTCAAGTCGTCTTGAGATCGCGTCGCCGAGTCACCCCCAAAGTCGTGCCCCCCCCCTGTGTGAACCGGGTCTTATACAAGCTGTACACTCACTACTTTACATTGTAGCCAAGTGTCATTTCTTCTGTGTTGTCACATGAAAAGATTTACACAAATGTGACTGAGGGATGTACTTACTTTTGTCAGATACTGTATTTAGGTGGAAAAATTTCAGGTTTCTGTGATGTAAAAAAATGAGACAAAGAGAAATAATTTCAGAACTTTTCCCACCTTTAGGCCCCTTTCACACTGAGGCGTTTCTCAGGCGTTTTAGCGCTAAAAATAGCGCTGTAAAAACGCCTGAAATAATCCCGCCCCATCATTCTCAATGTGAAAGCCGTGAGGGCTTCCACACTGAGGCGTTGTGCTGGCCGTGCGTTGGAAAAAATCCTGTAAACAGCTTTTTTGGAGCATCTTTGGGGGCGCATAAAATAGCGCTGTAAAAACGCCTATCCCCATTGAAATGAATGAATACTGCGGTAAAAACGCGGTAAAAACGCATAGGCATTAGCGCTATTTTAAAAAATAACGATAACGCCTATGCGTTTTTGCCGCGTTTTTACAGCGTTTTTACTGCGTTAGCGCTAAAAAATAGCGTTAACGCGATAAAATTGCGGTAAAAACGCGGTAAAAAAATTGCTGCCTTGTACCTCGCTGCCCACCTGTTACCAGACCCGGCTTTCCTCGTGACCCCGCTTCTGCCTGCTGCCTTGTACCCTGCTGTCCGCTTGTTACCAGACCCGGCTACCCCACTTGTGACCCTGCTTCTGCCTGCTGCCCTGTACCCTGCTGTCCGCCTGTTACCAGACCCGGCTACACCACTTGTGACCCTGCTTCTGCCTGCTGCCTTGTACCTTGCCGCCCGCCTGTTACCAGACCCGGCTACCCCACTTGTGACCCTACTTCTGCCTGCTGCCCTGTACCCTGCTGTCCGCCTGTTACCAGACCCGGCTACACCACTTGTGACCCTGCTTCTGCCTGCTGCCTTGTACCTTGCCGCCCGCCTGTTACCAGACCCGGCTACCCCACTTGTGACCCTACTTCTGCCTGCTGCCCTGTACCCTGCTGTCCGCCTGTTACCAGACCCGGCTACACCACTTGTGACCCTGCTTCTGCCTGCTGCCTTGTACCTTGCCGCCCGCCTGTTACCAGACCCGGCTACCCCACTTGTGACCCTACTTCTGCCTGCTGCCCTGTACCCTGCTGTCCGCCTGTTACCAGACCCGGCTACACCACTTGTGACCCTGCTTCTGCCTGCTGCCTTGTACCTTGCTGCCCGCCTGTTACCAGACCCGGCTACCCCACTTGTGACCCTGCTTCTGCCTGCTGCCTTGTACCCTGCTGTCCGCTTGTTACCAGACCCGGCTACCCCACTTGTGACCCTACTTCTGCCTGCTGCCCTGTACCCTGCTGTCCGCCTGTTACCAGACCCGGCTACCCCACTTGTGACCCTGCTTCTGCTTCCTGTGTCGCTCCTCTTCAACCTCTGAATGTCTGCGACTTCAGTCCTGCGACTCTCTGCGACTTCCTGCTGCAAGTCTTCCAGGGACTTTACATCATCTGACGTCCCAGTGCCACTGTTTCAGCGGAGTGCCTTTTTAACTCCGGCTGATCCTTGGTGCACATCTGCCTTCTGTGATCTGATGGTCCTCCTGCTCGTCCAGGCTCGCACCCCCTACTACAGGTTTCATCTGCCGGCACTCGTGTTCCTCCTGTCCTTCGGTTCCCTCTGTTCCACCTCCAGCGGGACCAGGGCAGGAAATACAAGAGAGGCCGACCTCGTCATTTCAGTCTCCCTTCAGGTACGTGACAGACCCACAATGGAACCCACCAAATCCATAGCCTCTGAGAGTCCCTGTATCTTATAATATACCACAGGTACTCCTGAAGAAGACAAGTGTTTGAAATGCGTTGGATCGCTCCATATGGGTTCTGCCACTCTGAGATATCTGCAATCCATGTATCATGTGGGGAATACCGTGGTAAATCGTATGGCAAGCCATTGGTCTAGGACTACAATAACGTTGTTAGATCAGCCATGATGTCCGGTTTTATCACCTTTTTTTATAATTTTGTGATTTGAATCTGTTTTTGATACATTTGTAACCACATTTGAGGATGTAGCAATCCTTTCATATACTACAGTATATAAGTTACTTTTTGTCGCTGATACTTTAATCACTTAACGATTAAAAAAAAAACATGCGTCATCTGCGTTTGATCGGCGTGCACGCGGCCTTTTAGGAATGATAGAATTCTGACAGCACTTTCGGCATGCTTGTTATTATCCTCCAAATATTTCTCCGTTCTGTGATTTGGCAGGGAAGGGCAGAGGAGTTGCCATCGCACTGATGTATGAACATGACTTGCAGCTGACCTTGGATGTTCCTCGGTCTTCTCTCTCCAATCATTCGCATTCTGTTAATATAATACATTCCACGGCTCTCTTCTCCTTCCTTCTGCTCCACGTGGAATCCTAAGAAAAACTCTTTTGTCTTTTAGGGTGGAACGTCGCGGGGACTAGAGATGCCTTCACCACGTCCTAGGTGACCACAGAGGGGGATTCATGAAGTGGGGGTCCTGATTCAGCTGCACCTCTCTGGGCTGCAGATTCCATATATTCCTATAGAGGGTCCAGTAGGGGGGCTTTGACTCCTACATGAAGTTGTCACTACCTCGCTAACCCAATCAGCATTCAGCATGTTCACAGTCAACCTTTATGTGAGGTCAGAGGGCAGCATTTCTCAACCTTCCTTTAGTCAGTCTGCAAAATCTAGAGCCCCCCCCCCAGTATTACTTATCATTGGGAAACCTGAGCCTGGGAATATGAAAGTATCTTCACTAGGCATGTGCATTTCGTTTCGTTCCGAATCGAAATTCGGACGAATTTTCATTATTCGGACGTTCGGATGCATCCGAATTAACGAATTACAATGCTAACAAATTCAACCGAATCCGAAATAACGTTTCAAATCGAAAAACCATGGACGAAATTCGAATCGAATTCGAAAAAAAATTCTAGTCGAATCGAATTTGAAAACAGAATAGAATCGAAAATATTGGAAAGAATCGAATAGAAAAACAATAGAACAGAATACAATATATATATTATATTTTATTCTATTCTGTTCTATTTTTTCTAGTCTATTTTTTATTTCTATTCTAATCTTTTCTAATTGGAAATCGAAAAATCGGTCGCATTCGAAAATATTTCAACCAAATTCGAAAATATTTCTACCGGATTCGAAATTATTCCAACCAAATAGAAAAGATTATAATAAACCATGTTCCGACATTCGAATTTCGCATAGAATGAATTCAAATTCCAATTAGAAAAGATTAGAAATATACTAGACTAGGGAAATGCAAAAAAAAAAAAGAAATAGATGCTTATAGTCTGCAGATCTGATGATAAAATGAAATAGATACTAATAGTCTGCAGGAGATCTGCAAAAAAATATATATAAATGCTAATAGTCTTCAGGAGATCGGATGGAAATAAATAGTAATCTGCAAAAAAAAAAGAAATAGATGCTAATAGTCTGCAGGAGATCTTCTGAAATAAAGGAAATGGCTGCTCTAATGCAAAAAAAAGAAAAAGAAAAGAAAAATGAAATAGATGCTAATAGTCTGCAGGAGATCTGCAAAAAAAATTAAATGGATGTTAATATACTGCAGGAGATCTGATGGAAATAAATAGTAATCTGCAAAAAATCCGATTAAAATATTATCGAATCCGGTTGAAATTTTTTCGAATGCGGTTGAAATAATTTCGAATCTGGTAGAAATATTTTCGAATTTGGTTGAAATATTTTCCAATGCGACCGATTTTTCAAATTTGGTCAAAAACTAAACAAAATCCGAAAACAAATTTAACAAATTTAACGTATCTAACTAAACAAAATTAATTAATTAACGAATTTAAACGAAACAAATTTTTTTTTTCCTTTTGCACATGTCTAATCTTCACATCAGAGTCCCCACTTTACGGCAGAGGTCCCCATTAAATGAAAGCCCCCCCCTACACATCAAAGCCCCCCCCCATCACCAAGGAGTCACCAATCACAGAGTCAGAGCACTGCAGTCCGGTGTGAATGATGTGTCCGGGTCTGGAGCAGATGAAAACCCAAACATATCATTCAAAAACCGGACTGCCCGGGAGAAACCCGTACAGATGGCAACCCTAGAGCACCCCCCCCCCCATAACACCAAAGTCTCCTCTTCCCATCAGAGGTCCCCCATCACATCAAAGCCCTCCTACACATCAGAATACCCCCCTACACATCAGAGTGACCCTTTCACATTAGACTCCTCCCACCACACCAGTTCCGCCTTAATGTCAGGCAACGCCCATCACAATCAGGGCTCCCCCCTACACATCAGAACCCCCCTTTCACATCAGAGTCCTCCTGTCACATCCCTTTGTGTCATAGGTCCCCCATCACATCAAAGCCCCCAACACACAATTGGCTGTAATAATGTTACCGCCCCCGAGGAACACAAAAAAGGACAAGTGTGAAATCCAGAGCATTGCTTGTCGGGACATTTGTTGCTGCGGTCATGTTTTAGGCACCAGGAGAGGTAAGAAGAGGTGGTTAGCCCAGGGACAGTCAGGCTAGAGGTGAATGGGCTAGATAACATTGGGCGTCCTCCAGCCAGGAAATGGGGCGGGGCTCTATCTGAGTTGCTGCAGTTTTTAATGCACATTGCGAGAAGCTCACAGTGTGCGGTGAAATCAGAGGAAGCCAATTCAGTCCAGGAGAGGAGACAGTACACTAGGGTGACCACATGTCCCGGATTGCCCGGGACAGTCCCGCATTTTGCAGGTCTGTCCCGGGCACCTTCATTCCAGGACAATACAGTGTCCCGGAATGAAACTGACACAGCCAGGCCGCGATACCACTGCTGAATCCAGAGGAGGAGGGGTTATCATCAGTCTGTCGGCATGTAGATGTCCCGTGAAGGGAACTATCACAACTCCCAGTGGATGGCTGTAGAATCCCAGGTTGATAGAGGGAAGTGATAGAGGGAAGTGTAACCGCCCTTGTGTGTGGCAGATAGTAAGGTCCCGGCCGGCATGCAGATATGAAGGCACAGCAAAGGAGCCCTTCAGATGGACACGGCAAGCCCCGCCCGGTGTCCGTGACGTCACCGGATCTCCGACGGAACTCCCTGAAGACCCGGAAGCCGGCGGAGAGGTGAGTACCGATCAAAAAAATAAATCGATTAATCGAGGAATTAATAGTTCATTTCCACCGCCCTAATATATATATTTTTTACTATTTTGAGCCAATTTTTTTAAAAAAACAATAAAAAAATAAAAAAAATCAGGAGATACCCATTTCCATTTGTCACTAAAGCCTCATACGCACGATCGGATTATCCGACCGGGAATTGTGTGATGACAGCCTGTTGTCGGAAAATCCGACCGTTTGTACGCTCCATCGGACAATTGTTGTCGGATTTTCCGCGGACAAATGTGGGATAGCGTGCTTCAGGCCCCGTTCACACCTATGCGAATTGGATGCGGCTTAAACCGCATCCAATTCTCATAACATTATAAAATACATTGATTGTAATGAGGCTGGTTCACATATGTCCGATGCATTCGCACTGCGCATTGCCCAAATAACGTGCGCGTTTTCTAGGCATTGCGGTGCGGCTCAGGTGCGAATTCAGGCCCATTATGTTCTATGGGCACGCATCTGATTCGCAGATGTGTTCAGTTCTCATCAGGATTCCTCTCCTTCTCCTCACTACACTTCCCCCCCTCCCCCTCCCCTCTCCCAGGTCTCCAAATTCGCAGCTAAAACAGAGTTGATGTGCTGAACAGCACTCTTATCTTTTTGCAGAGATAAGAGAGCTGGAATTTGCACGTGTGAACCCAGCCTTAAAATTGTCCGCCAACAATTGTGTGTTTGTCGGATTTTCCGATCGCGTGTAGACAACTTCGTCGGAAAAAAACTCCAAAGAGCAAAAAAAAAAAAAAGAAAAGAAGCATGCTCAGATGCAATGCTCACCATAACACAACATTAGCAGAAGTTGCCCGAAGGGTGGCGCCAAAGAGCTGAAAAACACATAGTTTTGTGTTTGTTGGCCGTCAATTTTCTTTGCCGTTTGTATGCAATACAAGTTCCTGGCCAACGCCCTTCAGACAAAAGTCCTACGCTTTGTCCGATGAAAATCCTGATCGTGTGTACCAGGCTTTAATGAAAGCCCAATTTGTCCTGAAAAAAAAAAAAAAAACGGTATAATCCACCTGGATACACAGAGGAGTTGCGATGATACAAACAGTTTTACTAACACAGGTCAAAGTTGCAAAATTGTGCTTAGGCATTAACACTTGTTTTGCCCTTAGGCGCAAACGATGAAAATACGGAGGCCGCTTCTTCTGAAGATGCCGGTTCCCTGGCTGTCTTGTTGATCCAACGGCTCAGCAAGAACTCTCTATGTCATGGAGGAGGAAGTCTATCCGGAGAATCGGTCATCAATAATATCCGATGAAATAAAAAAAAGATACAAAACGTTTCTCTTTTCCTGGCAGTCCGTAGCTGAGCGTCCGGGTTCCTCGCCCTGAGAACTATGTGAAGAATTGTAAGCGCTCGGAATCTGACATCCGATCGTCGGAGGAACAGCCATGTCCTGAGTGCTGGGAAAGCCGTCAGGTGTGGAGATAATTCGGGATAATCGCCCCAATTCTCTGCTCCGGCTCACGGAGGAACAGTGCCGGGTTTGTATCTGACCAAACAATCGGATTTCACTTTCTGAAAAAGATATCTTCAGCAGATAACGCCGACTGCCGTCTAGAAGAGGGAGAGAAAAAAAAAAAAGGAAAACCCCACTTTTATTAAAATATTAAAGCTCAACTCCGGCTTTGGGGTTCATTCACATCAGATGCGATTGGGCATCAATCCCAGCACAGTCCCTCCGCATGACAAGACAAAATTCATTGTAATCAATGTAATCTCTAGCTACATTTACTAAACGCATATAGTGCTCCTAAAATTATAAGAAAAAAAATGTTTTTCTTATATTTTTTTCTCATAATTTTTTCTCATGATGTTTTTCTTATAATTTTTTTCTTAGATTTTTTTATAATTTGTTAAATATTTTTTTTCTTGTAGTTTTTTTCTTAGATTTTTTTTTCTTATGCGCGTACACACGACCATTTTTCTCGTCGGGAAAAATAATTTTTTTTCCTGGTGCCTCCATGGCAGCATACCTGTGATAGAGCTCCGCCTCGACTCCTCCTTCAGGACTAGTGAATAGCATAAATTAAAGGCATAGTCCCTCCCCCAACAGTCTCCTTTTTTTCCTCATACCTTCTTGTGCTGGTGAAGAGTAGCGGTATGTCCATACCTCTGCAGTCGGCAGCGTCCGCCGGGTTTAGCCTTTCCCGTGCGCAGTCCCTGTTCTTGGGCTGCTCACAGCGCTGATAAGACTGGGAACCCCTCTGTGGATCTGTTGGGGTCTTTCGCAGAGTTTCCTCACAGGAACGCAGTCTGCTATCACATCCATGATGAATGCAGTGGAAGTCGCAAAAGGATCAGCTCCATCTTCCCAGGCTGGTGGTTTCCATTTTTTTTACAGGCATTTGTGTTTTTCCCCTTTCTTTTCCTCTCTTCCCCTCCCCCTCCCCTTTCCTTTGCTTGTTAGGCGCCTTTAAAATGATTATTGTCTTACTTTTTTGTTCCTTTAAAACTGTGCAACTGGATAAGGCAGGTGTCTCTCTGTGCAACAACATTGTGGTCCTTATTTCTGGGTTCAAGGGGGGCTACAGGTGCTCTGTAGGTCCCGCCAGGTAGGAGAGTGTCACGGCGCGGTGTCCTTGCCGCCGTCTGCGCATGCGCGATTCGGGAGTGATACAGAGCCGTAGTTTCTCGGCTCTCTGTACTGGGCGATGCTGGATCTTCTGCGCGTGCGCATGCATGGTCGCTTGGTTCAGTGTCGGCCATCTTGGATTCTGGAAAGAAGGCTAGATTTGCCCTTTTTTAAAATCCATTCCAAATAGTGGTTTATGGGATTAGCCCACGCACCTTGAGCCTATTTAGGTTCAGATTCAGGGATTGCTGTCAGTCTCCTCAGCTGGGCCCTGCTAGGTCTCTCTGATGCTGCTTTGTGGTAGGTACTTTTTATTTTCTCAAAAAAAAAAATGTTGCCGATCAAAAATGTTTTTATGTTTAAAAAAAAAAAAAAAAAAAAGACGATATAAAAATGTTTATGTTTAAAAAATAAAATAAAAAATAAAAAAAGATGACGATATAAAAATGTTTGTTTAAAAAAAAAAAAAAAAAGTGACACCAAAAACTCCTGATTCTTTTCCCTTTCTTACTATATTTCTGGAGCTGATCCTTGTGCCCAACTCCGCAATGAGTCATTCATCTCGCAGCAAAGATCCTCACACTTCTATTAGGTATGTGACCAACTATACGCGAGTATAAAAAAAAAAAAAGTGCGCTCACTGGTCTAGCGTGAGTTCCTTACACCGTAGCCCTACCCACTCCAAGCGGTCCCACTCATCAAGGCGTAGGACCCATTCTTCACGTCGTAGATCAGAGAGGTCAAGATCCAGAGGACATGATCGGTCCCCCTCTCCTAGGACCTATAGGAAGAAGAGATGCTGGATATGTGGGGCTACACCGCTACCAGACAGAGTGGTCTGTAAGGACTGTTTTACGGACTATGCGTCCAACCGCGAGCTAGAAAATCAGCACGCTGTAGATCTGCTCAAGCGAACAATGAAGGACTCCTTCTCTGAGCTTTTGACTTTGGTCCCCGCTCAACCACTTCAGCAGATATCCCTGGTTCAGGATATAGAACCTAATCTCCCTGGTCCGTCAGCAGTCAGTACACCTCTGCCGCCGTCAGGCCGACCAGCTAGAGATTCACCACCTGAAGACTCTTCAGGGGACTCTTGAGAAGAGTCAGAAACTTCTGGCTTCAGTCTCTCCTTGGTAAAGCCATTCATCCAGGCAGTCAAAGCCGCAATCGCCTGGAAAGACGCAAAATAGCCTCCCCAAGAGTCTACAAGCTACTTCCCATTCCTCAAAAGAAAGCAGGTTTTTTTCCCATTGATGGGCAAGATTAGTCAAGTCATTCAGAAGGAATGGTCAAAGACTGATAAATAAAAAAATAAAAAATAATTTATTTTTTTGGGTCAGTTCAATAAACTATATACCCCGTTTGAATTGTCCATTCATTGGTGAAACACTCATCAAAATAGGCACCTCATCCCAAACAATTTATAGTAAAGGGAAGGTAGAACAAAAGGGATTTTTGTGGTGCATAGATAAATCAATGAGAGAGAGTTTCTAAAAATATATAATTTTTTATTTGGTACAAATTATTGCAAGAGATATAAAAACACAGATCCTAAGTATATTCAATACATGGTATGTCATACAGAGATGGTGGTTATAATACACAACATTTAAGATGGAATATAAGAACTCGCATAGAAACCCAACATGTTTCGCTTAAAAAAGCTTCCTCAGGGGTATGCGAAGACCATCAACGTTTGTTAAGTATGACTATACAAAAAAGAAAAAAGAATTACAAAATTATACCTTTTGAATAACTAAACAGCCATATTTGGGCAAATTGTATACAAACAGGATTAGACTGCAGGGTCAAGTCCCTCCCTCTGTCACTTACCAAGCCACCCGTACCATCTGCAGAGCACCACCAAGAAACACAGGATCAAGAACTACGATCAACCCTTATAACGACAGGCGCGGTTGTGTGACCACAGCGAACAGTAGATAGGGGACCAGCTATAAGTCAAAGACAAGGACAGGAGTAAAAAGAAAAAGAAAAGGGAATGAAATTGCAGTAGGATTGGTAAACCAATAAGCAAACCACAGAGGACGGAAAAATCCGTCTACTATGAGTTCAGAATGTAATAAATAAGGTTAACTTACATATAGTCAAGTGAACAAAAATATGTTCACTTGCAGATATTGTGAGGCTGTCTGCTTGGAAAAAGACCGATTATTGTTGTGGAAGCCACTAGAAGAAACCACAATAGGTTTAGTTTATAGATATGAATAGCATGGCGTGCCTATATCCTCCAAAAATAAGCACACAAAATCAAAAAATATAATTCATTAAAAGAGATCTAAAGGACTGGATGTATTGCAGGACGTGTATTGCATTTAAGCAATATTGTTATAAATAGATATTTAAATATTTAAAGTTGTTCCAAAGAAAACGAAATGAAACATCATGATATATATATATCTCCATATATATATATAGCATATATATATAGCAAAGTCAATAATAAAAATGAAAACAATAAATAATTAATTAATTACAGGTCCAACAGTCCAAGATAAAGTGGGACAAGAGCCCACTCTAACAAAATAAAAAA
This sequence comes from Rana muscosa, assembly GCA_029206835.1. Taxonomy (NCBI): domain Eukaryota; kingdom Metazoa; phylum Chordata; class Amphibia; order Anura; family Ranidae; genus Rana; species Rana muscosa. The sequence goes on from JARGYO010005628.1 coordinate 3,506,001, forward strand.
CATCATATATATTTAGTATAATCCCTTATTAGTAGTGCAGACTAAAAAGTAGGCACTAAACAAAAAGGGAGTATATAGAGAAAACCAAAAAAGAAAACCAGAAAAAACAGAATTTGGCTGAACCTTACCTATCGATGTCCAAGACATCAGCTTGGGCTCCACCAGCCCACACTGCTGCGACCAGCGTGTGAGCAGGTTATATACTGTCCGCCATTGCGGTCAGCGTCTGACATCACCGACCGCAATGCGGGCTAAGAGCGCATGACGTCAGCCCGTAGGACACAACACACGCCGAGGACTGCGGAAACCAGAATGCACCAGGGCAAGGGGAGGAGCCGCTCACCGTCACAGCGGGCGGGACAGACGCAAGCGGACACTCCCCATTGGAATGACCAACCAACAGAGGATGTGCGAACACATCCTCCGTTGGGGATGACGAAGGCAGCCCAAGGCGGACAATGTGCCTGTCACCAAGGATGACGCTGCGCTGGAATAGGGCCATCCGTGGAGGAACATGGATGACCCTGGGCGCCCATATGGTCACACCGCACAAATCAAGGGGAAATCATGGCCTGAGCGAGATGGTGGCACACAACAGACAGGGCAGGTGGCTGATGTCAAAAATTGGAGGGGTAAGCACAGATACAGATAAACGGGCCCAGCTGGATATCCAGCTCACATGGCCCGATGCTCCAAGGGAGGGAAAAAAGAGGAGACCCATGTCATTCTCTAAACAGTTATATCAGAACTACATGATACAAATATATAGAATGTTACATGATATCAAACAAATAAAACAACACTTATTATAATGCAATAACCTTTAGATGAAGGTTGAAGCTTAAATGCCCATAACATAAAGGGCCACGAGAATATACTCGTGACCCTTGATGCAGAGACATACACCATTTTACAGTGGCAACAGTAGGCAGCTAAAAAAAAAAAAAAAAAACCCAATGAATATAAAAAACAGAAAATCCATCCAGGAGATAACGTCAAAGGAATGGTCTAAAACTGAGACTTTCATTAAATCCACTCATTTTCCTGGATTTAATGAAAGTCTATTTAATGAAAGTCTCAGTTTTAGACCATTCCTTTGACGTTATCTCCTGGATGGATTTTCTGTTTTTTATATTCATTGGGTTTTTTTTTTTTTAGCTGCCTACTGTTGCCACTAGGGATGAGCTTCGTGTTCGAGTCGAACATACGTTCGACTCGAACATCGGCTGTTCGATCGTTCGACGAAGATCGAACGATTTGGGCCGTTCGCGCCAAATTCGAGTGACGCGAACGGCCCACAATGCACTACGCCATCGCAGTGTCATCCAGGCGCTGTGATTGGCCAAGCATGCACTGTGACCCCGCATGCTTGGCCAATCACAGCGCCGGCAGCGAGGAGAGCAATGATTGGCCACAGGCAGGATGCCTGTGGCCAATTATTGCTGAGGGTGTTTAGTACACGCCCCACACTATAAAAGGCCGCCAGCACGGCGGCCTAGTGTAGTGTGTTCCGGAGCAGGGAAAGAGAAGCATAGGCAGGGACAGGGACATTTATTTTTTTCTTGCTTAACCTGGATTCCTTTAGTTTAGGGAAAGAGAAGGATAGGTAGGGAGAGTGTCAGTGTGTTTTACTGTGCGAATCCTTGTTTCTAGGGACAGGGAAGGACAGTGAGGGAATTCTCCTTGTGCTATAGTGTGCTTTAAAAAAACATTTTTTCTAGGGACAGAAAACTATAGGTAGGAAGAGTGTCAGTTTCTTTCACTGTGATAATCCTTGTTTCTAGGGACAGGGAAGGACAGTGAGGGGAATTCTCCTTGTGCTATAGTGTGCTTTAAAAAAACATTTTTTCTAGGGACAGAAAACTATAGGTAGGAAGAGTGTCAGTTTCTTTCACTGTGATAATCCTTGTTTCTAGGGACAGGGAAGGACAGTGAGGGAAATTCTCCTTGTGCTATAGTGTGCTAAAGCATTCCTCATCAACCATCTTTGAAATCCTTGTTTTTTGGACAGTCAGGGAAATTGTCGTTGTGCTATTCTGTGCAAAAGCAATCATCCTCAACCATATTTAGAAATCCTTAAGTAAAGGGACAGAGAAGGACACCTGAAGGTAGCCCTTATTGCTCTTTTTCCCATCTCCCTGCAGGCCATCTATTAGAATGTCTGGAAGGCAAACAAGGAGAGGCAGACAGTCAGGAGGCAATAAAAGAGGGCAAGCAGGCTCTGTGTCTGGGGGCAACAGTGCTGGTCGTGGACGCGGTGCATTGTCATCAGCACATGGCCATGGGACACGCTTGTCCTTCTTTTCGGCAGCTGGACATGTTGAGCCACATCATGCCGAAGATTTGGTAGAGTGGATGACCAAGCCCTCCTCCTCCTCCTCATCCTCTCTCACCCAGGCTCAGGGTACTGGAAAAGCAGCTGCCAAAGCGTCCTCTTCCCTGGTATCAATGTCAGACTCATCATCAGTCACTCCTTCCCTAGACCCACCATGTCCTCCTCCTGAGGAGTCCCCCGAACTGTTTGAGCACAGTGTTGGGTACATGCTCCAGGAGGATGCCCAGCGTTTCGAAGGGTCTGATGATGAAACCCAGCTACAGGAAGGCAGTAGCGTGAGAGCAGACAGAGGGGATGCTCAAGAAGGACACCAATCTGGCAGTCATGTTCCAGCAGCTGCAGCATACTGCCAGATTGGCTCCAGTGATGAGGAGGGAGGGGATGATGAGGTCACTGACTCCACGTGGGTGCCTAATAGGAGAGAGGAGGAGGAGGAGGATGAGGAGGAGGCACATCTCCAACGAGGCAGGATGCCCTTTGGTGGCCAGCGTAAGGGCAGTACACCGATGGAATCACACCGCAGAGCTCCGCCTGTGCAGGGCGCTGCCTCTGCCCGTCATTCAAAAAGTTCTTTGGTGTCGGCCTTTTTTGAGGCTAGTGCATCAGATCGCACAGCTGCTGTTTGCAACATATGTCTCAAGCGTATATCGCGTGGCCAAAACATCAGCCGCTTGGGTACCACATGCCTGACCAGACATATGTTGACCTGCCATGCAGCTCGTTGGCAAGCCTACCTCAAAGACCCACACCAAAGAACAAAGCGGACCTCTCCTTGCACCGCATCAGCTGGGATCTCCAACCCCACTATAACTTCAGTCCTCTCTGAAACATGCACTGAGAGGAATGAAGGTGTAGAATTAGGTGTGTCACAGCCAAGTACTTGCGGCCACTCTGCTAGCAGTACACCGACGTCCTATTCTAGCAGGCAAATTTCCCTGCCCCAGCTGCTGGACCGTCGAAAGAAGTTCACTCCCAGCCATCCACATGCCCAGCGGTTGAATGCTAGCTTGGCTAAATTGCTAGCGCTTCAACTGCTGCCTTTTCAGTTGGTAGACTCGGCCCCCTTCCGTGAGTTTGTGCAATGTGCGGTTCCTCAGTGGCAGGTTCCCAAACGCCACTTTTTCTCAGGGAAGGCTATTCCGGCTCTCTACCGGCATGTGGAAGGCAATGTCTTGGCCTCGCTGGACAGGGCGGTCAGCGGTAAGGTGCATATTACCGCTGACTCATGGTCCAGCAGGCATGGACAGGGACGTTACCTTTCTTTCACGGCCCATTGGGTCACTCTTTTGGCAGCTGGGAAGGATGCAGGACAAGGTGCAGTAGTGTTGGAGGTTGTTCCACCGCCACGCCTCCAAAATGCTACTACTGGTTGTGACACACCTCTCTCCTCCACCCCCTCCTCTTCTTCTTCCTCCATGGCCTCCTCCTGTGGTTTGTCCTCGGAACCAGCGGTGCTCCGTAGGCGTTCAAGGGGCTACGCAAGTACGCAGGCAAAAAGATGCCATGCCGTGCTTGCGCTGGTGTGTTTGGGGGACAGAAGCCACACTGGGGCAGAGGTCCTGTCTGCTCTGCAGGGCAGGCCGAGAGGTGGTTGACGCCACGCCAGCTTAAGCCAGGAATGGTGGTTTGCGACAATGGCACCAACCTCCTCTCCGCCCTCCGACAGGGACAACTGACCCATGTGCCCTGTGTGGCTCACGTCCTTAACCTGGTGGTGCAGCGGTTCTTGGGCAGGTACCCGGGCTTACAGGATGTCCTGAGGCAGGCCAGGAAAGTCTGTGTGCATTTCCGCAGATCTTATAATGCCAGTGCTCGCCTGGCTGAGCTGCAAAAGGAGTTGAACCTGCCCAAGAACCGCCTTATATGTGACATGCCCACCAGGTGGAACTCAACGTTGGCCATGCTGCAGCGGCTGCACACGCAGCAGAGGGCCATCAATGAGTACCTGTGCGACTACGGCACCAGGACAGGGTCAGGGGAGCTTGGTTTTTTTTCTCCACGCCAGTGGGGCATGATCAGGGATGCATGCACTGTCCTGGCACCATTTGAGGAGGCCACGAGGATGGTGAGCAGTGACAGTGCATGCATCAGTGACACTGTACCTCTTGTCCACCTGTTGGAGCACACGCTGCATGGAATAATGGACAGGGCACTTGAGGCAGAACAGAGGCAGGAAGAGGAGGACTTCCTTGCCTCTCAAGGCCCCCTTTACCCAGACAGTGTTCCTTCTGTCCCACCCATCGCACAGGAAGAGGAGGAGGAGGAGGAGGAGGAGGAGGAGGATTGTGTCAGCATGGAGGTGGAGGCTGGCACTCAGCATCATCAGCAGCAGTCTTTTAGGGATGATTTACAGTCCCAAGAAACCAGTGGACTTGTACGTGGCTGGGAGGAGGTGGCTGCGGATCATGTCGTCCTTAGTGACCCAGAGGACTCCGGAGCGAATGCCTCAGCAAACCTACGCTGCATGGCCTCCCTGATCCTGCAAAGTCTGCGGAAGGATCCTCGTATTCTTCGGATCAAGGAGAGGGACCATTACTGGCTGGCCACTCTCCTTGATCCACGGTACAAGGGTAAGGTTGCGGACCTTATGTTACCGTCGCAGAGGGAGCAGAGGATGAGACAACTCCGGGAGGCCTTGCAGAAAGGTCTGTGCAACGCGTTCCCAGAGACTGGGAGGTTACAAACTCCTGGTCCTGGACAACGAGTTGCTGAGGCTTCGGCCAGTCAAAGAAGGAGCGGTGGGGAAGGTGGCCGTCTGACCGATGCGTTCAGACAATTCTTTAGTCCGCAGCCCCAAAGTATGATCGGTTCCAGCAACCATCGCCAGCGTCTGATAAACATGGTGCAGGAATATCATGGGCAAGGTCAGACTTGGACACCTTCCCCACCGAAAATCCTCTGGCTTACTGGGTCTTGAGGATGGATCACTGGCCAGAGCTTGCACAGTATGCAATTGAGCTACTGGCCTGTCCTGCATCCAGCGTTCTTTCGGAACGCACATTCAGTGCTGCTGGAGGATTTGTCACGGATCACAGGGTGCGCCTGTCCACCGACTCGGTTGATCGACTGACTTTCAGCAAGATGAACCAGTCTTGGATCACCACCAGCTACCACACACCTGATGCTGATATAACAGACTAATTGATTTTAACATGTCACATCCCTTCAAGACTGATGCTGATGCTGAGTGCCTGTGCTGTTATGTTGACTGGCTATCCTCCTCCTCCGAGTCCTCAATGATACGATTGATGATGATAGCTTGGAAGATCATTTTTGTTTATGGGTGCCGCCACCAGTGGCTAAGGCCCAATTTTTCAGCCCCTGTTTTACAGGGGCGTGTAATTACAATTTTTTTAGCAATAATTTGCCATAGGGCTCATTGCTGTGCTCCAAGTACAGTATCTGTGAGGGGTTGGAGTGTTGTGGCACCAGTGCCTAAGGCCCAATTTTTCAGCCCCTGTTTAACAGGGGCGTGTCATTACAATTTTTGAAGCAATACTTTGCAACAGGGCTCATTGCTGTGCTCCAAGTACAGTATCTGTGAGGGGTTGTAGTGTTGTGCCACCAGTGCCTAAGGCCCAATTTTTCAGCCCCTGTTTAACAGGGGCGTGTCATTACAATTTTTGAAGCAATACTTTGCAACAGGGCTCATTGCTGTGCTCCAAGTACAGTATCTGTGAGGGGTTGTAGTGTTGTGCCACCAGTGCCTAAGGCCCAATTTTTCAGCCCCTGTTCAACAGGGGCATGCAATTACAATTCTTGATCTAATAATTCACAGCAGGGCCCATTGCTGCACCCACCAAGAGTAACTCTGAGGGCTTACAGTGTTGTGGCAACACCACCACCACCACCACGAAAGGCCCAATTTTTCAGCCCCTGTTCAACAGGGGCATGCAATTACAATTCTTGATCTAATAATTCACAGCAGGGCCCATTGCTGCACCCACCAAGAGTAACTCTGAGGGCTTACAGTGTTGTGGCAACGCCACCACCACCACCACCACGAAAGGCCCAATTTTTCAGCCCCTGTTCAAAAGGGGCATGTAATTACAATTCTTGATCTAATAATTCACAGCAGGGCCCATTGCTGCACCCACCAAGAGTAACTCTGAGGGCTTACAGTGTTGTGGCAACATCACCACCACCACCACGAAAGGCCCAATTTTTCAGCCCCTGTTCAACAGGGGCATGCAATTACAATTCTTGATCTAATAATTCACAGCAGGGCCCATTGCTGCACCCACCAAGAGTAACTGTCAGGGCTTACAGTGTTGTGGCACCAGCACCACCATCAAAGGCCCAATTTTTACTACCACTGTTCAACAATTATATGTAATTAAAATTCCTGATATAATAGTTGACAGCAGGGCGTTCCAGCACCAACCAAGAGTAACTGTGAGTGCTTACAGTGTTGTGCCAACACCAACAACTAAGGGGCCTATTTCTGCAGAGTATATACGGCAGGTCCCTACTTTCAAACATCCAACTTACAAACGACTCCTACTTGCAAACGCAAGAAGACAACAGGAAGTGAGAGGAAATCTACCACTAGGAAGGAAAATTCTCTCCTGTAAGAATAAATATGGGAGAAAGGTGTCTCCTCTGTACTGATGCTTTATCAGCAATCCTTGTTTCAAGAAAAACACCACATTTCAAAAACAGTTGTCATTGGGACGGAAAGTGAGGTGAAATGTTCTGAACAGGGGCACAGACAGCAAAACAAATGTTACAGGGGTGATAACCCTTACCTATGTTTTCCAAAAAGTTTAAAAATAGATTTTTGGGCTGGAGCTACACTTCAACAATGTACCTGTTCAAAATTACAAACAGATTCTACATAAGAACAAACCTACAGTCCCTGTCTTGTATGCACCGCCTGTATACGGCTGTTCAGAGTATATAGGGCCTTTTTTATTTTATGTGCGGGGTTCCCCTTAATATCCATACAAGACCCAAAGGGGCTGGTAATGGGCTGGGGTAGGGGGGGGGGGTCATGGGGTAGCTATGCCATTTTTCTTAAAGATTTTCATCCATATTACCGGGACCAGACATTACATTAAAGCCGCAAGAAGTTTTAAATGGCTTTTTTTTCCTTTAGAAGTGTCATTTTGTGCAGGGACAGTTCTAAACACGGGAAACACGTGGCACTTCACAGGCATACTTTAGACACCCCCCAGGTACGATATTTAAAGGAATATTTGACTTTTTTTTTTTCACTTTATGCATCATTAAAATGACTGCTCCCGAAAAACGACCGTTTTTAAAACTTCTTTTTGCATTGCTACATGTCCCCTGGTGCAGAACCCGGGTTCCCAAACCCTTTTTAGGACAATAACATGCATAATAGTTGTTATAATTAGCACTTTAGAATTCGAACGTTCGCATCCATTGTATTTAATAGGGTTCTAATGTTCGTACGAACTTTCGGTCCGTTCGCGGGTTCTGGTGCGAACCGAACCCGGGGGTGTTCGGCTCATCACTAGTTGCCACTGTAAAATGGTGTATGTCTCTGCATCAAGGGTCACGAGTATATTCTCGTGGCCCTTTATGTTATGGACATTTAAGCTTCAACCTTCATCTAAAGGTTATTGCATTATAATAAGTGTTGTTTTATTTGTTTGATATCATGTAACATTCTATATATTTGTATCATGTAGTTCTGATATAACTGTTTAGAGAATGACATGGGTCTCCTCTTTTTTCCCTCCCTTGGAGCATCGGGCCATGTGAGCTGGATATCCAGCTGGGCCCGTTTATCTGTATCTGTGCTTACCCCTCCAATTTTTGACATCAGCCACCTGCCCTGTCTGTTGTGTGCCACCATCTCGCTCAGGCCATGATTTCCCCTTGATTTGTGCGGTGTGACCATATGGGCGCCCAGGGTCATCCATGTTCCTCCACGGATGGCCCTATTCCAGCGCAGCGTCATCCTTGGTGACAGGCACATTGTCCGCCTTGGGCTGCCTTCGTCATCCCCAACGGAGGATGTGTTCGCACATCCTCTGTTGGTTGGTCATTCCAATGGGGAGTGTCCGCTTGCGTCTGTCCCGCCCGCTGTGACGGTGAGCGGCTCCTCCCCTTGCCCTGGTGCATTCTGGTTTCCGCAGTCCTCGGCGTGTGTTGTGTCCTACGGGCTGACGTCATGCGCTCTTAGCCCGCATTGCGGTCGGTGATGTCAGACGCTGACCGCAATGGCGGACAGTATATAACCTGCTCACACGCTGGTCGCAGCAGTGTGGGCTGGTGGAGCCCAAGCTGATGTCTTGGACATCGATAGGTAAGGTTCAGCCAAATTCTGTTTTTTCTGGTTTTCTTTTTTGGTTTTCTCTATATACTCCCTTTTTGTTTAGTGCCTACTTTTTAGTCTGCACTACTAATAAGGGATTATACTAAATATATATGATGTTTTTTATTTTGTTAGAGTGGGCTCTTGTCCCACTTTATCTTGGACTGTTGGACCTGTAATTAATTAATTATTTATTGTTTTCATTTTTATTATTGACTTTGCTATATATATATGCTATATATATATATGGAGATATATATATATCATGATGTTTCATTTCGTTTTCTTTGGAACAACTTTAAATATTTAAATATCTATTTATAACAATATTGCTTAAATGCAATACACGTCCTGCAATACATCCAGTCCTTTAGATCTCTTTTAATGAATTATATTTTTTGATTTTGTGTGCTTATTTTTGGAGGATATAGGCACGCCATGCTATTCATATCTATAAACTAAACCTATTGTGGTTTCTTCTAGTGGCTTCCACAACAATAATCGGTCTTTTTCCAAGCAGACAGCCTCACAATATCTGCAAGTGAACATATTTTTGTTCACTTGACTATATGTAAGTTAACCTTATTTATTACATTCTGAACTCATAGTAGACGGATTTTTCCGTCCTCTGTGGTTTGCTTATTGGTTTACCAATCCTACTGCAATTTCATTCCCTTTTCTTTTCTCTTTTCTTTTTCTTTTTACTCCTGTCCTTGTCTTTGACTTATAGCTGGTCCCCTATCTACTGTTCGCTGTGGTCACACAACCGCGCCTGTCGTTATAAGGGTTGATCGTAGTTCTTGATCCTGTGTTTCTTGGTGGTGCTCGGCAGATGGTACGGGTGGCTTGGTAAGTGACAGAGGGAGGGACTTGACCCTGCAGTCTAATCCTGTTTGTATACAATTTGCCCAAATATGGCTGTTTAGTTATTCAAAAGGTATAATTTTGTAATTCTTTTTTCTTTTTTGTATAGTCATACTTAACAAACGTTGATGGTCTTCGCATACCCCTGAGGAAGCTTTTTTAAGCGAAACATGTTGGGTTTCTATGCAAGTTCTTATATTCCATCTTAAATGTTGTGTATTATAACCACCATCTCTGTATGACATACCATGTATTGAATATACTTAGGATCTGTGTTTTTATATCTCTTGCAATAATTTGTACCAAATAAAAATCTATATATTTTTAGAAACTCTCTCTCTCATTGATTTATCTATGCACCACAAAAATCCCCTTTGTTCTACCTTCCCTTTACTATAAACTATATACCCCTTACCAGAGTCGGGAACGCAGTCACTAAACTCCATGCCAGTGGTAGACGCTTTGGTGGTGCGACTCGCAAAAATATAACTTTGCCAATGGAGGATTCCGCTTCCTTTAAAGACCCTCTAAACAGGCGAATCGACCTGGAGCTGAAGAGGAGCTACTTGGCCGTGGGAGCAGCGTGTAAGCCAGCTATTGCCCTCACATCAGTATCAAATGCCATAAGATCTTGGACAGATAATATTGAGACGGCATTGCGTCAGGATGTCCCCATGGAGGATATAATTAAAGCCTTGGAAGAGCTTAGATTGTCGGCAGACTTTGTCGGGGTAGCGGCCATTGACACGATCAGGTGCTCGGCAAGATCCATGTTGCATTCAGTAATGGCGAAGAGGGCCTTGTGGCTGAAACCCTGGACGGCTTATTTATCTTCCAAACAAAATTAGTGCAAAATCCCGTTCGATGGTAAAGCCCTATTCGGAGACAAAATGGATAAAGCTATCTCCAGGCTGTCAGGAGGGAAATCTGGTATGCTTCCACAGGACAGAAGGATGCGAAGATTCAGAGGTGGGTCCTCTAGGTTCCGCCAGTCAAACCCAAGGGATTTTAGGCAGTCGAAACAGCCCAGGGACAACAAAAGACCTTGGAAAGGTACTCGGGGATCCTTTTTGTATAGGAAGATGAAAGCCCTTCCGGCTCCACAGGAGCAGAAGCAGTCTTTTTGATGCCAGAGGAACCCAGGCACTCCCGGTGGGAGCCAGGCTAAAGTATTTTGTCCCAGTCTGGGCCACCTGCTGCCACGACCCCTGGATTCTGTCAACAATTCAATGGGGGCACTTTTGGAATTTCTCTTACCCCCCCCCCACCTCGGAACTCTTTCAAAGGAACAGAGATTCCATCCTCTCCACTGAAAGCTCAAGCTCTAAAAAAACTTCCTAACGTCACTCCAGCTTCAGGGGGCGGCTGTTCCGGTTCCCTTGGCAGAGCGCTTGGCAGGCTTCTACTCCACCCTATTTCTGGTCCCAAAGAGGACAGGTGGGTGGAGGCCTGTGATAGACCTAAAGAGGTTCAACCGGTATATCTGCCCCGAAAGCTTCAAAATGGAGTCCCTGCAGACGATTATTCAGGCAGTCCAGCCATCAGATTGGATGATTTCGGTTGATCTGCAGGATGCATACCTACACGTGCCAATTCTACCTGCATTTCAAAAATATCTGAGATTTGCAGTGGGACGGACCCACCTACAGTTTCAAGCCCTGCCTTTCGGTCTGTGCACCTCTCCCAGGGTGTTCACCAGGATAATAATCTGCTTTGGTTCCCCTGGGGGAGAGGGGCTTGAGGATATACCAATACCTGGACGACATCCTCCTCCTAGCAAGCAATCCAGATCAGTTGGTACGTCACCGGGAAATTCTTCTACAGACCCTAAAAGATCTAGGGTGGCTGGTGAATTCCGACAAGAGTCAACTAACGCCAACACAGCAGATAATCTATGCGCAACGTTCTACACTCAGGAGGGGACAGTGTCATTACCACTGCCGAAGGCAAGGATTGTCATCCAGAGAATGATCAAAGTCATCCGGAGCCCGTATCTGACGGCTTCACAATGCCTGAGCCTCATTGGCACAATGTCTTCCTGTATACCCATGGTTCCTTCGGCACATTGGCACTTGAGGTATTTCCAGACTGGTTTCTTGGCGCAGTGGAAGAAACAACAACTATCTCAGACGATCCTGCTGACGGGAAAAATGCGCAGGAGCCTTCACTGGTGGACAGTTCTGGAAAACCTCTCAAAGCCTCATCACCTGGGCTCCCTTCCTTGGATCACAATTGCGTCCGCTTGCAAGCAGACAGGGCTGGGGAGCCCATTGCGGGCAAACCAGAATACAGGGGAGATGGTCATACACCACCCAGGGAGTGGTATCCAACATCTTTGGAGATGAGGGCAGCCTTCTTGGCACTGACCTCTTTGGCACCCCAAATCAGAGGCCAGAGAATACTCCTACGCCTAGACAACAGGGCAGCTGTCGCTTATCTGCAGAAGCAGAGAGGCACTCGCAGCAGGTCACTTCTCAAGGAGGTAGAGCCGATCATGCTCTGGGCGGAGCAGAACCTCCTGGACCTCAGAGCAATGTATCTGCCAGGCAGGTTGAACACGGAAACGGACACGTTATCCAGAAACTTCCTGGACAACAACGAGTGGGCTCTCCACCCTCATGTCTTCCTTCAGATTGCCAACATATCGGATCCCCCTCAGGTAGATCTGTTCGTCTCCCCGAAGAACGCCAAGCTGGATAGGTTCTTCTCTCGGCTGCCGCACCCACAAGCCGAGGCAGTGGATGCCCTGTCATGTCCCTGGAGGTTCACCACGGCATATGCCTTTCCTCCCAGGCCATTAATATTCAAATTCCTCCTGAGGCTCCTCAGAGAGCCAGTCCAGGTGGTGGCAGTACTTCCGTATTGCTCCTCAGTGTGGGCTCTCCAATCAAGATCCCTCCTTTCCCTCAACTTCTGTCGCAGGGCAGTCTAGTTCATCTAAACCCTCAGAAGTTGAATCTTCGAATCTGGAGGTTGAGAGGCGAAGGTTTGAATCCCTAGGGTGTTCCCCAGGAGTCATAACAACCCTTCTAAAAACCAGGAAGCCTGCAACTAATGCCATATATTCAAAAATCTGGGACAAGTTCTTGTCATTTGCTTCCGGAAATGGATTTGATCCAATCCTTCCCTCTACTTCCCATGTTCTAGGATTCCTTCAGACAGGACTTGATCTGGGACTTGGTCTGAGCTCCCTCAAAGTGCAGGTAGCAGCAATCTCTGCCGCAACAAATAAGAGATGGGCGGAGGATCCTTTAGTAGTCACTTTCCTCAGAGGTATATTGAAGATTCGCCCTCCTGTCAGACGATCATTTCCTAAGTGGGATCTGTCCCTAGTTCTGGAAGTTCTATCTGACCATCCCTTTGCTCCAGTGGAACAAGTAACAATATGGAACCTGACACTAAAGACGGCTTTCCTGCTAGCCATTACATCTGGCAAAAGGATCTTGGAACTTCACTCTTTAGGGATAGGTGACGACCACATCTCCTTCTTCAGAGTGGAACTTCGCCCCCTTCGGGGGTTCACACCAAAGGTCACTACTCCAAGCCACCTGTTGGAACCCTGGGCACTACCAGTGTTTACAGACACGGATTCAGAGTCTTGTCACGAACTGGATGTATCCAGAGTGCTCAGGGCCTACCTAGAAGCCACCGGCCCCTTCAGAAATTCTGAGAGACTTTTCATCGTACCGTTCGGTAAATACAGGGGCAAAGAAGCTTCCATCAGAACTCTGGCATCTTGGGCTGTAAAGTTAATCCAGAAGGCCTACAGGGTGAAGAATATGGAGCCTCCATCCCGAGTGAATGCTCATTCTACAAGGGCAGTCTCAGCTTCCTGGGCGGCAAGGGCTAATGTTTCGTTGGAGATGGTGTGCAGGGCTGCCACCTGGTCTTCTCACCATACGTTCCTCAGACACTACCATATTGATCCAGGAGCGCTCACGACTGTTGAGTTTGGAAGGAGGGCAGTTCAGGCTGCTATGTCCTCTTCTAATTAAACATTTATTGTTAAGCAATTATCCCACCCATGTCAGCTATAGGGATGAGCTTCGTGTTCGAGTCGAACATACGTTCGACTCGAACATCGGCTGTTCGATCGTTCGACGAAGATCGAACGATTTGGGCCGTTCGCGCCAAATTCGAGTGACGCGAACGGCCCACAATGCACTACGCCATCGCAGTGTCATCCAGGCGCTGTGATTGGCCAAGCATGCACTGTGACCCCGCATGCTTGGCCAATCACAGCGCCGTCAGCGAGGAGAGCAATGATTGGCCACAGGCAGGATGCCTGTGGCCAATTATTGCTGAGGGTGTTTAGTACACGCCCCACACTATAAAAGGCCGCCAGCACGGCGGCCTAGTGTAGTGTGTTCCGGAGCAGGGATAGAGCAGCATAGGCAGGGACAGTGACTTTTATTTCTTTCTTGCTTAACCTGGATTCCTTTAGTTTAGGGAAAGAGAAGGATAGGTAGGGAGAGTGTCAGTGTGTTTTGTGCTTGTGCTATATTGTGCTTAAAAAAAACATTTTTTCTAGGGACAGAAAACTGTAGGTAGGGAGAGTGTGTCAGTTTCTTTCACTGTCAAAGTCCTTGTTTCCAGGGACCTGGAAGGACAGTGAGTGAATTCTCCTTGTGCTAAATTGTGCTTAAAAAAAACATTTTTTCTAGGGACAGAAAACTGTAGGTAGGGAGAGTGTGTCAGTTTCTTTCACTGTCAAAGTCCTTGTTTCCAGGGACCTGGAAGGACAGTGAGTGAATTCTCCTTGTGCTAAATTGTGCTTAAAAAAAACATTTTTTCTAGGGACAGAAAACTGTAGGTAGGGAGAGTGTGTCAGTTTCTTTCACTGTCAAAGTCCTTGTTTCCAGGGACCTGGAAGGACAGTGAGTGAATTCTCCTTGTGCTAAATTGTGCTTAAAAAAAACATTTTTTCTAGGGACAGAAAACTGTAGGTAGGGAGAGTGTGTCAGTTTCTTTCACTGTCAAAGTCCTTGTTTCCAGGGACCTGGAAGGACAGTGAGTGAATTCTCCTTGTGCTAAATTGTGCTTAAAAAAAACATTTTTTCTAGGGACAGAAAACTGTAGGTAGGGAGAGTGTCTCAGTTTCTTTCACTGTCAAAGTCCTTGTTTCCAGGGACCTGGAAGGACAGTGAGTGAATTCTCCTTGTGCTAAATTGTGCTTAAAAAAAACATTTTTTCTAGGGACAGAAAACTGTAGGTAGGGAGAGTGTGTCAGTTTCTTTCACTGTCAAAGTCCTTGTTTCCAGGGACCTGGAAGGACAGTGAGTGAATTCTCCTTGTGCTAAATTGTGCTTAAAAAAAACATTTTTCTAGGGACAGAAAACTGTAGGTAGGGAGAGTGTGTCAGTTTCTTTCACTGTCAAAGTCCTTGTTTCCAGGGACCTGGAAGGACAGTGAGTGAATTCTCCTTGTGCTAAATTGTGCTTAAAAAAAACATTTTTTCTAGGGACAGAAAACTGTAGGTAGGGAGAGTGTGTCAGTTTCTTTCACTGTCAAAGTCCTTGTTTCCAGGGACCTGGAAGGACAGTGAGTGAATTCTCCTTGTGCTAAATTGTGCTTAAAAAAAACATTTTTTCTAGGGACAGAAAACTGTAGGTAGGGAGAGTGTGTCAGTTTCTTTCACTGTCAAAGTCCTTGTTTCCAGGGACCTGGAAGGACAGTGAGTGAATTCTCCTTGTGCTAAATTGTGCTTAAAAAAAACATTTTTTCTAGGGACAGAAAACTGTAGGTAGGGAGAGTGTGTCAGTTTCTTTCACTGTCAAAGTCCTTGTTTCCAGGGACCTGGAAGGACAGTGAGTGAATTCTCCTTGTGCTAAATTGTGCTTAAAAAAAACATTTTTTCTAGGGACAGAAAACTGTAGGTAGGGAGAGTGTGTCAGTTTCTTTCACTGTCAAAGTCCTTGTTTCCAGGGACCTGGAAGGACAGTGAGTGAATTCTCCTTGTGCTAAATTGTGCTTAAAAAAAACATTTTTTCTAGGGACAGAAAACTGTAGGTAGGGAGAGTGTGTCAGTTTCTTTCACTGTCAAAGTCCTTGTTTCAAGGGACAGAGAAGGACACCTGAAGGTAGCCCTTATTGCTTTTTTCCCATCTCCCTGCAGGCCATCTATTAGAATGTCTGGAAGGCAAACAAGGAGAGGCAGACAGTCAGGAGGCAATAAAAGAGGGCAAGCAGGCTCTGTGTCTGGGGGCAACAGTGCTGGTCGTGGACGCGGTGCATTGTCATCAGCACATGGCCATGGGACACGCTTGTCCTTCTTTTCGGCAGCTGGACATGTTGAGCCACATCATGCCGAAGACTTGGTAGAGTGGATGACCAAGCCCTCCTCCTCCTCCTCATCCTCTCTCACCCAGGCTCAGGGTACTGGAAAAGCAGCTGCCAAAGCGTCCTCTTCCCTGGTATCAATGTCAGACTCATCATCAGTCACTCCTTCCCTAGACCCACCATGTCCTCCTCCTGAGGAGTCCCCCGAACTGTTTGAGCACAGTGTTGGGTACATGCTCCAGGAGGATGCCCAGCGTTTCGAAGGGTCTGATGATGAAACCCAGCTACAGGAAGGCAGTAGCGTGAGAGCAGACAGAGGGGATGCTCAAGAAGGACACCAATCTGGCAGTCATGTTCCAGCAGCTGCAGCATACTGCCAGATTGGCTCCAGTGATGAGGAGGGAGGTGATGATGAGGTCACTGACTCCACGTGGGTGCCTAATAGGAGAGAGGAGGAGGAGGAGGATGAGGAGGAGGCACATCTCCAACGAGGCAGGATGCCCTTTGGTGGCCAGCGTAAGGGCAGTACACCGACGGAATCACACCGCAGAGCTCCGCCTGTGCAGGGCGCTGCCTCTGCCCGTCATTCAAAAAGTTCTTTGGTGTGGGCCTTTTTTGAGGCTAGTGCATCAGATCGCACAGCTGCTGTTTGCAACATATGTCTCAAGCGTATATCGCGTGGCCAAAACATCAGCCGCTTGGGTACCACATGCCTGACCAGACATATGTTGACCTGCCATGCAGCTCGTTGGCAAGCCTACCTCAAAGACCCACACCAAAGAACAAAGCGGACCTCTCCTTGCACCGCATCAGCTGGGATCTCCAACCCCACTATAACTTCAGTCCTCTCTGAAACATGCACTGAGAGGAATGAAGGTGTAGAATTAGGTGTGTCACAGCCAAGTACTTGCGGCCACTCTGCTAGCAGTACACCGACGTCCGATTCTAGCAGGCAAATTTCCCTGCCCCAGCTGCTGGACCGTCGAAAGAAGTTCACTCCCAGCCATCCACATGCCCAGCGGTTGAATGCTAGCTTGGCTAAATTGCTAGCGCTTCAACTGCTGCCTTTTCAGTTGGTAGACTCGGCCCCCTTCCGTGAGTTTGTGCAATGTGCGGTTCCTCAGTGGCAGGTTCCCAAACGCCACTTTTTCTCACGGAAGGCTATTCCGGCTCTCTACCGGCATGTGGAAGGCAATGTCTTGGCCTCGCTGGACAGGGCGGTCAGCGGTAAGGTGCATATTACCGCTGACTCATGGTCCAGCAGGCATGGACAGGGACGTTACCTTTCTTTCACGGCCCATTGGGTCACTCTTTTGGCAGCTGGGAAGGATGCAGGACAAGGTGCAGTAGTGTTGGAGGTTGTCCCACCGCCACGCCTCCAAAATGCTACTACTGGTTGTGACACACCTCTCTCCTCCACCCCCTCCTCTTCTTCTTCCTCCATGGCCTCTTCCTGTGGTTTGTCCTATGAACCAGCGGTGCTCCGTAGCCGTTCACGGGGCTACGCAAGTACGCAGGCAAAAAGATGCCATGCCGTGCTTGCGCTGGTGTGTTTGGGGGACAGAAGCCACACTGGGGCAGAGGTCCTGTCTGCTCTGCAGGGCCAGGCCGAGAGGTGGTTGACGCCACGCCAGCTTAAGCCAGGAATGGTGGTTTGCGACAATGGCACCAACCTCCTCTCCGCCCTCCGACAGGGACAACTGACCCATGTGCCCTGTGTGGCTCACGTCCTTAACCTGGTGGTGCAGCGGTTCTTGGGCAGGTACCCGGGCTTACAGGATGTCCTGAGGCAGGCCAGGAAAGTCTGTGTGCATTTCCGCAGATCTTATAATGCCAGTGCTCGCCTGGCTGAGCTGCAAAAGGAGTTGAACCTGCCCAAGAACCGCCTTATATGTGACATGCCCACCAGGTGGAACTCAACGTTGGCCATGCTGCAGCGGCTGCACACGCAGCAGAGGGCCATCAATGAGTACCTGTGCGACTACGGCACCAGGACAGGGTCAGGGGAGCTCGGGTTTTTTTTTCTCCACGCCAGTGGGGCATGATCAGGGATGCATGCACTGTTCTGGCACCATTTGAGGAGGCCACGAGGATGGTGAGCAGTGACAGTGCATGCATCAGTGACACTGTACCTCTTGTCCACCTGTTAGAGCACACGCTGCGTGGAATAATGGACAGGGCACTTGAGGCAGAACAGAGGCAGGAAGAGGAGGACTTCCTTGCCTCTCAAGGCCCCCTTTACCCAGACAGTGTTCCTTCTGTCCCACCCATCGCACAGGAAGAGGAGGAGGAGGAGGAGGAGGATTGTGTCAGCATGGAGGTGGAGGCTGGCACTCAGCATCATCAGCAGCAGTCTTTTAGGGATGATTTACAGTCCCAAGAAACCAGTGGACTTGTACGTGGCTGGGAGGAGGTGGCTGCGGATCATGTCGTCCTTAGTGACCCAGAGGACTCCGGAGCGAATGCCTCAGCAAACCTACGCTGCATGGCCTCCCTGATCCTGCAAAGTCTGCGGAAGGATCCTCGTATTCTTCGGATCAAGGAGAGGGACCATTACTGGCTGGCCACTCTCCTTGATCCACGGTACAAGGGTAAGGTTGCGGACCTTATGTTACCGTCGCAGAGGGAGCAGAGGATGAGACAACTCCGGGAGGCATTGCAGAAAGGTCTGTGCAACGCGTTCCCAGAGACTGGGAGGTTACAAACTCCTGGTCCTGGACAACGAGTTGCTGAGGCTTCGGCCAGTCAAAGAAGGAGCGGCGGGGAAGGTGGCCGTCTGACCGATGCGTTCAGACAATTCTTTAGTCCGCAGCCCCAAAGTATGATCGGTTCCAGCAACCATCGCCAGCGTCTGATAAACATGGTGCAGGAATATCTAGGGGCAAGGTCAGACTTGGACACCTTCCCCACCGAAAATCCTCTGGCTTACTGGGTCTTGAGGATGGATCACTGGCCAGAGCTTGCACAGTATGCAATTGAGCTACTGGCCTGTCCTGCATCCAGCGTTCTTTCGGAACGCACATTCAGTGCTGCTGGAGGATTTGTCACGGATCACAGGGTGCGCCTGTCCACCGACTCGGTTGATCGACTGACTTTCATCAAGATGAACCAGTCTTGGATCACCACCAGCTACCACACACCTGATGCTGATATAACAGACTAATTGATTTTAACATGTCACATCCCTTCAAGACTGATGCTGATGCTGAGTGCCTGTGCTGTTATGTTGACTGGCTATCCTCCTCCTCCGAGTCCTCAATGATACGATTGATGATGATAGCTTGGAAGATCATTTTTGTTTATGGGTGCCACCACCAGTGGCTAAGGCCCAATTTTTCAGCCCCTGTTTTACAGGGGCGTGTAATTACAATTTTTTTAGCAATAATTTGCCATAGGGCTCATTGCTGTGCTCCAAGTACAGTATCTGTGAGGGGTTGGAGTGTTGTGGCACCAGTGCCTAAGGCCCAATTTTTCAGCCCCTGTTTAACAGGGGCGTGTCATTACAATTTTTGAAGCAATACTTTGCAACAGGGCTCATTGCTGTGCTCCAAGTACAGTATCTGTGAGGGGTTGTAGTGTTGTGCCACCAGTGCCTAAGGCCCAATTTTTCAGCCCCTGTTCAACAGGGGCATGCAATTACAATTCTTGATCTAATAATTCACAGCAGGGTCCATTGCTGCACCCACCAAGAGTAACTCTGAGGGCTTACAGTCTTGTGGCAACGCCACCACCACCACCACCACGAAAGGCCCAATTTTTCAGCCCCTGTTCAAAAGGGGCATGTAATTACAATTCTTGATCTAATAATTCACAGCAGGGCCCATTGCTGCACCCACCAAGAGTAACTGTCAGGGCTTACAGTGTTGTGGCACCAGCACCACCATCAAAGCCCCAATTTTTACTACCACTGTTCAACAATTATATGTAATTAAAATTCCTGATATAATAGTTGACAGCAGGGCGTTCCAGCACCAACCAAGAGTAACTGAGTGCTTACAGTGTTGTGCCAACACCAACAACTAAGGGGCCTATTTCTGCAGAGTATATACGGCAGGTCCCTACTTTCAAACATCCAACTTACAAACGACTCCTACTTGCAAACGCAAGAAGACAACAGGAAGTGAGAGGAAATCTACCCCTAGGAAGGAAAATTCTCTCCTGTAAGAATTAATATGGGAGAAAGGTGTCTCCTCTGTACTGATGCTTTATCACCAATCCTTGTTTCAAGAAAAACACCACATTTCAAAAACAGTTGTCATTGGGACGGAAAGTGAGGTGAAATGTTCTGAACAGGGGCACAGACAGCAAAACAAATGTTACAGGGGTGATAACCCTTACCTATGTTTCCCAAAAAGTTAAAAAATAGATTTTTGGGCTGGAGCTACACTTCAACAATGTACCTGTTCAAAATTACAAACAGATTCTACATAAGAACAAACCTACAGTCCCTGTCTTGTTTGCACCGCCTGTATACGGCTGTTCAGAGTATATAGGGCCTTTTTTATTTTGTGTGCGGGGTTCCCCTTAATATCCATACAAGACCCAAAGGGGCTGGTAATGGGCTGGGGTAGGGGGGGGGGGGGGTCATGGGGTAGCTATGCCATTTTTCTTAAAGATTTTCATCCATATTACCGGGACCAGACATTACATTAAAGCCGCAAGCAGTTTTAAATGGCTTTTTTTTCCTTTAGAAGTGTCATTTTGTGCAGGGACAGTTCTAAACACGGGAAACACGTGGCACTTCACAGGCATACTTTAGACACCCCCCAGGTACGATATTTAAAGGAATATTTGACTTTTTTTTTTTTCACTTTATGCATCATTAAAATGACTGCTCCCGAAAAACGACCGTTTTTAAAACTTCTTTTTGCATTGATACATGTCCCCTGGTGCAGAAACCGGGTTCCCAAACCCTTTTTAGGACAATAACATGCATAATAGTCGTTATAATTAGCACTTTAGAATCCGAACGTTCGCATCCATTGTATTTAATAGGGTTCTAATGTTCGTTCGAACTTTCGGTCCGTTCGCGGGTTCTGGTGCGAACCGAACCCGGGGGTGTTCGGCTCATCACTAGTCAGCTAGTTATTTATCACAGGTATGCTGCCATGGAGGCACCAGGAAAACGGAAAATTGTATCATACTTACCAGTAATTTTCCTTTCCTGGTGCCTATCCATGGCAGCATACAATCCCACCCTCGGTATTCTATATTACAGAGAATGTTGGGGGAGGGACTATGCCTTTAATTTATGCTATTCACTAGTCCTGAAGGAGGAGTCGAGGCGGAGCTCTATCACAGGTATGCTGCCATGGATAGGCACCAGGAAAGGAAAATTACTGGTAAGTATGATACAATTTTCCATTTTCTCTTTGACGAGAAAAACGACCGTGTGTGGGGCTTTTGGTCATTTTTCCCGACGAGAAAAACAGCATTAATCACGACGAGAAAAATTAGAACGTGCTCTAATTTTTCTCGTCGTGATTCACGGCATTTTTTTCCGCTGCAGTTTTCCCATAGGGAAACACTGCCGGGGAGCCTACACACGGTCGTTTTACTCGCCAAGAGAAAAAATGATGGGAAAAACGACCGTGTGTGGGGGAACAAGACGTTCCCTCGTCTTTCCTGTCTTTCTTTCACCGCCGTGAATCACGATCGTGTGTGTGCGGCATTATACTTTTTTTCTCATAATTTTTTTTTTTTTTTAATTCTTATAATTTTTTCTTATTTTTTTTTTTATTTTTTTTAATAATTTTTTTCTTAGATTTTTTTTCTTCTTTTATTTTTTTTTTATTTCTTTTTTTACATTTTTTTTCTTATAATTTTTTTCTCAGATTTATTTCTTAGATTTTTTTTCTTAGATTTTTTCTTATAATTTTTTTCTTACAATTTTTTTCTTAGACTTTTTTTTTCTTTTTTTTTTATATTTATTTTTTTCAATTCTTTTTTCTCATAATTTTTTCTCATAATGTTTTTCTTAGAATTTATTCCTATAATTTTTTTTTAGATTTTTTTTAGTGCATACACAAGACCGTTTTTCACAACGTTAAAAAATGCATTTTTTTTTTTAAAACGATCGTGTGTGGGCTCCAGAGCATTTTTAACGACGTGAAAAATGGCCTTAAAAAAAATGAGAACCTGCTCTATTTTTTCACGTCGTTTTTCACGCCGTTCTTTTTAACGTCGTGAAAAAAGGTAGTGTGTAGGCTTTTACGAGGGGAAAAAAACGCACATGCTTAGAATCAAGTATGAGACGGGAGCGCTCGTTCTAGTAAAACTAGCGTTCGTAATGGAGATAGCACATTCGTCACGCTGTAACGGACTGAAAAGCACGAGGCTGAAAAGCGCGAATCGTCGCAAACCAAACTTTACTAACATGAAGGGTGGCGCCATTCGAACGGAACTTCCCCTTTATAGTGCCGTCGTACGTGTTGTACGTCACTGCGCTTTGCTCAAGCGTTTTTTTTTTTAATGAACGTGTGTACGCAAGGCAGGCTTGAGAGGAAACAAGAAAAATCACGTTGAGAAAAACATCGTTTTATAAAATGACATTAAAAACGGTCGTGTGTACGCGGCATTATACTTTTTTCTCATTATTTTTCAATATTTTTTTTTCTTCGATTTTTTTCTTCGAATTTTTTTCTTCGTTTTTTTTTTATAATTTGTTTTTATAATTTTTTTCTTATAATTTTTTATTTTCTTAGATTTTTTTCCCTAACCCCTGTGTTTTTTACTGCAATACTCGCCTCCCCCCGGCACTAACAATCCAGTAGCTTCCGCCCCGCTTCCTGGCTGAGTGACACCCAGCTGGTCGCAGCCTGGAAGTCAGCGGTCAGGTAGTCGTGGCTCCACCCCCTATACTCCAGAGGGGGTGTGGCCATCAGCCAGTGTGGTAGACTTTGCAGTGCCAAACTCTAACTACAGGAGGCCGCTGGGTCAAGAATACAAAAAAGAAAAAACGCAGGTATTGCTACTAAGGTAAAAAGGGGCTACTATTAGGACAAGGGTATGAAAATAGATTGGGGTTCGAAGAAAAATTACAAATTTATTACCGTATATACTCGAGTATAAGCCGACCCGAATATAAGCCGAGGCACCTAATTTTACCACAAAAAACTGGGAAAACGTATTGACTTGAGTATAAGCCTAGGGTGTCCATCTGCATGCCTCACTGTGCCCATATCCATGCCTCACTGTGCCCATTCCTCACTGTGCCCATGCCTCACCGTGCCCAATCTCCCTACCTGATCTCCGGCGCTGTGTGACCTGACTGACGTTTAACATGGGAGTCTATGGAAGGGGTGCCCGGCATTCAAAAAATCGGTGCTCCCCAGCCGTAGGTCCCCCGGACAACAATCTTTGCACACTTGTAGATGAAGAGTGGGGCTACATGTGTGCCAGGTTTGGGGTCCAGAGGACCTAGGGCCGGACGGTACCGGTTCCCCAAAATCACCGGAGAAATTACCGTTTAACATGGGAGTCTATGGAAGGGGTTCCCGGGTTTGAAAAATCGGTGCTCCCCGGCCGTAGGTCCCCCGGACAACAATCTTTGCACACTTGTAGATGAAGAGTGGGGCTATATGTGTGCCAGGTTTGGGGTCCAGAGGACCTAGGGCCGGCCGGTACCGGGTCCCCAAAATCACCGGAGAAATTACCGTTTAACATGGGAGTCTATGGAAGGGGTGCCCAGCTTTGAAAAATCGGTGCTCCCCAAGCCGTAGGTCCCCCGGACAACAATCTTTGCACACTTGTAGATAAAGAGTGGGGCTACATGTGTGCCAGGTTTGGGGTCCAGAGGATCTAGGGCCGGTCGGTACCGAGTCCCCAAAATCACCAGAGAAATTACCGTTTAACATGGGAGTCTATGGAAGGGGTGCCCAGCTTTGAAAAATCGGTGCTCCCCGGCCGTAGGTCCCCCGGACAAGAAACTTTGCACACTTGTAGAGGAAGAGTGGGGCTACATGTGTGGCCAGAATTAGGTGCACAAAGATGAAGATGGACACAGACTCGAGTATAAGCTGAGGGGGGGGGCATTTTCAGCACAAAAAAATGTGCTGAAAAACTCGGCTTATACTCGAGTATATACGGTAATATCAAAAACGCACATAAACTCAATTCCAAAATAATGCAATAAAATGGTGGTAACAGCTTCAATGAAAAGTTATTATTGGCGGTCTCCTTCCGGCAGGAAGGAACCCCAACAATGTTTAAAATTGGACAAAAAACAGAAAACAAACAGGGAGTCCGGACACCAGCATACCATTCAGAGAGGAGCTGTAAAGCGATACAAACGGCTTATGGATGGTTAAGGCACCATTTTATAATCAAAATCATATAATTAATTACATACAGCTTCACTGTGAATAGCCCCGGGAATGTGGGTTCAAGTTGGAAATATATAGATATATATGTTACTAGCCCTGGATCTAATGCTAGGTAAGACTGCTTAGGGAAGTGGTTCCAATTGTTCAGTCAGATGAATTGATTTCTGTATATCAAAGTCAATCAATATTGATGAAAAAGAGGTAATCAAATAATGGTCCACATTAGCTCATGGGTATTTGGCCTCCATGGTATGATGTCAGTGCATTGGCTGCTGGGTTGTCACCCATTGCCTAAACAGAGGATATTCACTGGAACTAAGTGGATTCCATTTAAACATATGAATCAATTGGTAGCATTTAATGTGTGTAACACCGGTATTGCTGTAATAAAAAGAAAATCTGATTTCACCTCCATACAGATACTGAGAAGCATGAAGTTCACCTGGAAACCGGTATTGGTGACAATTCGGATTCAGGGACCAAAGCCAATCTTAGATTTGCAATAGAAAGCCGCGTCCATACATTACCGAGCCGGCATGACCGGTTAACACAGCGTCCTGCTAAACGTTGGTTTTGATAGTGAGCCAGGCTCCGTGATGTGCACGGCCTTGGGCCGAGAGAGGCCACTCGGCTGCTGCGGGGTCTCCACCGTGCAGGATCTGCTGGTCCACTCCGTCCTCGATAACTATCGGGTGTCCGTCATGTTATGCTATGCGGTAAGAGGATGTATGGTAAGCGCTGTTTCCAAGCCGCGGCTAGATTTGAACGGTGTCTTCCGTATCTGGCGTCACGTGACTGACTGCTGTGACGTCAACGCGTTTCGCTAGAAGGTAGCGTAGCTTCGTCTGGACTTGACGCTGGATCAAGAAACCTATAATTTTTTTTAGATCTCATCTATCCCCGCCCCAATATCCCCTGTGCTCTCTGCCAGTCAATAAAAACAAAATCCCTGCTGGGTTCTGTGCCCTGGTGCCTGGAGGTCAGTAGCGGGAGGTGGGGTGTTTGTTTATGTAGCGGCCTCCTCTCTCCCCTCTCTTTTCTATCAGGTCGCCTGTCTCTTGTCTAGGGGTACCTTAGAGGAGAGAGAGCGGGGTCACCACGCCAAGCCCTCACCACGGACGTTTGTGTGTGGTGGAAGCAAAGTTCTTGTTTTACCTTCGGGTCGGTGTTCTGCACCTGGAACCTCCGAAGAGAGTTACCTTGAACAATGTCTGCCAGAAAATGAGCCCCACACCATTAAAGTCCAACACTCCTTTATTCTTCTTCATACAAAGTGAACACAATCAGTTGGACTCCCTTAGAGAACAGAACAGACAAGGAGGTGTGGATGTGAGTAGGCCCAGACACAATGAACTCTCCTACTTCCTTCCTGAAAGTGGGTTGTGGTCTCCGAGCGGAGGGGGGGATTTCCTTCCAGGCGGTCTCCGATGGGAGGCTCACCTGTCACTGGCAATATGCTGCACCGGGTCTTCAAGTAAGTGACTCCCACCGGTCCATTACGCCTTCCGGATTCGAGTACCCACTCCCGGGGTTCCCTAGGACCTCCTTCCCTCGCGGAACTCAGTGGTGGGCACTGAGCTCCAGACCTCCATCCGAGTACCTCACCGCAGGCTAAAGGTGCCTGGGATGGAACACGACATCCGAACGTCCTCTAGGCCTAGGCCGCCTCAAGGACCGACACGAACCACCGCCCACAGGCTGAAGGTGCCTGGGACTCGACTCCCGCCACTGAAAATGGCCGCCCCCTTTATACCCCCTCCCAGCAAGCACGACGGGTTCCCCGCCCCACCATACAACCGCTGAGAGAGACCAAAAGAGGTACGCCACCGCAACGATGGCTCAACCCCGGGCCCAAAGCGACAGCGCCCCCTTGTGGGCGCCAGTGAACCATACATCACAGTTTCCCCACCAGATTCAAAAATAGAAAGCATATACCCGCTACATTTAATATAATCCTAACATCATATATATTTTTAATTACCTCTCCCAGAGGTCTCAGTACTCCCTCAGACAACGCCATCTTTGTTCAGGCATCTTCCAGGGTCTACTTCCTGGACTGAGGTTCCAGCTCACAATCATTGACGTCCTGGTGCCTGTGCAGTTCCTGGCTGTGTTCATGTCTCTGTGAATTGCTACAAAGTTACAATGTTGCAGTCTGATTATTGGGGGAGGGAGACTGAGCAAATGCTTCCTCCTGCCTGCAGTAGAGTGATGACATCACCTCAGCCTAGGCAAAGTCACTCCACTGGAGCTCAAGGACGGCCTTTTAATGGTAGAAGGTACAATTGTTGAAGAATGGTAGTAATGGAAAATCGATACTGGCAGTGGGTAAGTGCGCTGCACACCCCAAATGGTTATAGAAAGGAAGAATACCCCAGGGGGCTTTGTATTGCAGCAAGGAATACTGATGTTTGTTATTATATCAAAGACATATTTTAATTAAACAGATTTTCCACAGGGGGCACATCTGTTGGATTCAAAGCATGAGTTCAAAATTACACAATAAAAACATATACATGATATTACAGCCGTAAGGATACATATACAATAATATAGCATGATGATCTTGTGTTAAAATCAAACTAGAAATCCCAATGCGTTTCGACTAATTGCGGTCTTCTTCAGGGGGTGAAAAGGAGATGCTCTAGAACAGGGATATGCAATTAGCGGACCTCCAGCTGTTGCAGAACTACAAGTCCCATGAGGCATAGCGAGACTGACAGCTACAAACATGACACCCAGAGGCAGAAGGCATGATGGTACTTGTAGTTTTGCAACATCTGGAGGTCCGCTAATTGCATATCCCTGCTCTAGAAGAAAAGACATTGTATGGGTGAAATTGTTAAAAGGACAAGAGCACTCTCAACAATCAAACATCTACAGTGATTATAGTATTTATATTGATAGGTATATTTACCCATTAACGGCTGGGGGAAAAAAGCCTCCCCTTGTGTTGGGTTCAAAAACCGACCGAGGACCCTGTGGCTCTGCCCGACACCCCAAATGGCCCACGTGAGAGTGGGGGAGTTGTTGAAGAATAATCCTTTTGCTGTGTTTTCTGAAAAAATCCACTTCAATCATCGGGACTATACAAACAAAATGGTAAGTAGCCTGAAGGAACTTTCACCAGTTTATGAGAGGGCAGACCGTGTGACCCGGCCTAGTGTAGGGTATATAGTGTAGGGTATATAGTGTAGGGTATAGTGTAGGGTATATAGTGTAGGGTATATAGTGTAGGGTATAGTGTAGGGTATATAGTGTAGGGTATATAGTGTAGGGTATATAGTGTAGGGTATAGTGTATCGTATATAGTGTAGGGGATATAGTGTAGGGTATATAGTGTAGGGTATAGTGTAGGGTATATAGTGTAGGGTATATAGTGTAGGGTATATAGTGTAGGGTATATAGTGTAGGGTATAGTGTAGGGTATATAGTGTAGGGCAGGGATATGCAATTAGCGGACCTCCAGCTGTTGCCAAACTACAAGTCCCATCATGCCTCTGCCTTTGGGTGTCATGCTTGATGCTGTCAAATATCTCGCTATGCCTCATGGGACTTGTAGTTTGGCAACAGCTGGAGGTCCGCTAATTGCATATCCCTGGTGTAGGGTATATAGTGTAGGGTATATAGTGTAGGGTATAGTGTTGGGTATATAGTGTAGGGTATAGTGTAGGGTATGTAGTGTAGGGTATAGTGTAGGGGATATAGTGTAGGGTATATAGTGTAGGGTATAGTGTTGGGTATATAGTGTAGGGTATAGTGTAGGGTATGTAGTGTAGGGTATAGTGTAGGGGATATAGTGTAGGGTATATAGTGTAGGGTATAGTGTTGGGTATATAGTGTTGGGTATAGTGTAGGGTATGTAGTGTAGGGTATAGTGTAGGGTATATAGTGTAGGGTATAGTGGTTGGTTGGTATTTAAGCGTCCCTTTAAGTTAGAAGGTCCCAGCCAATGGAGCGACACTTGGAATTCTTCCGAGTTGAACTTTCTGACACAAGACAAACTTCCCTCCTCTGCTCTGTGAGGTCCAGCTGCAGATATCTGCTGGAGAAGAGACGGATGACGGTCCTCGGGTCTACAGGGAGGTTCTCGGCTTACCAGAGGCCCGGGGAAGAATGGAGAGAGCCATCTGATATATTGATATTAGCATCTACCGCCTCGCTATTTATAGAGCGCATATACTGCCGCCGACTAATATAGAACTGCGAAAGGCCGACTGAAGAACTTGAGATAAATAGTCAGATGGGAATTACACGTTAATCCATTTCCCATGCAGCCGCTACTGTGCCGAATATTTATCACACTTCCGTGCCTCGTCTTTAACCTCTTTGCTGCCTAAAAATGAAAAGGATTGCTGGATAGACATTAAAGGGTACACTCAGGTCAATTATGGGTGGAAAGGGCCTTAATGGGTTGTTCAAAAGTGAATTAGGTATATATTATATGGGCATAATATAAGTATGTAATCCCCCCTCCACATGACTGAGTTCAGGGATTTCCAATGAAGAGTGCTGTTAATACTCCATCATTAGGGATGAGCTTCGTGTTCGAATCGAACATACGTTCGACTCGAACATCGGCTGTTCGATCGTTCGACGAAGATCGAACGATTTGGGCCGTTCGCGCCAAATTCGAGTGACGCGAACGGCCCACAATGCACTACGCCATCGCAGTGTCATCCAGGCGCTGTGATTGGCCAAGCATGCACTGTGACCCCGCATGCTTGGCCAATCACAGCGCCGGCAGCGAGGAGAGCAATGATTGGCCACAGGCAGGATGCCTGTGGCCAATTATTGCTGAGGGTGTTTAGTACACGCCCCACACTATAAAAGGCCGCCAGCACGGCGGCCTAGTGTAGTGTGTTCCGGAGCAGGGATAGAGCAGCATAGGCAGGGACAGTGACTTTTATTTCTTTCTTGCTTAACCTGGATTCCTTTAGTTTAGGGAAAGAGAAGGATAGGTAGGGAGAGTGTCAGTGTGTTTTGTGCTTGTGCTATAGTGTGCTTAAAAAAAACATTTTTTCTAGGGACAGAAAACTGTAGGTAGGGAGAGTGTCAGTTTCTTTCACTGTGCAAGTCCTTGTTTCCAGGGACCTGGAAGGACAGTGAGTGAATTCTCCTTGTGCTATAGTGTGCTTAAAAAAAACATTTTTTCTAGGGACAGAAAACTGTAGGTAGGGAGAGTGTCAGTTTCTTTCACTGTGCAAGTCCTTGTTTCCAGGGACCTGGAAGGACAGTGAGTGAATTCTCCTTGTGCTATATTGTGCTTAAAAAAAACATTTTTTCTAGGGACAGAAAACTGTAGGTAGGGAGAGTGTCAGTTTCTTTCACTGTGTAAGTCCTTGTTTCTAGGGACCTGGAAGGACAGTGAGTGAATTCTCCTTGTGCTATATTGTGCTTAAAAAAAACATTTTTTCTAGGGACAGAAAACTGTAGGTAGGGAGAGTGTCAGTTTCTTTCACTGTGCAAGTCCTTGTTTCCAGGGACCTGGAAGGACAGTGAGTGAATTCTCCTTGTGCTATATTGTGCTTAAAAAAAACATTTTTTCTAGGGACAGAAAACTGTAGGTAGGGAGAGTGTCAGTTTCTTTCACTGTGCAAGTCCTTGTTTCTAGGGACCTGGAAGGACAGTGAGTGAATTCTCCTTGTGCTAGATTGTGCTTAAAAAAAACATTTTTTCTAGGGACAGAAAACTGTAGGTAGGGAGAGTGTCAGTTTCTTTCACTGTGCAAGTCCTTGTTTCTAGGGACCTGGAAGGACAGTGAGTGAATTCTCCTTGTGCTATATTGTGCTTAAAAAAAACATTTTTTCTAGGGACAGAAAACTGTAGGTAGGGAGAGTGTCAGTTTCTTTCACTATGTAAGTCCTTGTTTCTAGGGACCTGGAAGGACAGTGAGTGAATTCTCCTTGTGCTATATTGTGCTTAAAAAAAACATTTTTTCTAGGGACAGAAAACTGTAGGTAGGGAGAGTGTCAGTTTCTTTCACTGTGCAAGTCCTTGTTTCCAGGGACCTGGAAGGACAGTGAGTGAATTCTCCTTGTGCTATATTGTGCTTAAAAAAAACATTTTTTCTAGGGACAGAAAACTGTAGGTAGGGAGAGTGTCAGTTTCTTTCACTGTGCAAGTCCTTGTTTCTAGGGACCTGGAAGGACAGTGAGTGAATTCTCCTTGTGCTATATTGTGCTTAAAAAAAACATTTTTTCTAGGGACAGAAAACTGTAGGTAGGGAGAGTGTCAGTTTCTTTCACTGTGCAAGTCCTTGTTTCCAGGGACCTGGAAGGACAGTGAGTGAATTCTCCTTGTGCTATATTGTGCTTAAAAAAAACATTTTTTCTAGGGACAGAAAACTGTAGGTAGGGAGAGTGTCAGTTTCTTTCACTGTGTAAGTCCTTGTTTCTAGGGACCTGGAAGGACAGTGAGTGAATTCTCCTTGTGCTATATTGTGCTTAAAAAAAACATTTTTTCTAGGGACAGAAAACTGTAGGTAGGGAGAGTGTCAGTTTCTTTCACTGTGCAAGTCCTTGTTTCCAGGGACCTGGAAGGACAGTGAGTGAATTCTCCTTGTGCTATATTGTGCTTAAAAAAAACATTTTTTCTAGGGACAGAAAACTGTAGGTAGGGAGAGTGTCAGTTTCTTTCACTGTGCAAGTCCTTGTTTCCAGGGACCTGGAAGGACAGTGAGTGAATTCTCCTTGTGCTATATTGTGCTTAAAAAAAACATTTTTTCTAGGGACAGAAAACTGTAGGTAGGGAGAGTGTCAGTTTCTTTCACTGTGCAAGTCCTTGTTTCTAGGGACCTGGAAGGACAGTGAGTGAATTCTCCTTGTGCTATATTGTGCTTAAAAAAATCATTTTTTCTAGGGACAGAAAACTGTAGGTAGGGAGAGTGTCAGTTTCTTTCACTGTGTAAGTCCTTGTTTCTAGAGACCTGGAAGGACAGTGAGTGAATTCTCCTTGTGCTATATTGTGCTTAAAAAAAACATTTTTTCTAGGGACAGAAAACTGTAGGTAGGGAGAGTGTCAGTTTCTTTCACTGTGCAAGTCCTTGTTTCAAGGGACAGAGAAGGACACCTGAAGGTAGCCCTTATTGCTTTTTTCCCATCTCCCTGCAGGCCATCTATTAGAATGTCTGGAAGGCAAACAAGGAGAGGCAGACAGTCAGGAGGCAATAAAAGAGGGCAAGCAGGCTCTGTGTCTGGGGGCAACAGTGCTGGTCGTGGACGCGGTGCATTGTCATCAGCACATGGCCATGGGACACGCTTGTCCTTCTTTTCCGCAGCTGGACATGTTTAGCCACATCATGCCGAAGACTTGGTAGAGTGGATGACCAAGCCCTCCTCCTCCTCCTCATCCTCTCTCACCCAGGCTCAGGGTACTGGCAAAGCAGCTGCCAAAGCGTCCTCTTCCCTGGTATCAATGTCAGACTCATCATCAGTCACTCCTTCCCTAGACCCACCATGTCCTCCTCCTGAGGAGTCCCCCGAACTGTTTGAGCACAGTGTTGGGTACATGCTCCAGGAGGATGCCCAGCGTTTCGAAGGGTCTGATGATGAAACCCAGCTACAGGAAGGCAGTAGGGTGAGAGCAGACAGAGGGGATGCTCAAGAAGGACACCAATCTGGCAGTCATGTTCCAGCAGCTGCAGCATACTGCCAGATTGGCTCCAGTGATGAGGAGGGAGGGGATGATGAGGTCACTGACTCCACGTGGGTGCCTAATAGGAGAGAGGAGGAGGAGGATGAGGAGGAGGCACATCTCCAACGAGACAGGATGCCCTTTGGTGGCCAGCGTAAGGGCAGTACACCGACGGAATCACACCGCAGAGCTCCGCCTGTGCAGGGCGCTGCCTCTGCCCGTCATTCAAAAAGTTCCTTGGTGTGGGCCTTTTTTGAGGCTAGTGCATCAGATCGCACAGCTGCTGTTTGCAACATATGTCTCAAGCGTATATCGCGTGGCCAAAACATCAGCCGCTTGGGTACCACATGCCTGACCAGACATATGTTGACCTGCCATGCAGCTCGTTGGCAAGCCTACCTCAAAGACCCACACCAAAGAACAAAGCGGACCTCTCCTTGCACCGCATCAGCTGGGATTTCCAACCCCACTATAACTTCAGTCCTCTCTGAAACATGCACTGAGAGGAATGAAGGTGTAGAATTAGGTGTGTCACAGCCAAGTACTTGCGGCCACTCTGCTAGCAGTACACCGACGTCCGATTCTAGCAGGCAAATTTCCCTGCCCCAGCTGCTGGACCATCGAAAGAAGTTCACTCCCAGCCATCCACATGCCCAGCGGTTGAATGCTAGCTTGGCTAAATTGCTAGCGCTTCAACTGCTGCCTTTTCAGTTGGTAGACTCGGCCCCCTTCCGTGAGTTTGTGCAATGTGCGGTTCCTCAGTGGCAGGTTCCCAAACGCCACTTTTTCTCACGGAAGGCTATTCCGGCTCTCTACCGGCATGTGGAAGGCAATGTCTTGGCCTCGCTGGACAGGGCGGTCAGCGGTAAGGTGCATATTACCGCTGACTCATGGTCCAGCAGGCATGGACAGGGACGTTACCTTTCTTTCACGGCCCATTGGGTCACTCTTTTGGCAGCTGGGAAGGATGCAGGACAAGGTGCAGTAGTGTTGGAGGTTGTCCCACCGCCACGCCTCCAAAATGCTACTACTGGTTGTGACACACCTCTCTCCTCCACCCCCTCCTCTTCTTCTTCCTCCATGGCCTCTTCCTGTGGTTTGTCCTATGAACCAGCGGTGCTCCGTAGCCGTTCACGGGGCTACGCAAGTACGCAGGCAAAAAGATGCCATGCCGTGCTTGCGCTGGTGTGTTTGGGGGACAGAAGCCACACTGGGGCAGAGGTCCTGTCTGCTCTGCAGGGCCAGGCCGAGAGGTGGTTGACGCCACGCCAGCTTAAGCCAGGAATGGTGGTTTGCGACAATGGCACCAACCTCCTCTCCGCCCTCCGACAGGGACAACTGACCCATGTGCCCTGTGTGGCTCACGTCCTTAACCTGGTGGTGCAGCGGTTCTTGGGCAGGTACCCGGGCTTACAGGATGTCCTGAGGCAGGCCAGGAAAGTCTGTGTGCATTTCCGCAGATCTTATAATGCCAGTGCTCGCCTGGCTGAGCTGCAAAAGGAGTTGAACCTGCCCAAGAACCGCCTTATATGTGACATGCCCACCAGGTGGAACTCAACGTTGGCCATGCTGCAGCGGCTGCACATGCAGCAGAGGGCCATCAATGAGTACCTGTGCGACTACGGCACCAGGACAGGGTCAGGGGAGCTTGGTTTTTTTTCTCCACGCCAGTGGGGCATGATCAGGGATGCATGCACTGTCCTGGCACCATTTGAGGAGGCCACGAGGATGGTGAGCAGTGACAGTGCATGCATCAGTGACACTGTACCTCTTGTCCACCTGTTGGAGCACACGCTGCGTGGAATAATGGACAGGGCACTTGAGGCAGAACAGAGGCAGGAAGAGGAGGACTTCCTTGCCTCTCAAGGCCCCCTTTACCCAGACAGTGTTCCTTCTGTCCCACCCATCGCACAGGAAGAGGAAGAGGAGGAGGAGGAGGAGGAGGAGGAGGATTGTGTCAGCATGGAGGTGGAGGCTGGCACTCAGCATCATCAGCAGCAGTCTTTTAGGGATGATTTACAGTCCCAAGAAACCAGTGGACTTGTACGTGGCTGGGAGGAGGTGACTGCGGATCATGTCGTCCTTAGTGACCCAGAGGACTCCGGAGCGAATGCCTCAGCAAACCTACGCTGCATGGCCTCCCTGATCCTGCAAAGTCTGCGGAAGGATCCTCGTATTCTTCGGATCAAGGAGAGGGACCATTACTGGCTGGCCACTCTCCTTGATCCACGGTACAAGGGTAAGGTTGCGGACCTTATGTTACCGTCGCAGAGGGAGCAGAGGATGAGACAACTCCGGGAGGCCTTGCAGAAAGGTCTGTGCAACGCGTTCCCAGAGACTGGGAGGTTACAAACTCCTGGTCCAGGACAACGAGTTGCTGAGGCTTCGGCCAGTCAAAGAAGGAGCGGTGGGGAAGGTGGCCGTCTGACCGATGCGTTCAGACAATTCTTTAGTCCGCAGCCCCAAAGTATGATTGGTTCCAGCAACCATCGCCAGCGTCTGATAAACATGGTGCAGGAATATCTAGGGGCAAGGTCAGACTTGGACACCTTCCCCACCGAAAATCCTCTGGCTTACTGGGTCTTGAGGATGGATCACTGGCCAGAGCTTGCACAGTATGCAATTGAGCTACTGGCCTGTCCTGCATCCAGCGTTCTTTCGGAACGCACATTCAGTGCTGCTGGAGGATTTGTCACGGATCACAGGGTGCGCCTGTCCACCGACTCGGTTGATCGACTGACTTTCATCAAGATGAACCAGTCTTGGATCACCACCAGCTACCACACACCTGATGCTGATATAACAGACTAATTGATTTTAACATGTCACATCCCTTCAAGACTGATGCTGATGCTGAGTGTCTGTGCTGTTATGTTGACTGGCTATCCTCCTCCTCCGAGTCCTCAATGATACGATTGATGATGATAGCTTGGAAGATCATTTTTGTTTATGGGTGCCGCCACCAGTGGCTAAGGCCCAATTTTTCAGCCC
The DNA here is from genome assembly GCA_029206835.1 of Rana muscosa. Taxonomy (NCBI): domain Eukaryota; kingdom Metazoa; phylum Chordata; class Amphibia; order Anura; family Ranidae; genus Rana; species Rana muscosa. The sequence goes on from JARGYO010005628.1 coordinate 3,540,715, forward strand.
CTGTTTTACAGGGGCGTGTAATTACAATTTTTTTAGCAATAATTTGCCATAGGGCTCATTGCTGTGCTCCAAGTACAGTATCTGTGAGGGGTTGTAGTGTTGTGCCACCAGTGCCTAAGGCCCAATTTTTCAGCCCCTGTTCAACAGGGGCATGTAATTACAATTCTTGATCTAATAATTCACAGCAGGGCCCATTCCTGCACCCACCAAGAGTAACTCTGAGGGCTTACAGTGTTGTGTCAACACCACCACCACCACCAAAGGCCCAATTTTTCAGCCCCTGTTCAACAGGGGCATGCAATTACAATTCTTGATCTAATAATTCACAGCAGGGCCCATTGCTGCACCCACCAAGAGTAACTGTCAGGGCTTACAGTGTTGTGGCACCAGCACCACCATCAAAGGCCCAATTTTTACTACCACTGTTCAACAATTATATGTAATTACAATTCCTGATATAATAGTTGACAGCAGGGCGTTCCAGCACCAACCAAGAGTAACTGTGAGTGCTTACAGTGTTGTGCCAACACCAACAACTAAGGGGCCTATTTTTGCAGAGTATCTACGGCAGGTCCCTACTTTCAAACATCCAACTTACAAACGACTCCTACTTGCAAACGCAAGAAGACAACAGGAAGTGAGAGGAAATCTACCCCTAGGAAGGAAAATTCTCTCCTGTAAGAATAAATATGGGAGAAAGGTGTCTCCTCTGTACTGATGCTTTATCAGCAATCCTTGTTTCAAGAAAAACACCACATTTCAAAAACAGTTGTCATTGGGACGGAAAGTGAGGTGAAATGTTCTGAACAGGGGCACAGACAGCAAAACAAATGTTACAGGGGTGATAACCCTTACCTATGTTTTCCAAAAAGTTTAAAAATAGATTTTTGGGCTGGAGCTACACTTAAACAATGTACCTGTTCAAAATTACAAACACATTCTACATAAGAACAAACCTACAGTCCCTGTCTTGTATGCACCGCCTGTATACGGCTGTTCAGAGTATATAGGGCCTTTTTTATTTTATGTGCGGGGTTCCCCTTAATATCCATACAAGACCCAAAGGGGCTGGTAATGGGCTGGGGTAGGGGGGGGGGGGGTCATGGGGTAGCTATGCCATTTTTCTTAAAGATTTTCATCCATATTACCGGGACCAGACATTACATTAAAGCCGCAAGCAGTTTTAAATGGCTTTTTTTTCCTTTAGAAGTGTCATTTTGTGCAGGGACAGTTCTAAACACGGGAAACACGTGGCACTTCACAGGCATACTTTAGACACCCCCCAGGTACGATATTTAAAGGAATATTTGACTTTTTTTTTTTCACTTTATGCATCATTAAAATGACTGCTCCCGAAAAACAACCGTTTTTAAAACTTCTTTTTGCATTGATACATGTCCCCTGGTGCAGAACCCGGGTTCCCAAACCCTTTTTAGGACAATAACATGGATAATAGTCGTTATAATTAGCACTTTAGAATTCGAACGTTCGCATCCATTGTATTTAATAGGGTTCTATTGTTCGTACGAACTTTCGGTCCGTTCGCGGGTTCTGGTGCGAACCGAACCCGGGGGTGTTCGGCTCATCGCTATCCATCATACAAAGACATTGTAGATAATTGTGCTCTTCAAGCTTCGTGATAACAGTTTGGAGAAGACCCTTTTCTGTTCCAGCATGAATGTGCCCCTGTATACAAAGCCAGCTCCATAAAGACAAGGTATGACCAGTTTGGACCAGCCTCATAAAGATATGGGTTGACCAGCTTGGACCAGCTCCATAAAGACATGGTTTGACCTGTTTGGTCCAACTCCATAAAGACATGGGCTGACCAATGTGGTCCAGCTCCACAAAGACATGGGCTAACTAGTGTGGCCCAGCTCCATAAAGACAAGGTATGACCAGTTTGGACCAGCCTCATAAAGATATGGGTTGACCAGCTTGGACCAGCTCCATAAAGACATGGTTTGACCCGTTTGGACCAGCTACATAAAGACATGGACTGACCAGTGTGGTCCAGCTCCATAAAGACATGGGCTGACCAGTGTGGTCCAGCTCCATAAAGACATGGGTTGACCAGTGTGGTCCGTCCAGCTCCATAAATACATGATTTGACCAGTTTCGACCAGCTCCATAAAGATATGGGTTGAACAGTTTGGACCAGCTCCATAAAGACATGGGCTGACCAGTGTGGTCCAGCTCCATAAAGACATGGTTTGATCAGTTTGGACCAGCTCCATAAAAACATGGTTTGACCCATTTGGACCAGCTTCATAAAGACATGGGTTGACCAGTGTGGTCCAGCTCCATAAAGACATGGGTTGACCAGCTTGGACCAGCTCCATAAAAACATGGTTTGACCCATTTGGACCAGCTTCATAAAGACATGGGTTGACCAGTGTGGTCCAGCTCCATAAAGACATGGTTTGATCAGTTTGGACCAGCTCCATAAAGACATGGTTTGACCAGCTCCATAAAGACATGGGCTGACCAATGTGGTCCAGCTCCATAAGGACATGGTTTGACCAGTTTGGACCAGCTCCATAAAGATATGGGTTGACCAGCTTGGACCAGTTCCATAAAGACATAGGTTGACCCGTTTGGACCAGCTACATAAAGACATGGTTTGACCAGTTTGGTGTGGAGGAACTCGAGTGTCCTGCACAGAGCCCCGACCTCAACCCTATTGATCACCTTTGGGATGAAAAGCTGATCATAAGCCAGGTTTTCTCATCCAACATCAGTACCTGACCTCACAAATTGGCACAAAATGCCCACAGACCCTCTAAAATATTGTGGAATGCCTTTCCAGAGGAATGGAGGATGGTATAGGATCAAAAGGGGGCAACTTCATTTTAATGGCTTTGAAGGGGTAGGGGGTGGGCAACGCCATAATAATGGCCATGGTTTTGGAATAGGATGTTCAACAAGCTCATATAGGTGTGATGGGTGGAGGAACTCAAGTGTCCTGCACAGAGCCCTGAACTTAACCCTACTGAACACCTATGGAATGAATTGGTACACCGATTGTGCGCCAGGTCTTCTCAACCAACATTAATACCTGACCGCCTTGAGGCGATGTAGTTCGCATTTGTAGCGCTATGCAAGTTACTTACTCACTCACCTCACAAACGGGTACAAATTCCCAGACACACTTCAAAACCAGAAGGGTGGAGGATGGTATAGCTACAGGGCAACAGATATTTTAGAACACCAATATATTACAACACAGACTGTGGTTCCCATGACCAACAGATCCAACACTACACCATGGTTTTGGAATAAGACATCCAACAAGCTTATATAGGTGTGCTGATTAGAGGAACTCGAGTGCCCTTCACAAAGCTCTGACCTCAACCATACTGAACACCTTTGGGAGGAATTGAAACCCTGATTTTGAGCCAGGTCTTCTCAATCAACATCAGTACCTGACCTCACAAATGGGTACAAATTCCCAGACACACTTTAAAACCTTGTGGAAAGCCTTCCCAGAAGAGTGGAGGATGGTATATCTGCTGGGCAAGACATTTCACAACACCGATGTATTAGTACACAGACTGTGGTTCCCATGATCTACAGATCCAACACTACGCTAAGTCATGAACAAGGGGCAGCCCCGATTCCCTCAGACACGTTGGCCATGACTTAGGTCATACACTAATACACAGGCTGGACTTCTCCTTTAAGAACTTCCCCAACATATGAGCCAGGACTCATCCAACATCAGCACCTGACCTCACAAATGGGCAAACATCCCCCCCCCCCCCGGGACACACTCCAAATTCTTGTGGAAAACATTCCCAGAAGAGTAAAGCCAGAAATGGGGAGACTCCATATTGGCTGTGGGTCAGGAATGAGATGTCCAACAAGCTCAGGAATGAGATGTCCAACAAGCTCAGGAATGAAATTACTCGTGATAAATAGACAAAATACCAAGTGTAAAAACAATACAAATTATAATACCAAAACACCAGCCTGCCTAGCGTGCTAAATTAAACTGTGTATAACCAAAGTGAAATTTATACAAGATTTCCCAGATCTTGCATAGGTATGTGTAAAGTGAGCTCCTGTAAATCAATACAGAAAAAAAATTTTCATACCTTATGTGACAGCAGGAAGGTAAAGTCACCTGGTTGCATCCAGGGGGGTAGATATATTTCGCCCAGATTCAGGCTTTACGCCGACTTATACAACTAGGTGGAGAGTTGTATAAGGCTAGTGGGCTCATGGATGACTCATACCTCTAGGGAGAGGGCTGGGCGTCGTACAGACAGGGAGTTGATGAGGCCAGCTGAAGCTTGTCAGCTCATTTAGGCCTCTATAAGAACTCCCAGCTTCATTAGATGTTAGCTCATGCCTGGAACCAGACCTGTGTGGACTGTCTAGGGAGAGTGAACCCCTGTGCGGTGAGGCAAAGCCTGTGTGGCTATTTGTTTGGACTTTTACTAAACCAGGGACTTAGGGACTAGGACAGCACTAGGCTGATCCCAGTTGTTAGTTAGGAAACCTGTATGTTTAGTCAGAGGTCAACTTGACCAGGATTTATTTTGGTTATGTTTCTTTTGCTTTGCTGTGTTTTGTCACTGTAAAATAGAAAATAAACCGCACCTTTTTTTGATTTTGAAAACCACAACCTCCGTTTGCTGGGCCTGTTTTGTGTGGGGAGCCCATCCCGGGGGTCACACACACCCGCTGCCGAGCTAACCCCCTCACACTTAATACAAATTTACATTTGTGAAAAAAATATATAAATGGTGAGTTCATATATCAAGTGTCAATCAAGTCCTTATAATCAATGAATGGAAGATAAATCAAGTGAAAAAATCTGAAGAGCTGCAAACAGAAAATCCATAGATTGTGACAACTGTCAGAAATCCACCTTCACCGACTGAGAAAGACGAATCACCCAAATGTGCTCAAATAAGGATGGCCGCTTACCAAATGAAGTTGACCCTTTTACACGTCATTAGGTACGCTTCCTGATGACGTGTGATACGAAACGTACGTCGAGGCGGTACTAGGTCACGTACAGACGCTACTTCCGGTCCCTCTGGCTCCTCCATTATCGTAGGTGGAACGCACGCCAGATATCCACAGACGGGACAACTTTTCCATCTCCCTGTTATGCTATCCAGCCTCAGTGCCGGGTTTGTGGCACTTATACAAGTAAGCAGGCATTTGGCTTTTTAACTTTTACATTGATTTGGCCTAATAAACGGAATTACGCTATTACTGCATTATTTTCATTTCATATCCTTATCTGAGCCTCCATGAGGCAGCGGTTCTGGTCCGACATCATCTCCATCTAACCCAAGCAAAGTTTTTTGCTGCAAGCACATTTGACTTCTTTTTTAAGTAAAAGGGTCAACTTCATTTGGTAAGCGGCCATCCTTATTTGAGCACATTTGGGTGATTCGTCTTTCTCAGTCGGTGAAGGTGGATTTCTGACAGTTGTCACAATCTATGGATTTTCTGTTTGCAGCTCTTCAGATTTTTTCACTTGATTTATCTTCCATTCATTGATTATAAGGACTTGATTGACACTTGATATATGAACTCACCATTTATATATTTTTTTCACAAATGTAAATTTGTATTAAGGTATGAATTTTTTTTTTCTGTATTGATTTACAGGAGCTCACTTTACACATACCTATGCAAGATCTGGGAAATCTTGTATAAATTTCACTTTGGTTATACACAGTTTAATTTAGCACGCTAGGCAGGCTGGTGTTTTGGTATTATAATTTGTATTGTTTTTACACTTGGTATTTTGTCTATTTATCACGAGTAATTTCACTCAGCGCCTCCACTAGTATATAAAATTTATATATTTATCCCAAACAATATTTTGTTCCATTTTTTTGGAATATTTGGAGAGCAGCTTTAATTTATTTTTGTTGTTATATTAGGCGCGAGATTTTCTTTTTTATAAGCTCAGGAATGAGATGTCCAACAAGCTCAGGAATGAGATGTCCAACAAGCTCAGGAATGAGATGTCCAACAAGCTCAGGAATGAGATGTCCAACAAGCTCAGGAATGAGATGTCCAACAAGCTCAGGAATGAGATGTCCAACAAGCTCAGGAATGAGATGTCCAACAAGCTCAGGAATGAGATGTCCAACAAGCTTATATAGGTATGATGGTCAGGTGTCCTCACGTGTTTTGTTCATATGGTGTAGATGTGAATGTGGTCAGCCTAAAGGGTACGTTGTGGTCAAAAGGGGAAATTAAAATGCATGTCATAGAAACATAGAAGAATGAGGCAGAAAAAAAGACCACGTGGTCCATCAATTATGCCCCATTTTTTTTCCCCATTTATATATTTCTTTGGTCTGAGTATAGATCTATGTCTGTCCCAGGCATCTCTTAATCGCCTTACTGTTTGATTGTCTCACTACCTCTGCTGGAAGTCTATTCCAAGCATCAACTACCCTTTTAGTAAAAAATTACTTTCTAAGATTAGGTTAGAACTTTCCTCTTGTTAGTTTGAGGTCATGTCTCAGAGTTCTTGATCTCAGCTTCATATTGAAGATACTGTCCTCCTGAACCTTATACACCCTCTTCATGTATTTAAAGGTTTCAGTCATGCCTCTTTTTTCCCTTCTTTCCTCCAGACCACACGTGCCAAACACAAGGCTTGCGGTCCGAATCTGGCCCGCCAGGCCATTTCATGTGGCCTTCGCACCCCTCCTGCAGCTGTGGCACCTCCTCATCTACACTCGCACCTTGTCGCATCAGAGAGGAGGACAGAACTCATCCTACAGATCCTGCAACTCTGTGTAGCTGTGGAACACCCTCGTCTTCGCCTTCCCTGGTCTCAGCATTCAGCAGACTCTGGGAGCTCACTCCAGCCACCCTCTGGTCCTCCTCCAGACCTTGCACTTTCTGCTTTCCAGCTCCCCCCCAGCTACTTCCCAGCAGCAGCATAAGGTAATGGGGGGTGCACTTGTGATGTAAGGGAGGGTGGGGGATTGTTGACTTCTAAGGTGGGGGTCTCATATGACATCTGATGTAAGGGGGGGGGGATGTGGGGTGCTCTGGACATCTAGTCTTACAAAGACAACTGGCCCTTTGAGGGCCACCATAATGCTGATTCGGCTCGCGGTGAGATTGAGTTTGGCTACCCTGCTCTAGACTGTACATATTAAGTTCCTAAAGTCTCCCCTGATATATTTTATCCCTTAGACCTTTCACCGTTTTTGTTACCCGTCTCTGGACTCGTTCTATTTTATTCATATCTTTTTTGTAAGTTCTCCAGAAATGGACACAGTATTCTGGGGAGGGAGTGACGTAACGCGTAGGGGGCGGAGCCGGTGACGGCTGGACGGAAGGGAACGCAGAGTTACTCTGTTCCCAGTTATTTCTATTTATGTAAAAAAAATGGATCACTCTATCTATGGAGGAGCAGTGTTGTCACTCCAGGGCAGGACTACAGAACTCCTCCTTCCCTATTTTATAGAAATAAAAAAGGGGGGTGTTCTATAGTCCTGTCTTCGGGTGCTCCTCCACAGACATAGCAAAATAATTGGGTGCTGTCACCCTAAGGCCAGACTACAGAACACCCCCCCTCCTATTTTCCAAAACATAGAGAAAGAGGTGTTCTGTAGTATTGTCTTCGGGTGACAACATGGCCCCTCCATAGATACAGCAAATTAAGTGAGTGTTGTGACCCTAGTACAGGACTATAGAACACTTCCCCTCCTCCTTTTTTTCATAACATAGGGAAAGAGGTGTACTGTAGTCCTGTCCTCGGGTGACAATGTTGCTCCTCCACAGATACAGCCAGGGCCACTGATATAAGGGTACCATGGGTCCTCCTGTACGGGACACGGGCCCCATCAGTTTATCAGGGGGGCCCTGGCAGCAGTAGGTATTGGATCATGGACAAGAGAGGAGAACTAGTGCGGCATGTAGGGGGGAAATACAGGAACCGATCCCTCGTATGGCTCTCCCTGCAGCAAATGAAAGCTGACTTCATCTCCTCTCTCTCCCACCAGCTTTCAGCTGCTGCAGGGGGGAACAACAGGGGATCTGTTCTAGTAAATGACAACCCCGCCACACTGATCATCCCTCATGTAGATAATCTCCATCCCCCTTCTGCTGGGCCCCCATGTGTGCCCCTCCAGCAGTACTGACGGCTTCATCGCCTCTCCCCCCCACCAACTTTCAGCTGCTCCAGGGGAGAACTACAGGGGATCTGTTCTAGTAAATGACCCAACCCACAGCACTGATCACCCCTCCTGTAGACAATCTCCATCCCCCATCTGCTGGGCCCCCCTGTGTGCCCCTCCAGCAGTACTGACAGCTTAATTTCCTCTCCCTTCCACCAACTTTCAGCTGCTGCAGGGGGGAAGAACAGTGGTTCTGTTCTAGTAAATGTCCCCCCCCCCCCGCCACACTGATTCCACCTCCTGTAGACAATCTCCACCCCCCTTCTGCTGGGCCCCCCTGTGTGCCCCTCCAGCAGTACTGACGGCTTAATTTCCTCTCCCTCCCACCAACTTTCAGCTGCTGCAGGTTGGAACAACAGTGGTTCTGTTCTAGTAAATGTCCCCCCCCCCGCCACACTGATTCCACCTCCTGTAGACAATCTCCATCCCCCTTCTGCTGGGCCCTTCTGCTGGGGCCCCCTGTGTGCCCCTTCAGCAGTACTGATGGCTTCACCCCCTCTCCCTCCCACCTGCTTTCAGCTGCTGCAGGGGGGAACTACTGGGGATCTGTTCTAGCAAATGACCTCCCCACCACACTGTTCACCCCTCCTGTAGACAATCTTCATCCTCCTTCTGCTGGGCCCCCCGTGTGCCCCTCCAGCAGTGCTGACTACTTATTTTCCTCTCCCTCCCACCAGATTTCAGCTGCTGCAGGGGGGAACTACAGGGGATCTGTTCTAGTAAATGACCCCCCCCTGCCGCACCAATCACCCCTCCTGTAGACAATCCCCATCCTCCTGCTGCCCCCCCCCGTGTGTGTCCCTCCAGCAGTGCTGATGGCTTCATCTCCTCTCCCTCCCACCAGCTTTCAGCTGCTGCAGGGGGGGACTACTGGGGATCTGTTCTAGTAAGTGACCCCCCCCACGCCGCACCAATCACCCCTCCTGTAGACAATCTCCATCCTCCTGCTGCCCCCCCCCACTCGTGTGCCCCTCCAGCAGTGCTGATGGCTTCATCTCCTCTCCCTCCCACCAGCTTTCAGCTGCTGCAGGGGGGGGACTACTGGGGATCTGTTCTAGTAAGTGACCCCCCCCACGCCGCACCAATCACCCCTCCTGTAGACAATCTCCATCCTCCTGCTGCCCCCCCCCCACTCGTGTGCCCCTCCAGCAGTGCTGATGGCTTCATCTCCTCTCCCTCCCACCAGCTTTCAGCTGCTGCAGGGGGGGGGGACTACTGGGGATCTGTTCTAGTAAGTGGGATTAGATCTGCCAGCTGTCAATGGATAAGAAGCATCAGAGGCAGCGCTCTACATTTACATACAGGTTCTCTTTAAAGCGGATATTGCTTCTGATGAGTGAACTGCTGCGTCTTCTTCATACACTCTTGGCGAGAGATTCCAAAAGCATTTTTATTTTTTTTTAATACGTTTACAATTTTTCCGGTTTCAGACGGTCGGGGGGAATATATTTATTTTTAGCCTTTTCAAGGATAAAAGTTTAAAAAGCTGCGTCCAGCTCGGCGCTCAGCCCGTGGGTGGGATGAGGCGGGTGAATCCGCAGGACGGGGGAGGTGGAATTTTCCTTCGGGGGGTTTATTTGGTTGTTGCAGCTTCTTAGAAATACCAATCCAGAGGAAAACACAAATAAACACAGCTGGCCGCGGGCCCCGAAGACCATCCATTCAAATAATAATTTTTGATGTACTGTATAATGCAAATGTCAAGGTGATAATTACCAGCGACGAGCGCGCCGCACGTGGCGTGCATCACAGGCCGGGGAAGGGAAGACCGCTGCGAACAAAAGACGCCGCAAAACGCGCCAGCCTGTCCCGGGTTATGGGTGAGCCCCCAACAGATCTGCTGCAGTCAGAATAAGGAAAGATGGATATCAATCGTTTGCTCTGAAAAAAAAAAACGGCGTCTGACGCTGCGAAAAATTCAAACTCAGGGACCATCTGGAGGGGGGGGGGGGGGGGGTGTAACCAAAGACGCAAAGGACCCTTTTATGGTCGTTGTCTACATAGGAAAAATTTGCTTGAAAAATAAAAAAAGATCTCTATTTTTTATACTCCAACTTTTTAGGGGGTGTTTTCTTTGGGGGGGGGGGGTTATATTTGGGGCCAATGTGAAGGAAACCCCTCTATGATAGTTGTCACCAGATCCAGTATGCCCTCTATTACTATTTAAATATAATATAATATATTATATGAAAGCTATGCAACATAATAATATTAAAAAAAATGAACATATTATTATTTTTTTATATATATATACACAATATAATACTATAATATAAAGAAATATAAAATATTTACAATGTGATGATATTTATATTATAATAAAAATATCTAAAATATGATTATATATTATAATATTGTTTATATTTAATATATTTTTTTTAATATTATATTATAAATATTATTTTGTTGTATATATTTTATATAGAAAACAATATATTTATTTATATATTGTTATTTTTTATATATTTCATTTTATAATATATTATAATATCATATACTTATATATTATTTTCTTGTACAACTTTTACATATTATATTTTTTTTATATTAAATTTTAGTACAATTATATATTACTAATAAATATTATTTTGCTGTATATAATATATATATATATATATATATATATATTATAAAATGAAATATTTAAAAAATAACAGTTTGCTCTGAAAAAAAACCGGCGTGCGCGCGTCTGACGCTGCAAAAAATTCTAACTCAGGACCATCTGGGGGGGGGGGGGGGGGGTGGGGGGGGGGGTGTGTGTAACCAAAGACGCAAAGGACCCTGTTATGGTCGTTGTCTACATAGGAAAAATTTGCTTGAAAAATCAAAAAAGATCTATTTTTTAATTACTCCAACTTTTTAGGGGATGTTTTCTTTGGGGGGGGGGGGGTTATATTTGGGGCCAATGTGAAGGAAACCCCTCTATGATAGTTGTCAACAGATCCAGTATGCCCTCTATTACTATTTAAATATATATTTCATTTGATAATATATTATATATTATTATCTTGTACAACTTTTACATATTATATTTTTTTATATTAAATTTTAGTACAATTATATATTACTAATAAATATTATTTTGCTGTATATAATTTATATATATATATATATATATATATATATATATATTATAATATCATATACTTATATATTATTATCTTTTACAACTTTTACATATTATATTTTTTATATTAAATTTTAGTACAATTATATATTACTAATAAATATTATTTTGCTGTATATATATATATATATGTATAATATATATATATATGTATATATATATTATACACAATATATTTATATATTGTTGTACTGTATATATTTAATTTTCTAATATTCTATTAGATTGTAAGCTCTTCTGAGCTGAGCAGGGCCCTCTTAACCCTTTTTTCACTGTATTTATTGTATTGTAACTGTATTATCTCCCTTTTATATTATATAAGTGCTGCGTGAAACTGTTGGTGCTATATAAATCCTGTAAAATAATATTAATAATAATGATTGTAGGCTTGAACAAGCAGGGTCCTCTGATCCCTCCTGTATTGAATTGTATTGTAAGTGTACTGTCTGTCCTCATGTTGTAAAGCGCTGCGCAAACCGTTGCCGCTATATGAATACTGTATAATAATAATATATGCTTATATATTATGTCTTATACATATTATATTATAATTAATTATTTTGTTGTATGTATTTTAAATATATATTTTTATATTATATTTTAGTACAATTATATATTGTATACATTATTTTTTAGATTATAATGTAATTGAATTTTATTATGTTGTATATGATTTTATTATTTTTAGATTTTATAATATAAATAATATTACTTTGTATATATTGTGTATAGTCAAATTTTTATATATAAAATATAATTATATATATTATGTCATATACATTTTATACATTATATTATAATTAATAATTATTTTGTTGTATGTATTTTAAATATATATTTTTATATTATATTTTAGTACAATTATATATTATATTGTATACATTATTTTTTTAGATTATAATGTAATTACATTTTATTATGTTGTATATGATTTATATATTATTTTATAATATAAATAATATTACTTTGTATATATGAAACCCTCCAATTCACATAGATGTGAGCCCCGGCCTCCGTTACATATATCGTTAAAAAACAAGAAAAATTACACCTTAAAGAATATCGAAAACCCCAATTTTTTTTTGGGTAGCGTAGGGGAAACTAAACCCCCCCCCCCCGGTCAGTTTTTCTACTTTTTGCCATTTCTGTGTTATTAAGGAGATTTTCATTCACTTCCTTTTCTGTAAACTCAACAGGAAGTGAAAGGATACAATTCCAATGTGAGGGAAACCCCCTCTTTAATGGTTGTCACCAGATCCAGTGTCCCCATTGGAAGATTTCCCCGCGATTACTGTTCACAGAGAAGCAGAGGCACCCGGGGATGACATCACCAGATCTATAATAAGGAATGCCATTAAAATGGAAAGATTTTATTTATTTAGCAAGTTGATGAAGGGAGGAACACGGGAAGGCAAAATATCGGCAGATTGAACGCCAGCTTTAACCTTCCACAATCTCTCCAAAACGGAAGATATATATATATATATATATATATATATATAAAAATTGCTTTAATATAATGAAAAAAAAAATCATATTTTTCAACACTAATGAGGGTGCGTTTCCCTACTTACCAAACACCACTGGTATAAAATGTAACCTTTATTAAGAATTTTTTGATACATTGTGTATAAACAATGTGTGTGTGTATAATATATTATTTAAAAATGAAATGTATACATTATAATATAAAAAAACTAATATTTACGTGATAATATTTATATATATTATAATATAAAAATATATAAAAGATGATTAAAATGTTACCTTTATTAAGGATTTTTTGATACATTGTGTATAAACAATTGTTAAATATATACAATATAATACTATACTATAATATAAAAAATATAAAATATTTACAGCATAATAATATTCATTTATATTATAATATAAAAATATGATTAAAATGTAACCTCTATTAGGAATTGATACATTGTATATAAACAATGTGTGTGGATAATATATTATTAAAAAATGAAATATATACATTATAATATAAAAAAATATAAAATATTTACAACGTGATAATATTTAGTTATATTATAATATAAAAATATATAAAATATGATTAAAATGTAACCTTTATTAAGGCTTTTTTTTATACATTGTATATAAAAACAATTGTTAAATATATACAATATAAAAAAAGATATAAAATATTTACAGCGTGATAATATTTATTTATATTATTATATACAAATATATAAAAGATGATTAAAATGTAACCTTTATTAAAGATTTATTGATACGTTGTGTATAAACAATTGTTAAATATATAAAATAATAATACTATAATATAAAAAAAATTATAAAATATTTACAGCGTGATAATATTTATTTATATTATAATATAAAAATATAAAATATGATTAAAATGTAACCTTTATTAAGGATTTTTTTGATACATTGTATATAAACAATGTGTGTGGATAATATATTATTAAAAAATTAAATTTATACATTATAATATAAAATATTTACAACGTGATAATATTTAATTTATATTATAATATACAAATATATAAAAGATGATTAAAATGTAACCTTTATTAAGGATTTATTGATACATTGTGTATAAACAATTGTTAAATATATAAAATATAATACTATAATATAAAAAAATATATAAAATATTTACAGCGTGATAATATTTATTTATATATAATATAAAAATATATAAAATATGATTAAAATGTAACCTTTATTAAGGATTTTTTTGATACATTGTATATAAACAATGTGTGTGGATAATATATTATTAAAAAATTAAATGTATACATTATAATATAAAAAAATATAAAATTTTTACAACGTGATAATATTTATTTATATTATAATATACAAATATATAAAAGATGATTAAATTGTAACCTTTATTAAGGATTTATTGATACATTGTGTATAAACAATTGTTAAACATATAAAATATAATACTATATATAAAAAAAAATATATAAAATATTTACAGCGTGATAATATTTATTTATATTATAATATAAAAATATATTAAATATGATTAAAATGTAACCTTTATTAAGGATTTTTTTGATACATTGTATATAAACAATGTTTGTGGATAATATATTATTAAAAAATTAAATGTATACATTATAATATAAAAAATATATAAAATATTTACAACGTGATAATATTTATTTATATTATAATATTAAAATATATAAAATATGATAAAATGTAACCTTTATTAAGGATTTTTTTTTAATTCATTGTATTTAAAACAATTGTTAAATATATACAATATAATACCATATTATTAAAAAATATATAAAATATTTACAGCGTAATAATATTTATTTATATTATAATATAAAAATATATAAAACATGATTAAAATTTAACCTTTATTAAGGATTTTATATAAACAATTGTGTGTGTGGATAATATATTTTAATAAAAAATGTAGTATATGCAATATAATGTTTTTTACTTCAAGGGGAAGAAGTGTTGGGGGGTCAGTAATGATCACAGGTGAGGAAAGCTCTGCAATCTCACACCTGTCCTCCTCATCAGAGAGACAATACACCTGTACAGGACCCCACCCTGCAACCAAAGAACGGGGGAGGGGATTTCCCTGCAAAGCACAAAGCTAAGAACTAGAGGTGCGAGAATTCTCCCAATTGTGTGAAAACAATTGTATAAACGATGGCAATCATTTTTGTGAATATTTTTAAATTACTACAACTTTCTAGAGGGCGTTTTCTTTGGGTGTGCGTGCGGGCCACTGGGGGGGAGGGTATATCTGGGGCATTAGGATATCCGTCTGGATTTGGCAGGTAGGATCGGATCTAGAGTTGCCACCTCATCCCTTTAAAACCAAACACATATTAATTACACAGGTTCTGTGGCTGATTAAGGTGATAATTAAACTCACTTGGTGCCTCATCTG
This sequence comes from Rana muscosa, assembly GCA_029206835.1. Classification (NCBI taxonomy): domain Eukaryota; kingdom Metazoa; phylum Chordata; class Amphibia; order Anura; family Ranidae; genus Rana; species Rana muscosa. The sequence goes on from JARGYO010005628.1 coordinate 3,555,923, forward strand.
CATTAAATTAGCCTCAGAACCTGTATAATTCATATGTGTTCGGGTTTAAAGGGATCAGGTGGCAACCCTAATCGGATCGGATAGCAGCAGACATGTCACCGCTGACATCCGCCGCTCTATAGGGGGGAATGGAGCGTCCGATCAGGTCCGCCTCACAGACTGACCCGATCGACAGCCTGTGTAAAAGGGGCCTTAGTCCGGAGGGTTCAATATTGAGTTGGTCCACCCTTTGTGGTGGTAACAGCTTCAACTCTTCTGGGAAGAGGGGGGATTATGGTGTGGGGGTGTGGGGGTGTTTTTTCAGGGGTTGGGTTTGGCCCCTCAGGGGTTGGCTTGGCCCCTCAGGGGTTGGGCTTGGCCCCTTAGTTCCAGTGAAGGGAACTCTTAAGGCGTCAGCATACCAAGACATTTTGGACAATTTCATGCTCCCAAATTTGTGGGAGGAGTTTGGGGGACGGCCCCTACCTGTTCCAACATGACTGCGCACCAGTGCACAAAGCAAGGTCCATAAAGACATGGAGGAGCGAGTTTGGGGTGGAGGAACTTGACTGGCCTGCACAGAGTCCTGACCTCAACCCGATAGAACACCTTAGAGAGGAGACTGTGAGCCCCGCCTTCTCGTCTAACATCAGTGCCTGACCTCACAAATGCTCTTCTGGAAGAATGATCAAACCTTCCCATAGACACTCCTAAACCTTGTGGACGGCCTTCCCAGAAGAGTTGAAGCTGTTGTAGCTGCAAAGGGTGGGCCAACTCAATATTGAACCCTCCGGACTAAAGCCCCCATACACACTATTCGATTTTCTACAGATTTTTGTCTTCAGATTTACCAAAACCATGTAGCGCGAGGGCCGGCCTGATTGCATACAAGCTGAAACTCTCAAGGTTTGACCTCATATTATATGGTTTTGGTAAATCTGAAGAAAATCCAATAGTGTGTATGGGGTCTAAGACTGGGATGCCATTATAGTTCATGTGTGTGTAAAGGCAGGCGTCCCAATACTTTTGGTATTATAGTGTGTGTAAAGGCAGGTGTCCCAATACTTTTGGTATTATAGGGTGTGTGTAAAGGCAGGCGTCCCAATACTTTTGGTATTATAGTGTGTGTAAAGGCAGGCGTCCCAATACTTTTGGTATTATAGTGTGTGTAAAGGCAGGTGTCCCAATACTTTTGGTATTATAGGGTGTGTGTAAAGGCAGGCGTCCCAATACTTTTGGTTTTATAGTGTGTGTAATAGGTGTCCCAATACTTTTGGTAATATAGTGTATGTGTAAAGGCAGGCGTCCCAATACTTTTGGTATTATAGGGTGTGTGTAAAAGCAGGTGTCCCAATACTTTTGGTATTATAGTGTATAATACTCTGGAGTACCTCGACTCGCTGTACCATTTCTTCACACTGACTGTTGATAGGCTATGAATTAATACTCGGCATCCCTAGAACAATCTTCCAGTATAGAGATCCTAATAATCTATTTCTATATAATGGTCTCCCTATCCGGTGATCTCTCTTCTTCCAATCGGCTGGCTGTAGGCACCTCTAGTACTCTGGAGACCTCAATTCCTCTGTAATAGTCTCCAAATCTACCAAGTTGCCATCAAGCAAACTCCCTCCATCCAACGGGCGAGTACCAAGGGACCGACTTATCTCTGGAGTAGTGATGAGCCGAACACCCCCGGGTTCGGTTCGCACCAGAACCCGCGAACGGACCGAAAGTTCGTACGAACATTAGAACCCTATTAAATACAATGGATGCGAACGTTCGAATTCTAAAGTGCTAATTATAACAACTATTATGCATGTTATTGTCATAAATAGGGTTTGGGAACCCGGGTTCTGCACCAGGGGACATGTATCAATGCAAAAAGAAGTTTTAAAAACGGTCGTTTTTCGGGAGCAGTCATTTTAATGATGCATAAAGTGAAAAAAAAAAAGTCAAATATTCCTTTAAATATCGTACCTGGGGGGTGTCTAAAGTATGCCTGTGAAGTGCCACGTGTTTCCCGTGTTTAGAACTGTCCCTGCACAAAATGACACTTCTAAAGGAAAAAAAAGCCATTTAAAACTGCTTGCGGCTTTAATGTAATGTCTGGTCCCGGTAATATGGATGAAATTCTTTAAGAAAAATGGCATAGCTACCCCATGACCCCCCCCCTACCCCAGCCCATTACCAGCCCCTTTGGGTCTTGTATGGATATTAAGGGGAACCCCGCACATAAAATAAAAAAGGCCCTATATACTCTGAACAGCCGTATACAGGCGGTGCATACAAGACAGGGACTGTAGGTTTGTTCTTATGTAGAATGTGTTTGTAATTTTGAACAGGTACATTGTTGAAGTGTAGCTCCAGCCCAAAAATCTATTTTTAAACTTTTTGGAAAACATAGGTAAGGGTTATCACCCCTGTAACATTTGTTTTGCTGTCTGTGCCCCTGTTCAGAACATTTCACCTCACTTTCCGTCCCAATGACAACTGTTTTTGAAATGTGGTGTTTTTCTTGAAACAAGGATTGCTGATAAAGCATCAGTACAGAGGAGACCCCTTTCTCCCATATTTATTCTTACAGGAGAGAATTTTCCTTCCTAGGGGTAGATTTCCTCTCACTTCCTGTTGTCTTCTTGCGTTTGCAAGTAGGAGTCGTTTGTAAGTTGGATGTTTGAAAGTAGGGACCTGCCGTATATACTCTGCAGAAATAGGCCCCTTAGTTGTTGGTGTTGGCACAACACTGTAAGCACTCACAGTTACTCTTGGTTGGTGCTGGAACGCCCTGCTGTCAACTATTATATCAGGAATTGTAATTACATATAATTGTTGAACAGTGGTAGTAAAAATTGGGCCTTTGATGGTGGTGCTGGTGCCACAACACTGTAAGCCCTGACAGTTACTCTTGGTGGGCGCAGCAATGGGCCCTGCTGTGAATTATTAGATCAAGAATTGTAATTACATGCCCCTGTTGAACAGGGGCTGAAAAATTGGGCCTTAGGCACTGGTGGCACAACACTGCAACCCCTCACAGATACTGTACTTGGAGCACAGCAATGAGCCCTGTTGCAAAGTATTGCTTCAAAAATTGTAATTACACGCCCCTGTTAAACAGGGGCTGAAAAATTGGGCCTTAGCCACTGGTGGCGTCACCCATAAACAAAAATGATCTTCCAAGCTATCATCATCAATCGTATCATTGAGGACTCGGAGGAGGAGGATAGCCAGTCAACATAACAGCACAGGCACTCAGCATCAGCATCAGTCTTGAAGGGATGTGACATGTTAAAATCAATTAGTCTGTTATATCAGCATCAGGTGTGTGGTAGCTGGTGGTGATCCAAGACTGGTTCATCTTGATGAAAGTCAGTCGATCAACCGAGTCGGTGGACAGGCGCACCCTGTGATCCGTGACAAATCCTCCAGCAGCACTGAATGTGCGTTCCGAAAGAACGCTGGATGCAGGACAGGCCAGTAGCTCAATTGCATACTGTGCAAGCTCTGGCCAGTGATCCATCCTCAAGACCCAGTAAGCCAGAGGATTTTCGGTGGGGAAGGTGTCCAAGTCTGACCTTGCCCCTAGATATTCCTGCACCATGTTTATCAGACGCTGGCGATGGTTGCTGGAACCGATCATACTTTGGGGCTGCGGACTAAAAAATTGTCTGAACGCATCGGTCAGACGGCCACCTTCCCCACCGCTCCTTCTTTGACTGGCCGAAGCCTCAGAAACTCGTTGTCCAGGACCAGGAGTTTGTAACCTCCCAGTCTCTGGGAACGCGTTGCACAGACCTTTCTGCAAGGCCTCCCGGAGTTGTCTCATCCTCTGCTCCCTCTGCGACGGTAACATAAGGTGCGCAACCTTACCCTTGTACCGTGGATCAAGGAGAGTGGCCAGCCAGTAATGGTCCCTCTCCTTGATCCGAAGAATACGAGGATCCTTCCGCAGACTTTGCAGGATCAGGGAGGCCATGCAGCGTAGGTTAGCTGAGGCATTCGGTCCGGAGTCCTCTGGGTCACTAAGGACGACATGATCCGCAGCCACCTCCTCCCAGCCACGTACAAGTCCACTGGTTTCTTGGGACTGTAAATCATCCCTAAAAGACTGCTGCTGATGATGCTGAGTGCCAGCCTCCACCTCCATGCTGACACAATCCTCCTCCTCCTCCTCCTCTTCCTGTGCAATGGGTGGGACAGAAGGAACACTGTCTGGGTAAAGGGGGCCTTGAGAGGCAAGGAAGTCCTCCTCTTCCTGCCTCTGTTCTGCCTCAAGTGCCCTGTCCATTATTCCACGCAGCGTGTGCTCCAACAGGTGGACAAGAGGTACAGTGTCACTGATGCATGCACTGTCACTGCTCACCATCCTCGTGGCCTCCTCAAATGGTGCCAGGACAGTGCATGCATCCCTGATCATGCCCCACTGGCGTGGAGAAAAAAAACCAAGCTCCCCTGACCCTGTCCTGGTGCCGTAGTCGCACAGGTACTCATTGATGGCCCTCTGCTGCGTGTGCAGCCGCTGCAGCATGGCCAACGTTGAGTTCCACCTGGTGGGCATGTCACATATAAGGCGGTTCTTGGGCAGGTTCAACTCCTTTTGCAGCTCAGCCAGGCGAGCACTGGCATTATAAGATCTGCGGAAATGCACACAGACTTTCCTGGCCTGCCTCAGGACATCCTGTAAGCCCGGGTACCTGCCCAAGAACCGCTGCACCACCAGGTTAAGGACGTGAGCCACACAGGGCACATGGGTCAGTTGTCCCTGTCGGAGGGCGGAGAGGAGGTTGGTGCCATTGTCGCAAACCACCATTCCTGGCTTAAGCTGGCGTGGCGTCAACCACCTCTCGGCCTGGCCCTGCAGAGCAGACAGGACCTCTGCCCCAGTGTGGCTCCTGTCCCCCAAACACACCAGCACAAGCACGGCATGGCATCTTTTTGCCTGCGTACTTGCGTAGCCCCTTGAACGGCTACGGAGCACCGCTGGTTCAGAGGACAAAGCACAGGAAGAGGCCATGGAGGAAGAAGAAGAGGAGGGGGTGGAGGAGAGAGGTGTGTCACAACCAGTAGTAGCATTTTGGAGGCGTGGCGGTGGAACAACCTCCAACACTACTGCACCTTGTCCTGCATCCTTCCCAGCTGCCAAAAGAGTGACCCAATGGGCCGTGAAAGAAAGGTAACGTCCCTGTCCATGCCTGCTGGACCATGAGTCAGCGGTAATATGCACCTTACCGCTGACCGCCCTGTCCAGCGAGGCCAAGACATTGCCTTCCACATGCCGGTAGAGAGCCGGAATAGCCTTCCGTGAGAAAAAGTGGCGTTTGGGAACCTGCCACTGAGGAACCGTACATTGCACAAACTCACGGAAGGGGGCCGAGTCTACCAACTGAAAAGGCAGCAGTTGAAGCGCTAGCAATTTAGCCAAGCTAGCATTCAACCGCTGGGCATGTGGATGGCTGGGAGTGAACTTCTTTCGACGGTCCAGCAGCTGGGGCAGGGAAATTTGCCTCCTAGAATCGGACGTCGGTGTACTGCTAGCAGAGTGGCCACAAGTACTTGGCTGTGACACACCTAATTCTACACCTTCATTCCTCTCAGTGCATGTTTCAGAGAGGACTGAAGTTATAGTGGGGTTGGAGATCCCAGCTGATGCGGTGCAAGGAGAGGTCCGCTTTGTTCTTTGGTGTGGGTCTTTGAGGTAGGCTTGCCAACGAGCTGCATGGCAGGTCAACATATGTCTGGTCAGGCATGTGGTACCCAAGCGGCTGATGTTTTGGCCACGCGATATACGCTTGAGACATATGTTGCAAACAGCAGCTGTGCGATCTGATGCACTAGCCTCAAAAAAGGCCCACACCAAAGAACTTTTTGAATGACGGGCAGAGGCAGCGCCCTGCACAGGCGGAGCTCTGCGGTGTGATTCCGTCGGTGTACTGCCCTTACGCTGGCCACCAAAGGGCATCCTGCCTCGTTGGAGATGTGCCTCCTCCTCATCCTCCTCCTCCTCCTCTCTCCTATTAGGCACCCACGTGGAGTCAGTGACCTCATCATCCCCTCCCTCCTCATCACTGGAGCCAATCTGGCAGTATGCTGCAGCTGCTGGAACATGACTGCCAGATTGGTGTCCTTCTTGAGCATCCCCTCTGTCTGCTCTCACGCTACTGCCTTCCTGTAGCTGGGTTTCATCATCAGACCCTTCGAAACGCTGGGCATCCTCCTGGAGCATGTACCCAACACTGTGCTCAAACAGTTCGGGGGACTCCTCAGGAGGAGGACATGGTGGGTCTAGGGAAGGAGTGACTGATGATGAGTCTGACATTGATACCAGGGAAGAGGACGCTTTGGCAGCTGCTTTGCCAGTACCCTGAGCCTGGGTGAGAGAGGATGAGGAGGAGGAGGAGGGCTGGGTCATCCACTCTACCAAGTCTTCGGCATGATGTGGCTCAACATGTCCAGCTGCCGAAAAGAAGGACAAGCGTGCCCCATGGCCATGTGCTGATGACAATGCACCGCGACCACGACCAGCACTGTTGCCCCCAGACACAGAGCCTGCTTGCCCTCTTTTATTGCCTCCTGACTGTCTGCCTCTCCTTGTTTGCCTTCCAGACATTCTAATGGATGGCCTGCAGGGAGATGGGAAAAAAGCAATAAGGGCTACCTTCAGGTGTCCTTCTCTGTCCCTTTACTTAAGGATTTCTAAATATGGTTGAGGATGATTGCTTTCGCACAGAATAGCACAACGACAATTTCCCTGACTGTCCAAAAAACAAGGATTTCAAAGATGGTTGATGATGAATGCTTTAGCACAGTATAGCACAAGGAGAATTTCCCTCACTGTCCTTCCCTGTCCCTAGAAACAAGGATTCGTACAGTAAAACACACTGACACTCTCCCTACCTATAGTTTTCTGTCCCTAGAAAAAATGTTTTTTTAAAGATGGTTGATGATCAATGCTTTAGCACAGTATAGCACAATGAGAATTTCCCTCACTGTCCTTCCCTGTCCCTACAAACAAGGATTAGCACAGTAAAACACACTGACACTCTCCCTACCTATAGTTTTCTGTCCCTATAAAAAATGTTTTTTTAAAGATGGTTGATGATCAATGTTTTAGCACAGTATAGCACAAGGAGAATTTCCCTCACTGTCCTTCCCTGTCCCTACAAACAAGGATTAGCACAGTAAAACACACTGACACTCTCCCTACCTATAGTTTTCTGTCCCTATAAAAAAATTTTTTTTAAAGATGGTTGATGATCAATGCTTTAGCACACTATAGCACAAGGAGAATTTCCCTCACTGTCCTTCCCTGTCCCTACAAACAAGGATTAGCACAGTAAAACACACTGACACTCTCCCTACCTATCCTTCTCTTTCCCTAAACTAAAGGAATCCAGGTTAAGCAAGAAAAAAAAAAATGTCACTGTCCCTGCCTATGCTTCTCTTTCCCTGCTCCGGAACACACTACACTAGGCCGCCGTGCTGGCGGCCTTTTATAGTGTGGGGCGTGTACTAAACACCCTCAGCAATAATTGGCCACAGGCATCCTGCCTGTGGCCAATCATTGCTCTCCTCGCTGCCGGCGCTGTGATTGGCCAAGCATGCGGGGTCACAGTGCATGCTTGGCCAATCACAGCGCCTGGATGACACTGCGATGGCGTAGTGCATTGTGGGCCGTTCGCGTCACTCGAATTGGGCGCGAACGGCCCAAATCGTTCGATCTTCGTCGAACGATCGAACAGCCGATGTTCGAGTCGAACGTATGTTCGACTCGAACACCGAGCTCATCCCTGCTCTGGAGTAACTGTTTTGGGAAGTTTTGCTACCTCAAAAAACGTTCTAATTGCCAGTTCCCGAAACAACCGACCATCAACTACCCGGAACTACCGACCATCAACTACCCGGAACTACCGACCATCAACTACCCGGAACTACCGACCATCAACTACCCGGAACTACCGACCATCAACCACCCGGAACTACCGACCATCAACTACCCGGAACTACCGACCATCAACTACCCGGAACTACCGACCAGCAACTACCCGGAACTACCGACCATCAACCACCCGGAACTACCGACCATCAACTACCCGGAACTACCGACCATCAACCCCCCGGAACTTCCGACCATCAACCACCCGGAACTACCGACCATCACCTACCCGGAACTACCGACCATCAACCACCCGGAACTACCGACCATCAACCACCCGGAACTACCGACCATCAACCACCCGGAACTACCGACCATCAACCACCCGGAACTACGACCATCAACCACCCGGAACTACCGACCATCAACCACCCGGAACTACCGACCATCAACCACCCGGAACTACCGACCATCAACCACCCGGAACTACCGACCATCAACTACCCGGAACTACCGACCATTAACCACCCGGAACTACCGACCATCAACTACCCGGAACTACCGACCATCAACCACCCGGAACTACCGACCATCAACCACCCGGAACTACCGACCATCAACTACCCGGAACTACCGACCATCAACTACCCGGAACTACCGACCATCAACCACCCGGAACTACCGACCATCAACTACCCGGAACGACCGACCATCAACTACCCGGAACTACCGACCATCAACCCCCCGGAACTACCGACCATCAACCACCCGGAACTACCGACCATCACCCACCCGGAACTACCGACCATCAACCACCCGGAACTACCGACCATCAACTACCCGGAACTACCGACCATCAACCACCCGGAACTACCGACCATAAACCACCCGGAACTACCGACCATCAACCACCCGGAACTACCGACCATCAACCACCCGGAACTACCGACCATCAACTACCCGGAACTACCGACCATCAACTACCCGGAACTACCGACCATTAACCACCCGGAACTACCGACCATCAACTACCCGGAACTACCGACCATCAACCACCCGGAACTACCGACCATCAACCACCCGGAACTACCGACCATCAACTACCCGGAACTACCGACCATCAACTACCCGGAACTACCGACCATCAACCACCCGGAACTACCGACCATCAACTACCCGGAACGACCGACCATCAACTACCCGGAACTACCGACCATCAACCCCCCGGAACTACCGACCATCAACCACCCGGAACTACCGACCATCACCTACCCGGAACTACCGACCATCAACCACCCGGAACTACCGACCATCAACTACCCGGAACTACCGACCATCAACCACCCGGAACTACCGACCATAAACCACCCGGAACTACCGACCATCAACCACCCGGAACTACCAACCATCACCTACCCGGAACTACCGACCATCAACCACCCGGAACTACCGACCATCAACCACCCGGAACTACCGACCATCAACCACCCGGAACTACCGACCATCAACTACCCGGAACTACCGACCATCAACCACCCGGAACTACCGACCATCAACTACCCGAAACTACCGACCATCAACTACCCGGAACTACGACCATCAACTACCCGGAACTACCGACCATCAACTACCCGGAACTACCGACCATCAACTAACCGGAACTACCGACCAGCAACTACCCGGAACGACCGACCATCAACTACCCGGAACGACCGACCATCAACTACCCGGAACGACCGACCATCAACTACCCGGAACGACCGACCATCAACTACCCGGAACAACCGACCATCAACTACCCGGAACTACGACCATCAACTACCCGGAACTACCGACCATCAACTACCCGGAATACCGACCATCAACTACCCGGAACTACCGACCAGCAACTACCCGGAACTACCGACCAGCAACTACCCGGAACTACGGCACCATCAACTACCCGGAACTACGGCACCATCAACTACCCGGAACTACCGACCATCAACTACCCGGAACTACCGACCATCAACTACCCGGAACTACCGACCATCAACTACCCGGAACTACGGACCAGCAACTACCCGGAACTACCGACCATCACCTACCCGGAACTACCGACCATCACCTACCCGAAACTACCGACCATCACCTACCCGGAACTACCGACCATCACCTACCTAGAACTACCGACCATCACCTACCCAAATGTCTCCTTCTCCCCCTCTGGCCATCTATTTATCATATTTTTCCACGGTGGCCACCACTCAGGCAGCACGCATTTTTTGTATTATCGCCATCCTCCCTACACTGCTGATCACAGACTGAGGTAAAGAGCCAATCAGCGGCCCTGTACCACATGATCAGCAGCTGTCTCCCTTCACAGCTGATCGCGGAGGTAAACCGATGCCGGTTATCGGCACTCCTTTCCTCACACTGACAGCCTGAGGATCGGAGAAGAGAGCCGATAACCGGCTTCTCTAAGGATGATTTTACACTGAAAGCGCCGGCCCATAGGGGTAAAGCGACGCTTTTCAGCCGCTAGCAGGGTGCTTTTAAAAGCGACTGTGTTGCGGAGCTTCCGAAGTGCTTTTAAGGCGCTTTGGAAGCGCGCCCAATTCATTTGAAAATTCACACGAAAATGAATGGGAGGCGGTTTTTAGGCGCATTACAGGCGATATTTCTAGCGCTAAAATGCCTGAAAACTGCCTCAGTGTGAAAGAGGTCTAAAAGGGACATCTACACTGATTATCAGTGCAGTCCCACCAGTGCTGAAAATTTGTGCCAACCAGTGTCACCTATCAGTGCCACCTATTAGTTCTGTCTATCAGTGCCCACCAGTGCCGACTCATCAGTGCCCACCAGTGCTGCCTATCAGTGCCCACCAGTGCCACCTCTTCAGTGCCCACCAGTGCCGACTCATCAGTGCCGACTCATCAGTGCCCACCAGTGCCACCTCATCAGTGCCCATCAGTGCTGCCTATCAGTGCTCAACAGTGCCGACTCATCAGTGCTGCCTATCAGTGCCCACCAGTGCCACCTCATCAGTGCCACCTATTAGTTCTGTCTATCAGTGCCCACCAGTGCCGACTCATCAGTGCCCACCAGTGCTGCCTATCAGTGCCCACTAGTGCCACCTCTTCAGTGCCGACTCATCAGTGCCGACTCATCAGTGCCCACCAGTGCCGCCTATCAGTGCCCACCAGTGCCACCTCATCAGTGCCTATCAGTGCTGCCTATCAGTGCTTAACAGTGCAGACTCATCAGTGCAGCCTATCAGTGCCGACCAGTGCCACCTCATCAGTGCCCATCAGTGCTGCCTATCAGTGCCCACCAGTGCCAACTCATCAGTGCTGCCTATCAGTGCAGCCCATCAGTGCTGACCAGTGCCATCTCATCAGTGCCCATCAGTGCCAACTCATCGCTGCCTATCAGTGCTGCCTTTCAGTGCCCACCAGTGCCACCTCATCAGTGCTGCCTATCAGTGCTGCCTATCAGTGCAGCCTATCAGTGGCCACCAGTGCCACCTCATCAGTGCCGCCTATCAGTGCCCACCAGTGCCGAATCATCAGTGCTGCCTATCAGTGCCCACCAGTGCCACCTCATCAGTGCCCACCAGTGCCCCCTCATCAGTTTTGCCTATCAGTACCCACCGGTGCTGCCTATTAGTGCCCACCAGTGCTGATTTATCAGTGCCCTTCAATGCCACCTCATCAGTGCACATTAATGAAGGAGAAAAATTAGCTGTTTGCCAAATTTTATAACAAACTAAGAAAATGTTTTTTTGGGTTTTTTTTCCGAAATTTTCTGTCTTTTTTCATTTATTTAGCAAAAAAGAAAAAAAATATCTCAGTGGTGATCAAATACCACCAATAGAAAGCTCTATTTGCATGAAAAAAAAAAAAAATGTCACGTGTACAGTGTCACATGACCGCGTAATTGTCATTCAAAGTGTGACAGCGCTGATAGGCGATTGGCCTGGGCAGGAGGGGAGTCTGGACTTGAGGTGGTTTAAAGGTTCATGTTTTTCCACCTTAATGCATTCTATCATTCTATGCATTAAGGTGAAAACCCTCCGACGATTAGCAGCCCCCCCCCCCCCCGGTTTACTTACCTGACCCCTTAAAAGTCCTGAGTTGTGAACGCTCTTGCTTCTTGGCTCTTCATTGGATGATTGATAGCAGCGCAGCCATTGGCTCCCACTGCTGTCAATCCAATCCAATGACGTGGCGCGCCGGGGGGGCGGGGCTGAGTGATACAGTCGCTGGCTATGCATGCCCACTGTATCGCTGTATCACGGGAGCGCGCCCGCAAGCGTGGGAGACAGCTTTCCAGAACGGGGGTTAGCTGAGGCGGGGAGGAGCCGAGACAGCCGCCGAGGGACCCCCAGAAGACCAGGATCGGGGCCACTCTGTGCAAAACAAGCTGCACAGTGGAGGTAAGTAGAACATGTTTGTTATTTAAAAAAAAACAAAACTTTACAACCCCTTTATGAACTTATTTAGGAATCCTGCCAACTTTTTTACCCCACCACACTATTCTATTATTCTAGAGGTCATTGTGTGAGGGATGATTTTCACAAAGGCAGTTCTTTTATTGTCATGATTTCTACAATTGGGAGAATTCTCCCACCTCTAGTTCTTAGCTTTGTGCTTTGTAGGGAAATCCCCTCCCCCGTTCTTTGGTTGCAGGGTGGGGTCCCGTACAGGTGTATTGTCTCTCTGATGAGGAGGACAGGTGTGAGATTGCAGAGCTCTCCTCACCTGTGATCATTACTGACCCCCCAACACTTCTCCAATCTAACTCCCCCTTCAAGTAAAACGCACACACTTCTTTATATATCATTTTAATAACCAAATCCCTAATACATTTTACAGCAGTGGTGTTTGGTGGGAAAGGGAAACGCCCCCTCGTTAGTGTTGAAAATTTGTTGTAAGTAATGAAAAAAATTTATAACCAAAAATTTTATGTGAAAATCATCAGTAGATCCAGAAATATACAGAAGGTGAAGTTCTATGCAAATCATGACTTCCGTTTAAAAGTTATGTTGGAGAACTTCCTATCCCGACCTCCCAAGTCTTCCCATTGGCCAGTTAGAATGCATCCGGAAAGTATTCACAGCGCTTCACTTTTTCCACACTTTGTTATGTTACGGCCTTATTCCAATATGGGTTAAATTCATTATTTTCCTCAAAATTCTACAAACAATTCCCCATAATGACAAAGTGAGAGAAGTTTGTTTGAAATCTTTGCAAATTTATTAAAAATAACAAAGGAAACAAATCCCATGTACATAAGTATCACAGACTCCTCCCATGTACATAAGTATCACAGGCTCCTCCCATGTACATAAGTATCACAGGCTCCTCCCATGTACATAAGTATCACAGGCTCCTCCCATGTACATAAGTATCACAGGCTCCTCCCATGTACATAAGTATCACAGGCTCCTCCCATGTACATAAGTATCACAGGCTCCTCCCATGTACATAAGTATCACAGGCTCCTGCCATGTACATAAGTATCACAGACTCCTCCCATGTACATAAGTATCACAGGCTCCTCCCATGTACATAAGTATCACAGGCACCTCCCATGTACATAAGTATCACAGGCTCCTCCCATGTACATAAGTATCACAGGCTCCTCCCATGTACATAAGTATCACAGGCTCCTCCCATGTACATAAGTAACACAGGCTCCTCCCATGTACATAAGTATCACAGGCTCCTCGCCTGTACATAAGTATCACAGACTCCACCCATGTACATAAGTATCACAGGCTCCTCCCATGTACATAAGTAACACAGGCTCCTCCCATGTACATAAGTATCACAGGCTCCTCCCATGTACATAAGTATCACAGGCTCCTCCCCTGTACATAAGTATCACAGGCTCCTCGCTTGTACATAAGTATCACAGCCTCCTCCCATGTACATAAGTATCACAGCCTCCTCCCATGTACATAAGTATCACAGGCTCCTCCCCTGTACATAAGTATCACAGACTCCTCCCATGTACATAAGTATCACAGGCTCCTCCCCTGTACATAAGTATCACAGACTCCTCCCATGTACATAAGTATCACAGGCTCCTCCCATGTACATAAGTATCACAGGCTCCTCCCATGTACATAAGTATCACAGGCTCCTCCCATGTACATAAGTATCACAGCCTTTGCCATGACACTCAGAATTGAGCTCAGGTCCCTCCTGTTTCCACTGATCATCCTTGAGATGTTTCTACAACTTGATTGGAGTCCACCTTGATTGTGTTCACAGAATTAGTTAATTTGCCAATTAGTTAATTTGATTCAATTAACCACTTTCCTGGTCACATGGTCAATAGAGAGGGGATTTTTTTTTTAATCAATTTTTGTGATTGTTAGCTATGATTAAGCACTGTTTGATAGTGTGAAACGCGTCAGCTCTTCTGTCCGTTCTGCCGTGGCCTGTATTTTTGATCCTATTTTTACAATTAAAGGCTAATCACTTTTTGGAGTGCGACTGCCCAGAAGTTTCTTTCATCCTCGTTGCTCTACGCATTATCTGGAGGAGGAGAGGTTCATTACAAACTGATCCACCTGGAGCGGTGATTCCATTTCCCTACTGATCTCCTGGACCTGCAGTGTTCACCCTTGGCACCCCTGCGTGTGGCCATGTTTGTTATGTGATTACCTGGGGAAATATGGGACAACATTCAGGCCCAGAGGGTAAATACTGGAACCATTCGATGGATGAGCTGAGTCCTAAGTTGGTTTACATGATAAATCTTCCCATTTGACTGGAGAGAGAAAAGAAAAGGGAGATCGAGGAAAAAGTAAAAAAGAAAAAAAAGAGATCCCGGAGTTTGCGTTGGATTTGCTGTCAGTCTCCTTCAAAACTCATCTCGGTGGTTTATGTTTGGAGGATGGTGTCATTCCTTCTTCTCTACTCTACGTGTTCACCGCGGCATACAGACGTGTGTTGGCTGAATCGGTGCTTAGAAGAAGTGTTTGCATTTCACAGGCATGGCTCATATTGGAATATTTTGTCTGTCGCTTTGTGAAAGCCGGCACACCGATCCTACGCGCCCATATTTACCCTTCCCAGCATAGCAACCATTGGAGAACGGGGAATGTGTTCACTGCATCCGAGAAGAGCAAGTCCAAGCTTGGGAGCAGAGAGGACTCTCAGATGTGCAACCAGTGATTGGCCAGATGGGTTTAGGCACCTGGGAGGGGGGCTAAGAACCTGCGGCCTGAGGGGATACTGCAACCAATCGGCTGTTTTATAGTAAAGAGAAATTTCTGTGGACCAAAAGTGTCCAAAGTGTGCTGTGGTGCTGCATTGGTGGTCAGTGAGAAAAATGTCCCTTACATTGGTGATCAGTGAGAAGAATGTTCCTTACATTGGTGATCAGTGAGAAGAATGTTCCTTACATTGGTGATCAGTGGGAAGAATGTCCCTTACATTGGTGATCAGTGGGAAGAATGTTCCTTACATTGGTGATCAGTGAGAAGAATGTTCCTTACATTGGTGATCAGTGGGAAGAATGTCCCTTACATTGTTGATCAGTGAGAAGAATGTTCCTTACATTGGTGATCAGTGAGAAGAATGTTCCTTACATTGGTGATCAGTGAGAAGAATGTTCCTTACATTGGTGATCAGTGAGAAGAATGTTCCTTACATTGGTGATCAGTGGGAAGAATGTCCCTTACATTGGTGATCAGTGGGAAGAATGTTCCTTACATTGGTGGTCAGTGAGAAAAATGTCCCTTACATTGGTGATCAGTGAGAAGAATGTTCCTTACATTGGTGATCAGTGAGAAGAATGTTCCTTACATTGGTGATCAGTGAGAAGAATGTTCCTTACATTGGTGATCAGTGAGAAGAATGTTCCTTACATTGGTGATCAGTGAGAAGAATGTTCCTTACATTGGTGATCAGTGGGAAGAATGTCCCTTACATTGGTGATCAGTGGGAAGAATGTTCCTTACATTGGTGATCAGTGAGAAGAATGTTCCTTACATTGGTGATCAGTGGGAAGAATGTCCCTTACATTGTTGATCAGTGAGAAGAATGTCCCTTACATTGTTGATCAGTGGGAAGAATGTTCCTTACATTGGTGATCAGTGGGAAGAATGTCCCTTACATTGGTGATCAGTGGGAAGAATGTTCCTTACATTGGTGATCAGTGGGAAGAATGTTCCTTACATTGGTGATCAGTGGGAAGAATGTCCCTTACATTGTTGATCAGTGAGAAGAATGTCCCTTACATTGGTGATCAGTGGGAAGAATGTCCCTTACATTGGTGATCAGTGAGAAGAATGTTCCTTACATTGGTGATCAGTGGGAAGAATGTTCCTTGTGTAGCGGGGTGTTCCCCTTTAATGCAGAGAGACAAGAAGTTCCAGGTGAGAGGTGAGTCGGGAGGAAGTAAAGAGACCTTATGGAAGTGAAAGCAGAGGAGAGA
The DNA here is from genome assembly GCA_029206835.1 of Rana muscosa. Classification (NCBI taxonomy): domain Eukaryota; kingdom Metazoa; phylum Chordata; class Amphibia; order Anura; family Ranidae; genus Rana; species Rana muscosa. The sequence goes on from JARGYO010005628.1 coordinate 3,572,208, forward strand.
GAGAGACTACATCTCCCAGTACATCTTGCAGCACCCAGGGTGCATTGCTCCAGAACAGAGACTGCTGGGGCAGACTTTATAAAGGGGAGGCGGAGTTTTGGTCGCTCTCTTTGGACCCCCCTCTCCTAGCAAGAGGATGTCTGTGCTGAACTGCCGTGTGCACAAGGCCTGAAGCCCGGGCCGTGTGCTCCTTTCCAAAGAGCCCTCTGCCAGCCTAGCAGAGCCTTAGAGACATCTAATCCTCCTTGCTGCAGTACACCAGAAGGATTGAAGACTTGGATGTCGGTGGATTCCTGTTCCTAGACGAATCGATGGAGGAAAGGGACTTGGACTTGTCCGGGTGGTGAGAGCTGTTTAAAGACAGATACTTTATCTTTACTATTCGTTGGGATTACAAAGTTGTTCTTCAAGTGCACCACCGAGAGATTGCTAGCGAATATTGTTTCACTGAACTTCCATTTAGATCAGTCAGGCCTGACTGCATAGGTAGACATTGCTGGGTGTTAGTCTACCCATGAGGGGAAGTAGCTGTAAAAGGGCAGCGCTAGAGTTGCATAGCAATACTTTATTATTCTGATTACTCTGTTTATCTTTATTACTGTTTATTGCAGGGATCTGCAACTTGTTATACTGTTGTTTATTACTTGCCCATTAGCCTCAGTAAAATATCTGGGTAAAGTACATTTGGTGTCAGTTCCGCTTACTTTAATAGGAGTTTTAAAGTATATTCTGTGTATGTTTGTTATAGGACTGCGTCACCAACAGTTGCGGTCACGCGGTCCTATCCCTCTATCACCAGCTGTGCCACGGGAGGTTAGAGCCGATTGCCGGGGGTTGACAGCGGTGCACTGCAGGGCCCAAATCAATATCAGCGGCTCTCTTAACTGGGGGTAGCGCTACACGTGGGGGCTCGAGTCCGGGATCCTTGTACGTTGCACGCTGCAATCAAGCCGGTCAGAAGTACCAGCATGGACCCGCTGGCAATGTCACAGTGGTGCGCAGCGATTGGCGCCGATCCAACCGCGGCGGTAGTCATTGTACTCCCGGGGGAAAGATGGAAGGAAGAGGAGATGAAACAGCTCGTATTGTTACTGTCTCCGAGCCACAAAGCATGGGTGATGGATTTTAGGCCAGATCCAGTGATCTCGTTTACATACGCACTGGTAGAATGGAAAAACGAAATCCCAGAGCATTTTAAAAGTCAGAGTATACAAGCCATAAATAATCAGATCTATCACTTGATACATACGCTGCCAGTGAAGGAAGAATGGTTTCAGACACCAAAGCCATCACTCCCACAATTATCTCCACCACTATCCCCTAAAGCAGAAAAGCTTAAGGAACTATTAAGCCCGGGATCACCGCTGGCCGCTATAGGGCCTGAATTGTTGAATGCTCTAGGAGACCTTGTAATTAAGTGCCAGAAAAGCAGTACGGTGCATGTGGAGGCCGGTTACCGGAAGCTTAGCACCTTCTCAGGGAAGCTCCCCGTCCCTGCGGGGGAGGAAGATTTTGACACTTGGGTGGAACAGGCATTGCAGGCAGTAGAAGCATGGGAGGTGCCTGAGGCACAGAAGAGACAGCGAGTCTTAGAAAGTCTGAAAGGTGCCGCGGCAGAAGCGGTGAAGAGCTTCCGGTTTGGAAATGAAAACTGTACAGCTCAAGATTGCCTGGCCATGCTGCAGGAAGAGTTTGGTCAGCTGGAGAAGGTGTCAGAGATGATTTATCAAATTGAACACACTCTCCAGCAGCCGAATGAGAAACTGTCAGAATATGTTAGAAGGCTGAACAGGCAGTTATGCAAGATTGTACTGAAGAAGGGAATGCTGCCCAAAGATGCAGATGAAGCACGCATGAAGCAGATCATGAGGGGAGCGCGGCGCTCAGACCCGGTCTGGCTGCACCTGAAAACCTCAGGAGGAGGAATGTCACTAACCTACTCTGATCTAATAAAAATTATTAGGGACGAAGAGGCGCTGGAGGAAGATCAGCAGGTGGCCAAGGCGAATGTCACACCTGTACCAGTGTTGGTCCATTCGGTCAAGAGCCCAGAAAGAGATGCGGAGGTTGACACTCTGAAATCGCAAATGGCCCAAGTGTTGGAGATGCTGACCTCTTTGATGGAGAAAGATCAGAGAAGACGAGAGAAACCAAGCCCAAGAAAGGAGTTGTTCCCGAACACCTCAGCACCGGCCTCCCTACAGGACCGAGAAGAGGTGATTTGCTATAACTGCGGAGGGAGTGGCCACTTTGCTAACGTATGCTCCAGCCCAAAGAAGAAGAGAACAGATAATTGCAAGCCGGCGGGAAACTCCAAAGGGGCCCCGGTGAAGGAGTCAACCGGGTGCCCATCATCTTCAGTGCGCTCCAAACTAAAAAAAGGCCAAGAATGGAGGAGACAAAACTCCTAGGAGGAGGTATAGTACACCCCCACCAAGATGTACCCCAGAGGGAGGGGGCAAGACCCCTCAGTGGAAGTACAGCACCCCAAAGAAGGAACATCCACCTAAAAGGAACAATAACATCCCTCAGCGGGTTTGTGCCCCCATTGAGAGGGAGAAAGTCAATGCATGCCAGGCTCAGGAAAAATTAAAGTCCAAAAGGAGCAGGGCAAGGGTCGAAAGCAAAAAAAAAAGAGGTGACCCCAGTCCGGCCATACCCAAAGGAACTGGTGGGCCCGTCTCCTACTGTGCCCATTCAAGTGGAAGGAGTCTATACTAAAGCTCTTTTGGACACCGGAGCACAGGTGACTTTACTATACCGGGACTTCTATGATAGGCACTTGAGTCATCTGCCTATCCAGAAGATAGAAGAGCTGGAGATATGGGGACTTGGAACCCAGAGTTTCCCTTATGATGGGTACCTGCCCATAAAGATGACTTTCGACCCATCCGTGGCTGGGAAGGCTGAAGTGTTTGACACCCTGGCAGTTGTGTGTCCCCGGCCGCCTGGAGCCAGCAAGATTTCCCTGATCATTGGGACAAACACGGATCTAGTCAGGAGACTCCTGACCCCTCTAGTGAAAGAGAGAAACCATTCAGCCACCAAAATCCATCCCATGCTAAAGACGGCCTACCAACGACTGGTCTTAGAGCAGAAGACCCCGGGAGAGGGGATAGGGAAGGTGTGGAGACTTGGCAGAGAAGGAGTAGTGCTACAGCCCGGAGAAGTAACCTGTCTTAGGGCCACTGTGAAGCTTTCGTGGGAACAACCTGGCCCCTTTGTCATGCTGGAATCAGACCCAAGGGAAGAGTCCTCAGGCCTGGAAGTGATACCAGAAGTGATTCCGTTCAAGGCCCTGAAGAAGGCCCATGGCAGAGTTCCGGTGAGTGTTAGGAACACTACGGGAGGACCCATGGAGATCCCTGCCAGAGTGTTGCTTGGTCAGGTGAGCCCTGCTGCCCCGGTCACTTGGTCCGAAGTCAAGGGGACGGGTGACGGAGGAGATGTTTGGGAGAAACTGTCCGTGGAAAACCCGAACCTACCCAGGACTTGGAAAGAAAGAGCCAAGGCCCAGCTGACCAGGTGGGAGAAGATCTTTTCCGAAGATGAATTCGATGTGGGGTGTGCAAGAAGTGCCACCCATCGGATCCGCCTCCAAGAAGATAAGCCCTTCCGAGAGAGGGTCAGGCGGGTCCCCCTGGCAGATCTGGAGGATCTGAGGGAACAACTTGTAGAACTAAAGAAGACTGGTGTTATCCGTGAGTCTAGAAGTCCCTATGCCTCCCCAATCGTGGTGGTCAGAAAGAAGAATGGGTCGTTGAGGCTTTGTATCGATTACAGGACTCTCAACAGGAGAACCATCCCTGACCAATACACCACGCCAAGGATAGAAGATGCCCTACAAAGTTTGTCTGGAGCCAAATGGTTCAGTGTGATGGACCTCAAGAGTGGGTACTATCAAATCCCTATGCACCCAGAAGACAGGGAGAAGACAGCCTTCATAACCCCAGTGGGATTCTTCGAATTCAATAGGATGCCTCAGGGTCTGTCTGGAGCTCCTGCTACCTTTCAACGCCTTATGGAGAAGACTGTTGGAGACATGAATCTTATAGAAGTCCTTGTGTACTTGGACGATGTCATTGTCTTTGGAAGAACCTTGGAAGAACATGAAGCCAGGTTGGAGAAAGTATTGAGAAGACTCAGCGAAGAGGGACTTAAGCTTTCCCCCGAGAAGTGTCGGTTCTACCAGTCTTCTGTGAACTATCTGGGGCACATAGTGTCTGAAGAAGGGGTGGCCACAGATCCTGAGAAGTTGGAAGCAGTCACTTCCTGGCCACGACCCACCACAGTAACAGAGCTCAGATCCTTCCTGGGGTTCTGCTCCTATTATAGGAGGTTTGTGGAGGGGTTTGCTCGGATTGCCTGCCCGTTGAATGAATTGCTAAAGGCAGAAGGGGAAGAGGATGACTCAGGGCCCAGGAGGCCTGGTGAGTCAGTTCAAGATCAGTGGAACCCAAGGTGTGAAGAGGCCTTTCATGCTCTGAAGAGGAGCTTAACCACTGCCCCAGTCCTGGCCTACGCCGACCCTACCAGACCTTATGAATTACATGTGGATGCCAGCCATGAGGGTCTAGGTGGTGTACTCTACCAAGAACATGAAGGACAACTGCGACCAGTGGCCTATGTGAGCAGGAGCCTGACCCCCTCAGAAAAGAATTACCCCACTCATAAGCTGGAATTCCTGGCCCTCAAATGGGCGGTAGTAGACAAGCTAAAAGACTACTTGTATGGGGCAGAGTTTACTGTGAAGACAGACAACAACCCCCTGACCTACCTCTTCACCACCGCGAAACTAGATGCCACCGGACACAGGTGGTTGGCCGCATTGTCTGGATTCAACTTCAGTCTGAAGTACAGACCAGGAGCCGGAAATAGGGATGCAGATGCCCTGTCCCGGAGGTCTCATGCCACGACAAATGACTGGGAAGATTGGACCCAAGTGGCACCGGACGGGGTGCGGGCCCTTTGTCAAGGGGCTGAATTCCAAGCCAGAGGAGGCTCCAGAGCAGAAGAAATAGGGGTTACCATGGTAGGAGTCCCCAAACACTATTGTGGGGTAACTCAACTGGAGGAAGACAACCTACCGAGACTGTCCAAGAAGGAGTTGAGGTGTGACCAATTGGAAGACCCCATGGGGAGATTGGTCCTCGAAGCCCTGGAGAATCAGGATCCCAACAAATTCCTACATCACCCCTCAAAGGAGGCTCGCCTGTTGAGGAAGGAATTGGACAGGCTACAGGTACATCAGGGAGTGGTCTACCGAAGGGGCCCCTCTGATGACTCAGAAGATAAGTGGCAGTTATTTCTTCCAGAGAAGCACCGAGAGACTGTACTAATTGCCCTGCATGACCATCATGGTCACCTAGGGGCAGAAAGGACCTTCCAGCTCGTCAGAAATCGGTTCTATTGGCCCTGCATGAGGGCAGAAGTAGAGGAGTATTGCCATTCCTGTGCACGATGCATTCAGAGAAAGACCCTACCCCATCAAGCTGCCCCAATGGGCCACTTACAGAGTCAAGGCCCAATGGATCTGGTATGCATTGACTTTCTCTGCCTCGAACCCGACCTGAGTGGATTGGGGAATGTTCTGGTAATAACCGACCATTTCACCCGCTATGCTCAAGCTTTCCCAACCAAAGACCAGAAGGCATCCACCGTGGCCAAGATAATTATGGAGAAGTATTTTGTCCATTACGGACTACCACAGAGACTCCACTCAGATCAAGGAAGGGACTTTGAGAGTCGGTTGATCCGAAGACTTTTGGATTCATTAGGAATAAAGAAGACCAGAACCACGCCTTACCACCCACAAGGAGATGCTCAGCCGGAGAGATTTAACCGGACCCTGCTCAACATGTTGGGAACCTTAGAAACAGAGAAGAAGCAACACTGGAGTCAGCACATATCATCCCTAGTACATGCCTATAACTGTACCACAAGTGACGCCACTGGCTACTCCCCTTATCGACTTATGTTTGGGAGAGAAGCAAGGCTACCTGTGGACCTGGCCTTTGGCACTTCTATAGACAATACCTCAGCTACATCCCACAAGGGATACGTGGACAGACTTAGACGTAGCTTGCAGGTGGCCTATGAACAAGCCCAGGCGGCTTCGGATCAAAGGGGGGCCCGCAACAAGAGAAATTTTGATCTGAAGGTTCGAGTGCAAGATCTGCAGCCCGGGGACCGAGTACTGCTACGCAATCTGGGGGTCCCTGGAAAACACAAGCTTGCCGACAGGTGGAGATCTGAGCCCTATGTTGTCTGTAGGAAGTTGCCCGGTTTGCCTGTCTACAAACTAAAGCCAGAAGGAAAGGTGGGTCCACTGAAGACGTGGCATCGGAACCACCTGCTCCCACTTGCTGAGGCAGTCAGAATACCTCCCGTGAGAGACTCCCCTGAACCGGCCTCTATCCTGGATATTCCTAGGCCGAACACTCGGTCCCAGACCTCTCGAGCCAAAGATGGGGAGGCCTCCCAATTGAGTACAGAAGAAGGTGGAGAACTGGACTGGCTGTGGCCTCCCTCGACTCTGGGAACGTCCGCCATAGATCTCCCAAATGGAGGGGATACCCCAGATGCAACGCTGAATCCGGAGGCTACTGAATTCATACCCTTCAGTCCCTCAGCTGATTACTGGGAAGATGTTCCTGACACTTGCGCAGAGGAGGACTCTAGAGATTCCATACGTCAGTCGACTTCTGAATCAGAGGTTCCAGAACCAGCAATGTTACCTGAACTTACTCCTGAAGAAGAGCCTGTGGTGCCAGAGTCAGAAGCACCAAGAGAGCAGAGGGCTCGCAGAGTCATCAGGCCTCCCAAGAAACTAACTTACCCCCAAATGGGGACGAGCTCAGAGGACTCTGTTGTAACGGCTAGGAGAAGTGTTGAACAACCTGATCCTTCCACCGTCCATTTGGTGGAGGGCAACCCCAGCTCACTCTCTGGCACAGTTAGGCAGGCCACTCATGGTAGTGTGACCTGTGGGCAAGAGAGTTCCATCCCAAAGTTTTGGTGGGAATTCCCTATGCCAACATCATGCTCGACATTGTCCAAAATGGTAAACAGTATTTGTTGAAGTTTATCTTTGGGGACCAAAGAGTTCAAGTGGGGGGAGTGTGTAGCGGGGTGTTCCCCTTTAATGCAGAGAGACAAGAAGTTCCAGGTGAGAGGTGAGTCGGGAGGAAGTAAAGAGACATTATGGAAGTGAAAGCAGAGGAGAGAGAGACTACATCTCCCAGTACATCTTGCAGCACCCAGGGTGCATTGCTTCAGAACAGAGACTGCTGGGGGAGACTTTATAAAGGGGAGGCGGAGTTTTGGTCGGTCTTTTTGGACACCCCTCTCCTAGCAAGAGGATGTCTGTGCTGAACTGCTGTGTGCACAAGGCCTGAAGCCTGGGCCGTGTGCTCCTTTCCAAAGAGCCCTCTGCCAGCCTAGCAGAGCCTTAGAGACATCTAATCCTCCTTGCTGCAGTACACCAGAAGGATTGAAGACTTGGATGTCGGTGGATTCCTGTTCCTAGACGAATCGATGGAGGAAACGGACTTTGACTTGCCCGGGTGGTGAGAGCTGTTTAAAGACAGATACTTTATCTTTACTATTCGTTGGGATTACAAAGTTGTTCTTCAAGTGCACCACCGAAAAGATTGCTAGCGAATATTGTTTAACTGAACTTCCATCTAGATCAGTCAGGCCTGACTGCATAGGTAGACATTGCTGGGTGTTAGTCTACCCATGAGGGGAAGTAGCTGTAAAAGGGCAGCGCTAGAGTTGCATAGCAATACTTTATTATTCTGATTACTCTGTTTATCTTTATTACTGTTTATTGCAGGGATCTGCAACTTGTTATACTGTTGTTTATTACTTGCCCATTAGCCTCAGTAAAATATCTGGGTAAAGTACATTTGGTGTCAGTTCCGCTTACTTTAATAGGAGTTTTAAAGTATATTCTGTGTATGTTTGTTATAGGACTGCGTCACCAACAGTTGCGATCACGCGGTCCTATCTCTCTATCACCAGCTGTGCCACGGGAGGTTAGAGCCGATTGCCAGGGGTTGACAGCAGTGCACTACAGGGCCCGAATCAATATCAGCGGCTCTCTTAACTGGGGGTAGCGCTACACTTACATTGGTGATCAGTGGGAAGAATGTTCCTTACATTGGTGATCAGTGATAAGAAGGTTCCTTACATTGGTGATCAGTAGGAAGAATGTTCCTTACATTGGTGATCAGTGAGAAGAATGTTCCTTACATTGGTGATCAGTGGGAAGAATGTTCCTTACATTGGTGATCAGTGGGAAGAATGTTCCTTACATTGGTGATCAGTGAGAAGAATGTTCCTTACATTGGTGATCAGTGGGAAGAATGTTCCTTACATTGGTGATCAGTGGGAAGAATGTTCCTTACATTGGTGATCAGTGAGAAGAATGTTCCTTACATTGGTGATTAGTGGGAAGAATGTTCCTTACATTGGTGATCAGTGGGAAGAATGTTCCTTACATTGGTGATCAGTGAGAAGAATGTTCCTTACATTGGTGATCAGTGGGAAGAATGTTCCTTACATTGGTGATCAGTGAGAAGAATGTTCCTTACATTGGTGATCAGTGAGAAGAATGTTCCTTACATTGGTGATCAGTGAGAAGAATGTTCCTTACATTGGTGATCAGTGGGAAGAATGTTCCTTACATTGGTGATCAGTAGGGATGAGCTTCGTGTTCGAGTCGAACATACGTTCGACTCGAACATCGGCTGTTCGATCGTTCGACGAAGATCGAATGATTTGGGCCGTTCGCGCCAAATTCGAGTGACGCGAACGGCCCACAATGCACTACGCCATTGCAGTGTCATCCAGGCGCTGTGATTGGCCAAGCATGCACTGTGACCCCGCATGCTTGGCCAATCACAGCGCCGGCAGCGAGGAGAGCAATGATTGGCCACAGGCAGGATGCCTGTGGCCAATTATTGCTGAGGGTGTTTAGTACACGCCCCACACTATAAAAGGCCGCCAGCACGGCGGCCTAGTGTAGTGTGTTCCGGAGCAGGGAAAGAGAAGCATAGGCAGGGACAGTGACATTTTTTTTTTCTTGCTTAACCTGGATTCCTTTAGTTTAGGGAAAGAGAAGGATAGGTAGGGAGAGTGTCAGTGTGTTTTACTGTGAGAATCCTTGTTTCTTGGGACAGGGAAGGACAGTGAGGGAATTCTCCTTGTGCTATAGTGTGCTTTAAAAAAACATTTTTTCTAGGGACAGAAAACTATAGGAAGGAAGAGTGTCAGTTTCTTTCACTGTGATAATCCTTGTTTCTAGGGACAAAGAAGGAAAGTGAGGGAAATTCTCCTTGTGCTATAGTGTGCTTTAAAAAAACATTTTTTCTAGGGACAGAAAACTATAGGTAGGAAGAGTGTCAGTTTCTTTCACTGTGCGAGTCCTTGTTTCTAGGGACAAAGAAGGAAAGTGAGGGAAATTCTCCTTGTGCTATAGTGTGCTTTAAAAAAACATTTTTTCTAGGGACAGAAAACTATAGGTAGGGAGAGTGTCAGTGTGTTTTACTGTGCGAATCCTTGTTTCTAGGGACAGGGAAGGACAGTGAGGGAATTCTCCTTGTGCTATAGTGTGCTTTAAAAAAACATTTTTTCTAGGGACAGAAAACTATAGGTAGGGAGAGTGTCAGTGTGTTTTACTGTGCGAATCCTTGTTTCTAGGGACAGGGAAGGACAGTGAGGGAATTCTCCTTGTGCTATAGTGTGCTTTAAAAAAACATTTTTTCTAGGGACAGAAAACTATAGGTAGGGAGAGTGTCAGTTTCTTTCACTGTGATAATCCTTGTTTCTAGGGACAAAGAAGGAAAGTGAGGGAAATTCTCCTTGTGCTATAGTGTGCTTTAAAAAAACATTTTTTCTAGGGACAGAAAACTATAGGTAGGGAGAGTGTCAGTGTGTTTTACTGTGCGAATCCTTGTTTCTAGGGACAGGGAAGGACAGTGAGGGAATTCTCCTTGTGCTATAGTGTGCTTTAAAAAAACATTTTTTCTAGGGACAGAAAACTATAGGTAGGAAGAGTGTCAGTTTCTTTCACTGTGATAATCCTTGTTTCTAGGGACAAAGAAGGAAAGTGAGGGAAATTCTCCTTGTGCAATAGTGTGCTTTAAAAAAACATTTTTTCTAGGGACAGAAAACTATAGGTAGGAAGAGTGTCAGTTTCTTTCACTGTGATAATCCTTGTTTCTAGGGACAGGGAAGGACAGTGAGGGAAATTCTCCTTGTGCTATAGTGTGCTAAAGCATTCCTCATCAACCATCTTTGAAATCCTTGTTTTTTTGGACAGTCAGGGAAATTGTCGTTGTGCTATTCTGTGCAAAAGCAATCATCCTCAACCATATTTAGAAATCCTTAAGTAAAGGGACAGAGAAGGACACCTGAAGGTAGCCCTTATTGCTTTTTTCCCATCTCCCTGCAGGCCATCTATTAGAATGTCTGGAAGGCAAACAAGGAGAGGCAGACAGTCAGGAGGCAATAAAAGAGGGCAAGCAGGCTCTGTGTCTGGGGGCAACAGTGCTGGTCGTGGACGCGGTGCATTGTCATCAGCACATGGCCATGGGACACGCTTGTCCTTCTTTTCGGCAGCTGGACATGTTGAGCCACATCATGCCGAAGACTTGGTAGAGTGGATGACCAAGCCCTCCTCCTCCTCCTCATCCTCTCTCACCCAGGCTCAGGGTACTGGAAAAGCAGCTGCCAAAGCGTCCTCTTCCCTGGTATCAATGTCAGACTCATCATCAGTCACTCCTTCCCTAGACCCACCTTGTCCTCCTCCTGAGGAGTCCCCCGAACTGTTTGAGCACAGTGTTGGGTACATGCTCCAGGAGGATGCCCAGCGTTTCGAAGGGTCTGATGATGAAACCCAGCTAGAGGAAGGCAGTAGCGTGAGAGCAGACAGAGGGGATGCTCAAGAAGGACACCAATCTGGCAGTCATGTTCCAGCAGCTGCAGCATACTGCCAGATTGGCTCCAGTGATGAGGAGGGAGGGGATGATGAGGTCACTGACTCCACGTGGGTGCCTAATAGGAGAGAGGAGGAGGAGGAGGATGAGGAGGAGGCACATCTCCAACGAGGCAGGATGCCCTTTGGTGGCCAGCGTAAGGGCAGTACACCGACGGAATCACACCGCAGAGCTCCGCCTGTGCAGGGCGCTGCCTCTGCCCATCATTCAAAAAGTTCTTTGGTGTGGGCCTTTTTTGAGGCTAGTGCATCAGATCGCACAGCTGCTGTTTGCAACATATGTCTCAAGCGTATATCGCGTGGCCAAAACATCAGCCGCTTGGGTACCACATGCCTGACCAGACATATGTTGACCTGCCATGCAGCTCGTTGGCAAGCCTACCTCAAAGACCCACACCAAAGAACAAAGCGGACCTCTCCTTGCACCGCATCAGCTGGGATCTCCAACCCCATTATAACTTCAGTCCTCTCTGAAACATGCACTGAGAGGAATGAAGGTGTAGAATTAGGTGTGTCACAGCCAAGTACTTGCGGCCACTCTGCTAGCAGTACACCGACGTCCGATTCTAGCAGGCAAATTTCCCTGCCCCAGCTGCTGGACCGTCGAAAGAAGTTCACTCCCAGCCATCCACATGCCCAGCGGTTGAATGCTAGCTTGGCTAAATTGCTAGCGCTTCAACTGCTGCCTTTTCAGTTGGTAGACTCGGCCCCCTTCCGTGAGTTTGTGCAATGTACGGTTCCTCAGTGGCAGGTTCCCAAACGCCACTTTTTCTCACGGAAGGCTATTCCGGCTCTCTACCGGCATGTGGAAGGCAATGTCTTGGCCTCGCTGGACAGGGCGGTCAGCGGTAAGGTGCATATTACCGCTGACTCATGGTCCAGCAGGCATGGACAGGGACGTTACCTTTCTTTCACGGCCCATTGGGTCACTCTTTTGGCAGCTGGGAAGGATGCAGGACAAGGTGCAGTAGTGTTGGAGGTTGTTCCACCGCCACGCCTCCAAAATGCTACTACTGGTTGTGACACACCTCTCTCCTCCACCCCCTCCTCTTCTTCTTCCTCCATGGCCTCTTCCTGTGGTTTGTCCTCGGAACCAGCGGTGCTCCGTAGGCAGGGCCAGCCCGAGACGTTGTGCTGCCTGGGCCCAGGATCAAAATGCTGCCCCCCTCCTCCCTACCGCCCCCCCCCCAAAAAAAAAATAATAATAATCACGCCCACTAAAAGGCCCCCACATTTATTATTTTATATTATGACAATAAAAAACAAAATTACATTTATTAGGAAGTCAGATTTCCACGTAATAGTGGTGGTGGGGTTCAGACAGAGGCAGCGGCGGTTGTGGTGAGGGGGGAGGGGAGGTTAGACACAGGCAGGGGGGGTAGGGGAGGTTAGGCACAGGCAGGGGTGGTAGGGAGTTTAGATACTGACAGGGGTGGTAGGGGGTTTAGACACAGGCAGGGGTGGTAGGGGAGGTTAGGCACAGGCAGGGGTGGTAAGGGGTTAGACACAGGCAGAGGTGGTAGGGGAGGTTAGACACAGGCAGAGGTGGTAGGGATGGTTAGACACAGGCAGGGGTGGTAGGGATGGTTAGGCACAGGCAGGGGTGGTAGGGGTTAGACACAGGCAGAGGTGGTAGGGGAGGTTAGACACAGGCAGAGGTGGTAGGGAGGGTTAGACACAGGCAGGGGTGGTAGGGATGGTTAGACACAGGCAGGGGTGGTAGGGGGATTAGACACAGGCAGGGGTGGTAGGGATGATTAGACACAGGCAGGGGTGGTAGGGATGGTTAGACACAGGCAGGGGTGGTAGGGATGATTAGACACAGGCAGGGGTGGTAGGGATGATTAGACACAGGCAGGGGTGGTAGGGATGATTAGACACAGGCAGGGGTGGTAGGGATGATTAGACACAGGCAGGGGTGGTAGGGGGATTAGACACAGGCAGGGGTGGTAGGGGGATTAGACACAGGCAGGGGTGGTAGGGATGATTAGACACAGGCAGGGGTGGTAGGGGGATTAGACACAGGCAGGGGTGGTAGGGATGGTTAGACACAGGCAGGGGTGGTAGGGGGATTAGACACAGGCAGGGGTGGTAGGGGGATTAGACACAGGCAGGGGTGGTAGGGATGATTAGACACAGGCAGGGGTGGTAGGGATGGTTAGACACAGGCAGGGGTGGTAGGGATGGTTAGACACAGGCAGGGGTGGTAGGGATGATTAGACACAGGCAGGGGTGGTAGGGATGATTAGACACAGGCAGGGGTGGTAGGGATGATTAGACACAGGCAGGGGTGGTAGGGATGATTAGACACAGGCAGGGGTGGTAGGGGGATTAGACACAGGCAGGGGTGGTAGGGATGATTAGACACAGGCAGGGGTGGTAGGGGGATTAGACACAGGCAGGGGTGGTAGGGATGGTTAGACACAGGCAGGGGTGGTAGGGGGATTAGACACAGGCAGGGGTGGTAGGGGGATTAGACACAGGCAGGGGTGGTAGGGATGATTAGACACAGGCAGGGGTGGTAGGGGGATTAGACACAGGCAGGGGTGGTAGGGATGGTTAGACACAGGCAGGGGTGGTAGGGATGGTTAGACACAGGCAGGGGTGGTAGGGAGGTTAGACACAGGCAGGGGTGGTAGGGGGGTTAGACACAGGCAGGGGTGGTAGGGAGGTTAGACACAGGCAGGGGTGGTAGGGTGGTTAGACACAGGCAGGGGTGGTAGGGGGATTAGACACAGGCAGGGGTGGTAGGGGGATTAGACACAGGCAGGGGTGGTAGGGGGGGGGTTAGACACAGGCAGGGGTGGTAGGGGGATTAGACACAGGCAGGGGTGGTAGGGGGATTAGACACAGGCAGGGGTGGTAGGGGGATTAGACACAGGCAGGGGTGGTAGGGATGGTTAGACACAGGCAGGGATGGTAGGGGGGGATTAGACACAGGCAGGGGTGGTAGGGGGGTTAGACACAGGCAGGGGTGGTAGGGGGGTTAGACACAGGCAGGGGGGTTAGACACAGGCAGGGGTGGTAGGGGAGGTTAGAAACAGGCAGGGGGTGGTAGGGATGGTTAGACACAGGCAGGGGTGGTAGGGGGATTAGACACAGGCAGGGGTGGTAGGGGGGTTAGACACAGGCAGGGGTGGTAGGGGGATTAGACACAGGCAGGGGTGGTAGGGGGGGATTAGACACAGGCAGGGGTGGTAGAGGGGTTAGACACAGGCAGGGGTGGTAGGGGGATTAGACACAGGCAGGGGTGGTAGGGGGATTAGACACAGGCAGGTGTGGTAGGGGAGGTTAGAAACAGGCAGGGGGGTTAGACACAGGCAGGGGTGGTAGGGGAGGTTAGAAACAGGCAGGGGTGGTGGAGATGGGATTAGTGACACTTACTTTCTCTCAGTGTCAGCCGCGCCTATAGCGATCCCTCTTCCATCATGTGGTCTCTGCTCAGCCGAAAGCTCCTCCCCCTTTACGCTGTTGTTCGTCAGCTGACTTTCTCGTCAGCAGCATGGGGGGGGGGAGCCGTGGAGAGGATGGGCGGGCGGCCAGCTGTGCGGTTATGGCAGCGAATGGTCTGCCAATACTTCTAATAGCAGCGGCGCTGGGCCATCCACATAGTGGGATGAAGAGCGGAGCGGGTGGGCGTAGCGGAGCCCGATTGGGCGGGATTACTGTATTTATGGGCGTCAATGTGCCGCCCCTCAGAACCTGCCGCCTGGGACAATGGTCACATCGGGTCCCATGGTAGGGCCGGCCCTGTCCGTAGGCGTTCAAGGGGCTACGCAAGTATGCAGGCAAAAAGATGCCATGCCGTGCTTGCGCTGGTGTGTTTGGGGGACAGAAGCCACACTGGGGCAGAGGTCCTGTCTGCTCTGCAGGGCCAGGCCGAGAGGTGGTTGACGCCACGCCAGCTTAAGCCAGGAATGGTGGTTTGCGACAATGGCACCAACCTCCTCTCCGCCCTCCGACAGGGACAACTGACCCATGTGCCCTGTGTGGCTCACGTCCTTAACCTGGTGGTGCAGCGGTTCTTGGGCAGGTACCCGGGCTTACAGGATGTCCTGAGGCAGGCCAGGAAAGTCTGTGTGCATTTCCGCAGATCTTATAATGCCAGTGCTCGCCTGGCTGAGCTGCAAAAGGAGTTGAACCTGCCCAAGAACCGCCTTATATGTGACATGCCCACCAGGTGGAACTCAACGTTGGCCATGCTGCAGCGGCTGCACACGCAGCAGAGGGCCATCAATGAGTACCTGTGCGACTACGGCACCAGGACAGGGTCAGGGGAGCTTGGTTTTTTTTCTCCACGCCAGTGGGGCATGATCAGGGATGCATGCACTGTCCTGGCACCATTTGAGGAGGCCACGAGGATGGTGAGCAGTGACAGTGCATGCATCAGTGACACTGTACCTCTTGTCCACCTGTTGGAGCACACGCTGCGTGGAATAATGGACAGGGCACTTGAGGCAGAACAGAGGCAGGAAGAGGAGGACTTCCTTGCCTCTCAAGGCCCCCTTTACCCAGACAGTGTTCCTTCTGTCCCACCCATCGCACAGGAAGAGGAGGAGGAGGAGGAGGAGGAGGATTGTGTCAGCATGGAGGTGGAGGCTGGCACTCAGCATCATCAGCAGCAGTCTTTTAGGGATGATTTACAGTCCCAAGAAACCAGTGGACTTGTACGTGGCTGGGAGGAGGTGGCTGCGGATCATGTCGTCCTTAGTGACCCAGAGGACTCCGGAGCGAATGCCTCAGCAAACCTACGCTGCATGGCCTCCCTGATCCTGCAAAGTCTGCGGAAGGATCCTCGTATTCTTCGGATCAAGGAGAGGGACCATTACTGGCTGGCCACTCTCCTTGATCCACGGTACAAGGGTAAGGTTGCGGACCTTATGTTACCGTCGCAGAGGGAGCAGAGGATGAGACAACTCCGGGAGGCCTTGCAGAAAGGTCTGTGCAACGCGTTCCCAGAGACTGGGAGGTTACAAACTCCTGGTCCTGGACAACGAGTTGCTGAGGCTTCGGCCAGTCAAAGAAGGAGCGGTGGGGAAGGTAGCCGTCTGACCGATGCGTTCAGACAATTCTTTAGTCCGCAGCCCCAAAGTATGATCGGTTCCAGCAACCATCGCCAGCGTCTGATAAACATGGTGCAGGAATATCTAGGGGCAAGGTCAGACTTGGACACCTTCCCCACCGAAAATCCTCTGGCTTACTGGGTCTTGAGGATGGATCACTGGCCAGAGCTTGCACAGTATGCAATTGAGCTACTGGCCTGTCCTGCATCCAGCGTTCTTTCGGAACGCACATTCAGTGCTGCTGGAGGATTTGTCACGGATCACAGGGTGCGCCTGTCCACCGACTCGGTTGATCGACTGACTTTCATCAAGATGAACCAGTCTTGGATCACCACCAGCTACCACACACCTGATGCTGATATAACAGACTAATTGATTTTAACATGTCACATCCCTTCAAGGCTGATGCTGATGCTGAGTGCCTGTGCTGTTATGTTGACTGGCTATCCTCCTCCTCCGAGTCCTCAATGATACGATTGATGATGATAGCTTGGAAGATCATTTTTGTTTATGGGTGCCGCCACCAGTGGCTAAGGCCCAATTTTTCAGCCCCTGTTTTACAGGGGCGTGTAATTACAATTTTTTTAGCAATAATTTGCCATAGGGCTCATTGCTGTGCTCCAAGTACAGTATCTGTGAGGGGTTGGAGTGTTGTGGCACCAGTGCCTAAGGCCCAATTTTTCAGCCCCTGTTTAACAGGGGCGTGTCATTACAATTTTTGAAGCAATACTTTGCAACAGGGCTCATTGCTGTGCTCCAAGTACAGTATCTGTGAGGGGTTGTAGTGTTGTGCCACCAGTGCCTAAGGCCCAATTTTTCAGCCCCTGTTCAACAGGGGCATGCAATTACAATTCTTGATCTAATAATTCACAGCAGGGCCCATTGCTGCACCCACCAAGAGTAACTCTGAGGGCTTACAGTGTTGTGGCAACGCCACCACCACCACCACCACGAAAGGCCCAATTTTTCAGCCCCTGTTCAAAAGGGGCATGTAATTACAATTCTTGATCTAATAATTCACAGCAGGGCCCATTGCTGCACCCACCAAGAGTAACTGTCAGGGCTTACAGTGTTGTGGCACCAGCACCACCATCAAAGGCCCAATTTTTACTACCACTGTTCAACAATTATATGTAATTAAAATTCCTGATATAATAGTTGACAGCAGGGCGTTCCAGCACCAACCAAGAGTAACTGTGAGTGCTTACAGTGTTGTGCCAACACCAACAACTAAGGGGCCTATTTCTGCAGAGTATATACGGCAGGTCCCTACTTTCAAACATCCAACTTACAAACGACTCCTACTTGCAAACGCAAGAAGACAACAGGAAGTGAGAGGAAATCTACCCCTAGGAAGGAAAATTCTCTCCTGTAAGAATAAATATGGGAGAAAGGTGTCTCCTCTGTACTGATGCTTTATCAGCAATCCTTGTTTCAAGAAAAACACCACATTTCAAAAACAGTTGTCATTGGGACGGAAAGTGAGGTGAAATGTTCTGAACAGGGGCACAGACAGCAAAACAAATGTTACAGGGGTGATAACCCTTACCTATGTTTTCCAAAAAGTTTAAAAATAGATTTTTGGGCTGGAGCTACACTTCAACAATGTACCTGTTCAAAATTACAAACACATTCTACATAAGAACAAACCTACAGTCCCTGTCTTGTATGCACCGCCTGTATACGGCTGTTCAGAGTATATAGGGCCTTTTTTATTTTGTGTGCGGTGTTCCCCTTAATATCCATACAAGACCCAAAGGGGCTGGTAATGGGCTGGGGTAGGGGGGGGGGGGGGTCATGGGGTAGCTATGCCATTTTTCTTAAAGATTTTCATCCATATTACCGGGACCAGACATTACATTAAAGCCGCAAGCAGTTTTAAATGGCTTTTTTTTCCTTTAGAAGTGTCATTTTGTGCAGGGACAGTTCTAAACACGGAAACACGTGGCACTTCACAGGCATACTTTAGACACCCCCCAGGTACGATATTTAAAGGAATATTTGACTTTTTTTTTTTCACTTTATGCATCATTAAAATGACTGCTCCCGAAAAACGACCGTTTTTAAAACTTCTTTTTGCATTGATACATGTCCCCTGGTGCAGAACCCGGGTTCCCAAACCCTTTTTAGGACAATAACATGCATAATAGTTGTTATAATTAGCACTTTAGAATTCGAACGTTCGCATCCATTGTATTTAATAGGGTTCTAATGTTCGTACGAACTTTCGGTCCGTTCGCGGGTTCTGGTGCGAACCGAACCCGGGGGTGTTCGGCTCATCACTAGTCATCAGTGAGAAGAATGCTCCTTACATTGGTGATCAGTGAGAAGAATGTTCCTTACATTGGTGATCAGTGAGAAGAATGTTCCTTACATTGGTGATCAGTGAGAAGAATGTTCCTTACATTGGTGATCAGTGGGAAGAATGTTCCTTACATTGGTGATCAGTGGGAAGAATGTTCCTTACATTGGTGATCAGTGGGAAGAATGTTCCTTACATTGGTGATCAGTGGGAAGAATGTTCCTTACATTGGTGATCAGTGAGAAGAATGTTCCTTACATTGGTGATCAGTGGGAAGAATGTTCCTTACATTGGTGATCAGTGGGAAGAATGTCCCTTACATTGGTGATCAGTGGGAAGAATGTTCCTTACATTGGTGATCAGTGAGAAGAATGTTCCTTACATTGGTGATCAGTGGGAAGAATGTTCCTTACATTGGTGATCAGTGGGAAGAATGTTCCTTACATTGGTGATCAGTGGGAAGAATGTTCCTTACATTGGTGATCAGTGAGAAGAATGTTCCTTACATTGGTGATCAGTGGGAAGAATGTTCCTTACATTGGTGATCAGTGGGAAGAATGTCCCTTACATTGGTGATCAGTGGGAAGAATGTTCCTTACATTGGTGATCAGTGAGAAGAATGTTCCTTACATTGGTGATCAGTGAGAAGAATGTTCCTTACATTGGTGATCAGTGGGAAGAATGTCCCTTACATTGGTGATCAGTGAGAAGAATGTTCCTTACATTGGTGATCAGTGAGAAGAATGTTCCTTACATTGGTGATCAGTGGGAAGAATGTTCCTTACATTGGGGATCAGTGAGGAGAATGTTCCTTACATTGGGGATCAGTGAGGAGAATGTTCCTTACATTGGTGATCAGTGGGAAGAATGTCCCTTACATTGGGGGTCAGTGGGAAGAATGTCCCTTACATTGGTGATCAGTGGGAAGAATGTTCCTTACATTGGTGATCAGTGGGAAGAATGTTCCTTACATTGGTGATCAGTGGGAAGAATGTCCCTTACATTGGTGATCAGTGGGAAGAATGTTCCTTACATTGGTGATCAGTGGGAAGAATGTTCCTTACATTGGTGATCAGTGGGAAGAATGTCCCTTACATTGGTGATCAGTGGGAAGAATGTTCCTTACATTGGTGATCAGTGAGAAGAATGTTCCTTACATTGGTGATCAGTGGGAAGAATGTTCCTTACATTGGTGATCAGTGGGAAGAATGTTCCTTACATTGGTGATCAGTGGGAAGAATGTCCCTTACATTGGTGATCAGTGGGAAGAATGTCCCTTACATTGGTGATCAGTGGGAAGAATGTTCCTTACATTGGTGATCAGTGGGAAGAATGTTCCTTACATTGGTGATCAGTGGGAAGAATGTCCCTTACATTGGTGATCAGTGGGAAGAATGTTCCTTACATTGGTGATCAGTGGGAAGAATGTTCCTTACATTGGTGATCAGTGGGAAGAATGTCCCTTACATTGGTGATCAGTGGGAAGAATGTTCCTTACATTGGTGATCAGTGAGAAGAATGTTCCTTACATTGGTGATCAGTGGGAAGAATGTTCCTTACATTGGTGATCAGTGGGAAGCATGTCCCTTACATTGGTGATCAGTGAGAAGAATGTTCCTTACATTGGTGATCAGTGAAAAGAATGTTCCTTACATTGGTGGTCACTGGGAAGAATTTTCCTTACATTGGTGATCAGTGGGAAGAATGTTCCTTACATTGGTGATCAGTGGGAAGAATGTTCCTTACATTGGTGATCAGTGGGAAGAATGTCCCTTACATTGGTGATCAGTGAGAAGAATGTTCCTTACATTGGTGATCAGTGAGAAGAATGTTCCTTACATTGGTGGTCAGTGGGAAGAATTTTCCTTACATTGGTGGTCAGTGGGAAGAATGTTCCTTACATTGGTGATCAGTGAGAAGAATGTTCCTTACATTGGTGATCAGTGGGAAGAATGTTCCTTACATTGGTGATCAGGGGGAAGAATGTTCCTTACATTGGTGATCAGTGGGAAGAATGTTCCTTACATTGGTGATCAGGGGGAAGAATGTTCCTTACATTGGTGATCAGTGGGAAGAATGTCCCTTACATTGGTGATCAGTGGGAAGAATGTTCCTTACATTGGTGATCAGTGGGATGAATGTTCCTTACATTGGTGATCAGGGGGAAGAATGTTCCTTACATTGGTGATCAGTGGGAAGAATGTTCCTTACATTGGTGATCAGTGGGAAGAATGCTCCTTACATTGGTGATCAGTGGGAAGAATGTCCCTTACATTGGTGATCAGTGGGAAGAATGTTCCTTACATT
The DNA here is from genome assembly GCA_029206835.1 of Rana muscosa. NCBI lineage: Eukaryota > Metazoa > Chordata > Amphibia > Anura > Ranidae > Rana > Rana muscosa. The sequence goes on from JARGYO010005628.1 coordinate 3,592,882, forward strand.
GGTGATCAGTGGGATGAATGTTCCTTACATTGGTGATCAGGGGGAAGAATGTTCCTTACATTGGTGATCAGTGAGAAGAATGTTCCTTACATTGGTGATCAGTGAGAAGAATGTTCCTTACATTGGTGATCAGTGGGAAGAATGTTCCTTACATTGGTGATCAGTGGGAAGAATGCTCCTTACATTGGTGATCAGTGGGAAGAATGTTCCTTACATTGGTGATCAGTGGGAAGAATGTTCCTTACATTGGTGATCAGTGGGAAGAATGCTCCTTACATTGGTGATCAGTGGGAAGAATGTTCCTTACATTGGTGATCAGTGAGAAGAATGTTCCTTACATTGGTGATCAGTGAGAAGAATGTTCCTTACATTGGTGGTCAGTGGGAAGAATTTTCCTTACATTGGTGATCAGTGGGAAGAATGTTCCTTACATTGGTGATCAGTGGGAAGAATGTTCCTTACATTGGTGATCAGTGGGAAGAATGTCCCTTACATTGGTGATCAGTGGGAAGAATGTCCCTTACATTGGTGATCAGTGGGAAGAATGTTCCTTACATTGGTGATCAGTGGGAAGAATGTTCCTTACATTGGTGATCAGTGGGAAGAATGTCCCTTACATTGGTGATCAGTGGGAAGAATGTTCCTTACATTGGTGATCAGTGGGAAGAATGTTCCTTACATTGGTGATCAGTGGGAAGAATGTCCCTTACATTGGTGATCAGTGGGAAGAATGTTCCTTACATTGGTGATCAGTGAGAAGAATGTTCCTTACATTGGTGATCAGTGGGAAGAATGTTCCTTACATTGGTGATCAGTGGGAAGCATGTCCCTTACATTGGTGATCAGTGAGAAGAATGTTCCTTACATTGGTGGTCACTGGGAAGAATTTTCCTTACATTGGTGATCAGTGGGAAGAATGTTCCTTACATTGGTGATCAGTGGGAAGAATGTTCCTTACATTGGTGATCAGTGGGAAGAATGTCCCTTACATTGGTGATCAGTGAGAAGAATGTTCCTTACATTGGTGATCAGTGAGAAGAATGTTCCTTACATTGGTGGTCAGTGGGAAGAATTTTCCTTACATTGGTGGTCAGTGGGAAGAATGTTCCTTACATTGGTGATCAGTGAGAAGAATGTTCCTTACATTGGTGATCAGTGGGAAGAATGTTCCTTACATTGGTGATCAGGGGGAAGAATGTTCCTTACATTGGTGATCAGTGGGAAGAATGTTCCTTACATTGGTGATCAGGGGGAAGAATGTTCCTTACATTGGTGATCAGTGGGAAGAATGTCCCTTACATTGGTGATCAGTGGGAAGAATGTTCCTTACATTGGTGATCAGTGGGATGAATGTTCCTTACATTGGTGATCAGGGGGAAGAATGTTCCTTACATTGGTGATCAGTGGGAAGAATGTTCCTTACATTGGTGATCAGTGGGAAGAATGCTCCTTACATTGGTGATCAGTGGGAAGAATGTCCCTTACATTGGTGATCAGTGGGAAGAATGTTCCTTACATTGGTGATCAGTGGGATGAATGTTCCTTACATTGGTGATCAGGGGGAAGAATGTTCCTTACATTGGTGATCAGTGAGAAGAATGTTCCTTACATTGGTGATCAGTGAGAAGAATGTTCCTTACATTGGTGATCAGTGGGAAGAATGTTCCTTACATTGGTGATCAGTGGGAAGAATGCTCCTTACATTGGTGATCAGTGGGAAGAATGTTCCTTACATTGGTGATCAGTGGGAAGAATGTTCCTTACATTGGTGATCAGTGGGAAGAATGTTCCTTACATTGGTGATCAGAGGGAAGAATGTCCCTTACATTGGTGATCAGTGGGAAGAATGTTCCTTACATTGGTGATCAGTGGGAAGAATGTTCCTTACATTGGTGATCAGTGGGAAGAATGTTCCTTACATCATGAAATGGGAGGTCAATTAGACACAACTTAAGGAACCTCTATAAACCCCTGGAGGAACCCTGGTTGAGAATGGTTGGTTTATTGTAACACACCTTACACATCTAATACACATCTGTCCCTCTTCACATGCTTATGTCCCATTTCTCTCCCAGTAAAACAATCCTGCTGCCTTGGCTCCGAGGAACCTGTCCACACATTGTGTATAGGTAAAGGGCTCATGGGAGATGTAGTTCTGGGGGTGATCCGGCATCAATAGGAACTGACTTCCGAGAAGCTGCCCTTACAAGAATTTTAGAAGCTTGGTGATGATGTCGCAGGGAGTAACACCAAGGCCCTAACACTAAGGCTCTAACCCCTAAACCTAACCCTAAGGCCCTAACCCTTGCCCTAAGGCACTAACCCCTAACCCTAAGGCCCTAAGGCACTAACCAAAAAGCCCTAACCCCTAACCCTAAGACCCTAACTCTAAGGCACTATCCCCTAACCCTAAGGTTTAACCCTAACCCTATAGGTCCTAACCCGTAACCAGAAGGCATTAACCTGTAACCATAAGACTCTACCTAAAGGTACTGAGAGAAATAAAAGTTGATTATTGATATAATTGATGTTTCTGAAAATGCAAGTTATTTGGCTGTCTGTAGCTTCAGTACTTTGAGTCAGTGACCTAAAAATGCAAGTGAAGTCACAACACCTGATCTGCATTCTTCAACCAGCTGATAGAGTTGGGCGAACAGTTCGAGCCAAGCAAAAGTTTGGCCCGAACATTGCCTGTTCGACCGTTTGGCGAACACTCGAATTTGTAGGGCACTCTGCGGCATGTTCGCCCGCCGAGCCTCCCCACAATGCACAGTGCATTCTAGCGCCCTAATTGGATGAAGTATTGCACCTGACCAGTGGTCAGGTGCAAGGCTTTGCCCAATCAGGGCGCAGAGCGCAGTCAGAGCCATGATTAGATGAAGTCATGATGACTTTGCCCAATCATGGCTCAGTGCTCATAGTCCCACCCCACACTATAAAAGGTTCCTTCCCACAGGAAACGTTTGCAGTGTGTTGGTGGAGTGGGAATAAATAGAGCTGAGCTCTGTTTGCTACTAGCTAGTTAGTGTGTTATTGTGTAATGTGTATTTTGTATTAGTGTAGTGTCAGTGTAGTGTGAATATAGTGTGAGACACTTTTTATTCAATAAAGTGCATCTAATTACACATTTCCCAGTATCTATTAAATTTGGGTAATATGCCCCCCCCCCACCCCACCCATCATGTTCCCTTGGTATTGTGAGGGGGCCAGCAGCGTATGTGTCCACAGACAAAGATGGACGTGGTCAGTCCCCAGGCAGGGCATCATTTCCTCTGTTTAGTGAGGTTGCCAGTGCTATCCAACCACAGCATGCAGAGGAGGTGGTGGACTGGCTTACTAAACCTTCCTCATCCTCCTCATCCTCCATCACCCAATCAGTGTGCAGTCCCTGCAGCTGCCAGAGCAGCTTATTCTGGGCTCCTTGTCCACAGTTAGCCTCAGAATCAGGCATGGAGGAATCAGCTGAGGTATTTGAACACAGCGTCAGCCACTTGCTCCTTGACGATGCCCAGCCATTACTCGATTCAGATGTTGGTTCTGAGGTTGAGGAAGGCAGGAACATGAGCCTACAGAGAGGGGAGAACACTGGTACACAAATTGGCACCCATGTTCCCCCAGCCGCAGCGTATTGCCAAGTTGTCTGCAGTGATGATGAGGATGAAGGGGAGGATGATGATGAGGTCACTGACACAACTTGGGTGCCGGATAGAGCAGAGGAGGAGCGTGACTTGGAGCCACGACCCCAATGAGACAGGATGACCTTCATAGTCAGCCATCATGGAAGAGTAGAGAGCAGCCACCCCATTCCACCAGATTGTGGAGGTGTTATCTCCCGCCCCTCTTCCCACAGCTCAGCTGTTTGGCCCTTTTTTAGCACATGTGCAGCCGATCGCAGTGTTGCAATTTGCAATCTCTGCTGCAGGCAGATCAAGCGTGACAAAAACACCAACCATTTGGGTACCACATGCTTGACAAGGCATTTAACCTTCCACCTATCAGCCCATTGGTAAGAGCACCTGAAAGAAACACAAAAGAGACACCCTTCTCCTTAGTCCTCACCTTTCATGTCTACCCCCGCTTTATCTCACGACCTCTCAGCAGCCTCCACTGACAGGGATGATTGTATAGCGCAGGGTGTCCCAGGTCATTTCAGCGCATCTGCCAGCAGCACAACACTAGCTGTAGATAGTGATGAGCCGAACACCCCCGGGTTCGGTTCGCACCAGAACCCGCGAACGGACCGAAAGTTCGTACGAACATTAGAACCCTATTAAATACAATGGATGCGAACGTTCGAATTCTAAAGTGCTAATTATAACAACTATTATGCATGTTATTGTCCTAAAAAGGGTTTGGGAACCCGGGTTCTGCACCAGGGGACATGTATCAATGCAAAAATAAGTTTTAAAAACGGTCGTTTTTCGGGAGCAGTCATTTTAATGATGCATAAAGTGAAAAAAAAAAAGTCAAATATTCCTTTAAATATCGTACCTGGGGGGTGTCTAAAGTATGCCTGTGAAGTGCCACGTGTTTCCCGTGTTTAGAACTGTCCCTGCACAAAATGACACTTCTAAAGGAAAAAAAAGCCATTTAAAACTGCTTGCGGCTTTAATGTAATGTCTGGTCCCGGTAATATGGATGAAATTCTTTAAGAAAAATGGCATAGCTACCCCATGACCCCCCCCCCTACCCCAGCCCATTACCAGCCCCTTTGGGTCTTGTATGGATATTAAGGGGAACCCCGCACATAAAATAAAAAAGGCCCTATATACTCTGAACAGCCCTATACAGGCGGTGCATACAAGACAGGGACTGTAGGTTTGTTCTTATGTAGAGTCTGTTTGTAATTTTGAACAGGTACATTGTTGAAGTGTAGCTCCAGCCCAAAAATCTATTTTTAAACTTTTTGGAAAACATAGGGAAGGGTTATCACCCCTGTAACATTTGTTTTGCTGTCTGTGCCCCTGTTCAGAACATTTCACCTCACTTTCCGTCCCAATGACAACTGTTTTTGAAATGTGGTGTTTTTCTTGAAACAAGGATTGCTGATAAAGCATCAGTACAGAGGAGACACCTTTCTCCCATATTAATTCTTACAGGAGAGAATTTTCCTTCCTAGGGGTAGATTTCCTCTCACTTCCTGTTGTCTTCTTGCGTTTGCAAGTAGGAGTCGTTTGTAAGTTGGATGTTTGAAAGTAGGGACCTGCCGTATATACTCTGCAGAAATAGGCCCCTTAGTTGTTGGTGTTGGCACAACACTGTAAGCACTCACAGTTACTCTTGGTGGGTGCTGGAACGCCCTGCTGTCAACTATTATATCAGGAATTGTAATTACATATAATTGTTGAACAGTGGTAGTAAAAATTGGGCCTTTGATGGTGGTGCTGGTGCCACAACACTGTAAGCCCTGACAGTTACTCTTGGTGGGTGCAGCAATGGGCCCTGCTGTGAATTATTAGATCAAGAATTGTAATTGCATGCCCCTGTTGAACAGGGGCTGAAAAATTGGGCCTTTCGTGGTGGTGGTGGTGGTGGTGGTGTTGCCACAACACTGTAAGCCCTCAGAGTTACTCTTGGTGGGTGCAGGAATGGGCCCTGCTGTGAATTATTAGATCAAGAATTGTAATTACATGCCCCTTTTGAACAGGGGCTGAAAAATTGGGCCTTTCGTGGTGGTGGTGGTGGTGGCGTTGCCACAACACTGTAAGCCCTCAGAGTTACTCTTGGTGGGTGCAGCAATGGGCCCTGCTGTGAATTATTAGATCAAGAATTGTAATTACATGCCCCTGTTGAACAGGGGCTGAAAAATTGGGCCTTAGGCACTGGTGGCACAACACTGCAACCCCTCACAGATACTGTACTTGGAGCACAGCAATGAGCCCTGTTGCAAAGTATTGCTTCAAAAATTGTAATGACACGCCCCTGTTAAACAGGGGCTGAAAAATTGGGTCTTAGGCACTGGTGGCACAACACTCCAACCCCTCACAGATACTGTACTTGGAGCACAGCAATGAGCCCTGTTGCAAAGTATTGCTTCAAAAATTGTAATTACACGCCCCTGTTAAACAGGGGCTGAAAAATTGGGCCTTAGCCACTGGTGGCGGCACCCATAAACAAAAATGATCTTCCAAGCTATCATCATCAATCGTATCATTGAGGACTCGGAGGAGGAGGATAGCCAGTCAACATAACAGCACAGGCACTCAGCATCAGCATCAGTCTTGAAGGGATGTGACATGTTAAAATCAATTAGTCTGTTATATCAGCATCAGGTGTGTGGTAGCTGGTGGTGATCCAAGACTGGTTCATCTTGATGACAGTCAGTCGATCAACCGAGTCAGTGGACAGGCGCACCCTGTGATCCGTGACAAATCCTCCAGCAGCACTGAATGTGCGTTCCGAAAGAACGCTGGATGCAGGACAGGCCAGTAGCTCAATTGCATACTGTGCAAGCTCTGGCCAGTGATCCATCCTCAAGACCCAGTAAGCCAGAGGATTTTCGGTGGGGAAGGTGTCCAAGTCTGACCTTGCCCCTAGATATTCCTGCACCATGTTTATCAGACGCTGGCGATGGTTGCTGGAACCGATCATACTTTGGGGCTGCGGACTAAAGAATTGTCTGAACGCATCGGTCAGACGGCCACCTTCCCCACCGCTCCTTCTTTGACTGGCCGAAGCCTCAGCAACTCGTTGTCCAGGACCAGGAGTTTGTAACCTCCCAGTCTCTGGGAACGCATTGCACAGACCTTTCTGCAAGGCCTCCCGGAGTTGTCTCATCCTCTGCTCCCTCTGCGACGGTAACATAAGGTCCGCAACCTTACCCTTGTACCGTGGATCAAGGAGAGTGGCCAGCCAGTAATGGTCCCTCTCCTTGATCCGAAGAATACGAGGATCCTTCCGCAGACTTTGCAGGATCAGGGAGGCCATGCAGCGTAGGTTAGCTGAGGCATTCGGTCCGGAGTCCTCTGGGTCACTAAGGACGACATGATCCACAGCCACCTCCTCCCAGCCACGTACAAGTCCACTGGTTTCTTGGGACTGTAAATCATCCCTAAAAGACTGCTGCTGATGATGCTGAGTGCCAGCCTCCACCTCCATGCTGACACAATCCTCCTCCTCCTCCTCCTCTTCCTGTGCGATGGGTGGGACAGAAGGAACACTGTCTGGGTAAAGGGGGCCTTGAGAGGCAAGGAAGTCCTCCTCTTCCTGCCTCTGTTCTGCCTCAAGTGCCCTGTCCATTATTCCACGCAGCGTGTGCTCCAACAGGTGGACAAGAGGTACAGTGTCACTGATGCATGCACTGTCACTGCTCACCATCCTCGTGGCCTCCTCAAATGGTGCCAGGACAGTGCATGCATCCCTGATCATGCCCCACTGGCGTGGAGAAAAAAAACCAAGCTCCCCTGACCCTGTCCTGGTGCCGTAGTCGCACAGGTACTCATTGATGGCCCTCTGCTGCGTGTGCAGCCGCTGCAGCATGGCCAACGTTGAGTTCCACCTGGTGGGCATGTCACATATAAGGCGGTTCTTGGGCAGGTTCAACTCCTTTTGCAGCTCAGCCAGGCGAGCACTGGCATTATAAGATCTGCGGAAATGCACACAGACTTTCCTGGCCTGCCTCAGGACATCCTGTAAGCCTGGGTACCTGCCCAAGAACCGCTGCACCACCAGGTTAAGGACGTGAGCCACACAGGGCACATGGGTCAGTTGTCCTTGTCGGAGGGCGGAGAGGAGGTTGGTGCCATTGTCGCAAACCACCATTCCTGGCTTAAGCTGGCGTGGCGTCAACCACCTCTCGGCCTGGCCCTGCAGAGCAGACAGGACCTCTGCCCCAGTGTGGCTTCTGTCCCCCAAACACACCAGCGCAAGCACGGCATGGCATCTTTTTGCCTGCGTACTTGCGTAGCCCCTTGAACGGCTACGGAGCACCGCTGGTTCAGAGGACAAAGCACAGGAAGAGGCCATGGAGGAAGAAGAAGAGGAGGGGGTGGAGGAGAGAGGTGTGTCACAACCAGTAGTAGCATTTTGGAGGCGTGGCGGTGGAACAACCTCCAACACTACTGCACCTTGTCCTGCATCCTTCCCAGCTGCCAAAAGAGTGACCCAATGGGCCGTGAAAGAAAGGTAACGTCCCTGTCCATGCCTGCTGGACCATGAGTCAGCGGTAATATGCACCTTACCGCTGACCGCCCTGTCCAGCGAGGCCAAGACATTGCCTTCCACATGCCGGTAGAGAGCCGGAATAGCCTTCCGTGAGAAAAAGTGGCGTTTGGGAACCTGCCACTGAGGAACCGCACATTGCACAAACTCACGGAAGGGGGCCGAGTCTACCAACTGAAAAGGCAGCAGTTGAAGCGCTAGCAATTTAGCCAAGCTAGCATTCAACCGCTGGGCATGTGGATGGCTGGGAGTGAACTTCTTTCGATGGTCCAGCAGCTGGGGCAGGGAAATTTGCCTGCTAGAATCGGACGTCGGTGTACTGCTAGCAGAGTGGCCGCAAGTACTTGGCTGTGACACACCTAATTCTACACCTTCATTCCTCTCAGTGCAGGTTTCAGAGAGGACTGAAGTTATAGTGGGGTTGGAGATCCCAGCTGATGCGGTGCAAGGAGAGGTCCGCTTTGTTCTTTGGTGTGGGTCTTTGAGGTAGGCTTGCCAACGAGCTGCATGGCAGGTCAACATATGTCTGGTCAGGCATGTGGTACCCAAGCGGCTGATGTTTTGGCCACGCGATATACGCTTGAGACATATGTTGCAAACAGCAGCTGTGCGATCTGATGCACTAGCCTCAAAAAAGGCCCACACCAAAGAACTTTTTGAATGACGGGCAGAGGCAGCGCCCTGCACAGGCGGAGCTCTGCGGTGTGATTCCGTCGGTGTACTGCCCTTACGCTGGCCACCAAAGGGCATCCTGCCTCGTTGGAGATGTGCCTCCTCCTCATCCTCCTCCTCCTCCTCTCTCCTATTAGGCACCCACGTGGAGTCAGTGACCTCATCATCCCCTCCCTCCTCATCACTGGAGCCAATCTGGCAGTATGCTGCAGCTGCTGGAACATGACTGCCAGATTGGTGTCCTTCTTGAGCATCCCCTCTGTCTGCTCTCACGCTACTGCCTTCCTCTAGCTGGGTTTCATCATCAGACCCTTCAAAACGCTGGGCATCCTCCTGGAGCATGTACCCAACACTGTGCTCAAACAGTTCGGGGGACTCCTCAGGAGGAGGACATGGTGGGTCTAGGGAAGGAGTGACTGATGATGAGTCTGACATTGATACCAGGGAAGAGGACGCTTTGGCAGCTGCTTTGCCAGTACCCTGAGCCTGGGTGAGAGAGGATGAGGAGGAGGAGGAGGGCTTGGTCATCCACTCTACCAAGTCTTCGGCATGATGTGGCTCAACATGTCCAGCTGCCGAAAAGAAGGACAAGCGTGTCCCATGGCCATGTGCTGATGACAATGCACCGCGTCCACGACCAGCACTGTTGCCCCCAGACACAGAGCCTGCTTGCCCTCTTTTATTGCCTCCTGACTGTCTGCCTCTCCTTGTTTGCCTTCCAGACATTCTAATGGATGGCCTGCAGGGAGATGGGAAAAAAGCAATAAGGGCTACCTTCAGGTGTCCTTCTCTGTCCCTTTACTTAAGGATTTCTAAATATGCTTTCGCACAGAATAGCACAATGACAATTTCCCTGACTGTCCAAAAAACAAGGATTTCAAAGATGGTTGATGATGAATGCTTTAGCACAGTATAGCACAAGGAGAATTTCCCTCACTGTCCTTCCCTGTCCCTACAAACAAGGATTAGCACAGTAAAACACACTGACACTCTCCCTACCTATAGTTTTCTGTCCCTATAAAAAATGTTTTTTTAAAGATGGTTGATGATGAATGCTTTAGCACACTATAGCACAAGGAGAATTTCCCTCACTGTCCTTCCCTGTCCCTACAAACAAGGTTTAGCACAGTAAAACAGACTGACACTCTCCCTACCTATCCTTCTCTTTCCCTAAACTAAAGGAATCCAGGTTAAGCAAGAAAAAAAAATGTCACTGTCCCTGCCTATGCTTCTCTTTCCCTGCTCCGGAACACACTACACTAGGCCGCCGTGCTGGCGGCCTTTTATAGTGTGGGGCGTGTACTAAACACCCTCAGCAATAATTGGCCACAGGCATCCTGCCTGTGGCCAATCATTGCTCTCCTCGCTGCCGGCGCTGTGATTGGCCAAGCATGCGGGGTCACAGTGCATGCTTGGCCAATCACAGCGCCTGGATGACACTGCGATGGCGTAGTGCATTGTGGGCCGCGAATTAGGCGCAAACGGCCCAAATCGTTCGTTGTTCGGCGAACGATCGAACAGCCGATGTTCGAGTCGAACGTATGTTCGACTCGAACACCGAGCTCATCCCTAGCTGTAGACTATAGCAGTCAAATTTCCAGCTGCTGCATCTAAAAATAAATACAGTCCATGCCACAAACATGCCCATTGTCTAAATTCCAGCTTGCCCAAATTGCTGTCCATAGGTGTGCACAGCCTATTGCATTAGGGTGTGCACCTCAAAGCCCAAACACACACTACCGATCGCTCACGGTGTTCATTTAGAAAGAGAAGGGGAGGGTAAATTACATATTTACTGGCCCCTTCCCCGGCTCCTAAAACATCCCAGCAGCAACAGCCAATAGTAGAGGAGGGAAGCTGGCAGTGCTGCGGGGGGGAAAGATGGGAGCCAGGGCAGTAGGGGGAATCTGTGCTGCACAGGGTGAATAGGGTGTGCCTGGGCACACCTGGCACACCCTGTGCGCACGCCTATGTTGCTGGCTTTACAACTCCTTTCTTTCCATCTGGTGGATTCTGCCCCCTTCCGTGATTTTGCAGAATGTGCTGTACCACAATGGCAGGTTCCCAGGCGCTATTTCTTTGCACGTACGGCCACTCCAGGTCTGTACCATCACGTGGAAGGCAATGTTTTGGCTTCATTGGGCCAGGCAGCCAGCAGCAAGGTCCACCTTACTGTTTACACATGGTCCAGCAAGCATGGTCAGGGACGATATATTTTGTTCACACCACACTGGGTACCTCTGCTTGCAACTAGGAAGGGTGCAGGACAGGGCTCAGTGCTGGAGCTTGTTGTGCCGCCATGTCTCCATACAGCTAGAGGTGATGCCAAAATTGTCAGCTTTACCCCTTCCTCCTCCTCTTCCTCCCCCTCCTCCATGCCCTCCTCTACTGAATTGTCCTATAAACCACCAGTACCCCCTAAGTGTTCAAGGGGCTATTCAACTAGACAGGCTTAAAGGTGCAATGCATTGCTTCAGCTGGTGTGTCTAGGGGTCAGGAGCCACACCAGAGCAGAGATTCTTTCAGCTCTGCAGGGGCAGGCCCAGAGATGGTTCATGCCACGGAAGCTTGAGCCAGGAATGCCTGGCACATGTCCTCAATTTGGTGGTGCAGCGTTTCCTTAATACGTACCCAGGGACGGAAGATCTACTAAAGCAGGCCAGAAGAGTCTGTAGCCATTTCAGGCAGTCATACACAGCCAGTGTTTGGTTGGCTGAAATTCAGCGGGAATTCTACCTGCCTGTAAACCGCCTGATTTGTGACATGCCCACCAGGTGGAACTCAATTTTGGCGATGCTGCAGCGGCGGCACATGCAGCAGAGGGCCGTCAGCGAGTACCTGTGTGTACAGCTGCAATTGATGTTTTAAACCTTCATAACAAAAAAAACGAACATGCAGAACTTCGATTGTTCCGTATCTACTGAACACCGCACTATTCCATTCATTACTTCTGCGTTGTCCGATCGATATAAGAGTTAGTAATTCGAACCAGACAAATGTCTATTCCACACACATCTCCACACCTCAATCACCATCTTAGTTTCTCTGAAAGGAAGCGCATTACTAAATGCTGGAAAGTGATTGGATGCACTTCACTGATATCCAAACCTTCTGTTTATATTAAATCGCTCTCAGTGCGCCAAGACCGATACAGGAAAAGGATCAACAACCGAGAAACAATAAAACCATTTCATGTAATAATATATACAGTGATGTCACCGCTCTCTAGTGATTGGATAGGCTGTGTTCTCAGTGATGTCACCGCTCTCTAGTGATTGGATAGGCTGCATTCTCAGTGATGTCACCGCTCTCTAGTGATTGGATAGGCTGCATTCTCAGTGATGTCATCGCTCTCTAGTGAGTGGATAGGCTGCATTCTCAGTGATGTCAGCGCTCTCTAGTGATTGGATAGGCTGTGTTCTCAGTGATGTCACTGCTCTCTAGTGATTGGATAGGCTGCATTCTCAGTGATGTCATCGCTCTCTAGTGAATCGATAGGCTGCATTCTCAGTGATGTCATCGCTCTCATTTGAGTGGATAGGCTGCATTCTCAGTGATGTCATTGCTCTCTAGTGAGTGGATAGGCTGCATTCTCAGTGATGTCATCGCTCTCTAGTGAGTGGATAGACTGCATTCTCAGTGATGTCATCGCTCTCAAATGAATGGATAGGCTGCATTCTCAGTGATGTCACCACTCTCTAGTGAATGGATAGGCTGCATTCTCAGTGATGTCATCGCTCTCTAGTGATTGGATAGGCTGCATTCTCAGTGATGTCATCGCTCTCTAGTGAGTGGATAGGCTGCATTCTCAGTGATGTCATCGCTCTCTAGTGATTGGATAGGCTGCATTCTCAGTGATGTCATCGCTCTCTAGTGAGTGGATAGGCTGCATTCTCAGTGATGTCAGCGCTCTCTAGTGAATCGATAGGCTGCATTCTCAGTGATCTCATCGCTCTCATTTGAGTGGATAGGCTGCATTCTCAGTGATGTCATCGCTCTCTAGTGAGTGGATAGGCTGCATTCTCAGTGATGTCACCGCTCTCTAGTGATTGGATTGGCTGCATTCTCAGTGATGTCACTGCTCTCTAGTGATTGGATTGGCTGCATTCTCAGTGATGTCACCGCTCTCTAGTGATTGGATAGGCTGCATTCTCAGTGATGTCACCACTCTCTAGTGATTGGATAGGCTGCATTCTCAGTGATGTCACCACTCTCTAGTGAGTGGATAGGCTGCATTCTCAGAGTGTATTTGTTCTGGTTGTGGAGTAGGAGTCCACTTTGTATAAAGTCCTTAATTACCCTTTTAATTTTGGATTTGTTTTTCTCAGGCTCATCCTATGAAGAATCCTCTATAAATAATCTTCTGTTTCTTTATTTTAGGGAAGTACATATTTTATCATTCGGCTTCTTCAGCGATAAGAGGCCTGGATTATTTCCCTGCCGAGGCGATGGGAGCGCCAAACACGAGGAGTTTTTGTGTCCTTGGCAGCGAGGTCAGGTGATTCCCCCGTGTATCTCCCTGGAAATGCAGAAAATATGTGATTGTATCAAGTGAATCGCACGTCTTCTGCGCCGGGGAGGAAGGGTTCTGGGGGGAAATCACTCTTTATTGATAACAGCATGTTCTACAATGTTTCATCAGCGATATTTACATCTAAATTAGGAGCAGTTGTGAGGTTGCTGTGCGATTTTCTAGTACTAAAAAAAAAAAATTCCTGATTGACAGTGGAGATATTATCTTAACACAAGCCGTATGTGGAGAGAAATGGAAGGTTTTCTTTACCTGGTTTCAATTGTACGGCTACGAAGCACCCCCTGTGAACGAGAACATCAAGAACCGCGCGTAGCGAGTACGTGCCAGAGAGATCGGAATGCAAGGTCTGGTGAGCAGGTAGCTATGCTTTTCATTAGGCAGATTTATCTTTAGGAGACGTGGCTGGCATGTTTAAAGGGTCAGTCTGCTTAAAGTGGACCCGTACTGTGGAAGATGTGCCCAAAAAAGGGACAAGCAAGGGTCAGCCAGAGTGTAAGAGGGGCTTTGTGATTGGCTGTATATGGCGCCAAGAGCCGGAGTCTTCCACCCCCAGCTCCTGTCCTACTAGAACACCATCCCTTCTGCTGAGCCCGAACCCTCCACCATCTTGCACCCTGTTCCTCGCCATAGGCCTCCTCACGAGCCATAGGCCTTTACATTCCCAAAGGAAGGAATGTCCACACGCAGTGGCAGCTGGTAGGTTTTTTGTTCGGGGGTGTGTTTGGGGTTGTTTGTTTCCACCCGCGCGTGTCTGTCGGTTGGTCCGGCACTTACATGGATAGATAGATCCAGATTGATGGGGGGTGTCATTCAGTGTGGCGGGGTCTGAGCAGCGGCTCCAAGCTAGCAGGTGTGGGGTCTGGGCAGTGGCTTAGGCTAGCGGGTGAGGGGTCTGGGCAGCGGCTCCAGGCTAGCGGGTGAGGGGTCCGGGCAGCGGCTCCAGACTAGCGGGTGAGGGGTTCGGGCAGCGGCTCCAGGCTAGCGGGTGCAGGTCTGGGCAGTGGCTCCAGGGTAGCGGGTGAGTGGTCCAGGCTGCGGCTCTAGGATAGCGGGTGTGTGGTCCGGGCAGCGGCTCCAGGCTAGCGGGTGAGGGGTCCGGGCAGCGGCTCCGGGATAGCGGGTGAGGGGTCCGGGCAGCGGCTCCAGGCTAGTGGGTGCGGGGTCTGGCCAGTGGCTCCAGGCTAGTGGGTGAGGGGTCCGGGCAGCATCTCCAGGCTAGCGGGTGAGGGGTCCGGGCAGCGGCTCCAGGCTAGTGGGTGCGGGGTCTGGGTAGCGGCTCCAGGCTAGCGGGTGAGGTGTCCGGGCAGCGGCTCCAGGCTAGTGGGTGCGGGGTCCGGGCAGCGGCTCCAGGCTAGTGGGTGTGGGGTCTGGGCAGCGGCTTCAGGGTGGCGGGCTTCCTCTCTGTCTCCAGCGGCTTCCTCCCTGGCTCCACGTCAGGCGTCCAAGTTGGATCGCCTGATGCTTTGGCCAATCGGGAAACAGGTCTCACACCTGATTCCTGATTGGCGGGGAGATTTAGTGTGAAAATAACGAACATTCATTCTCTATCGTCACACAACTGGGTGGCTACGGAATGCAGTGCTCTGTGCCCCTGAGCGCACCCTTTTTTAAAGCCTATTAGAACCTCTGGCTCTAATCATGGGCTTCAAACCCCCCCCCCATCCCTGCCATAAGAGATTATGTGCCCAGCGTCCTGATAGGGGCCAGGCGCACGGATAGGGAAGGCGGCAGGGGCACAATGCATGGGCCACCACTGCCCACACCTAAAAAAATTGTCCCAGTCACATCGTTAGGACCAGGACTGGGACAAGGGCTGGGCAGGAGGGACGGGGGTATGTATTGTTCTAAATTTGAGGAAGGAGTGCTAAGAGTGGTGATTTAGGGGGATTAGTGTTTGGGGGGGGTTTAAAGTGGGGGGAGAAGATGTGTACTAGGAGGGAAATTTTAGGGGTAGAGGATTTGTGCTAGGAGGGGTTGGGCAGAAATACCAGGGTCACTGGGCCCTGGCATTACACCACCGTGGAGGGACCGTAATAAAGGGTCCCACAATGGGAGTAAAGGACCCCAGGATCAGTGGGAAGGGCACCAGCCGGGGGGCCCTGGGCGCTGTGGTATCATGTGAAGTGGAGGGGCACCACAAGGAGAATGGGGGAAGGGGATTTGTGTTGGAAGGGGGAATTCGGGGGGAGGCAGGGGGTATGTATTGTTCTAAATTTGGGGAAGGAGTGCTAAGAGTGGTAATTTAGGGGGATTTGTGTTGGGGGGGTTTAAAGTGGGGGGAGAAGATGTGTACTAGGAGGGGAAATTTTAGGGGTAGAGGATTTGTGCTAAGAGGCATAACTTTTTTTGGGTAGGTGGGGCAAAGATTTGAGCTGAGAGGGGGGGCGGAAATACCAGGATCACAAAGGTCACACTTGCAAAGGGGCCCTGGCGTTCCACCACAATGAGGAGGGGACCCTAAGTTGGCAGAAAGGGGGCCCGCTGCGGGACCGTAATAAAGGGTCCCACAATGGGAGTAAATATGAAGAAATAGAAATACCCGCTAAAGTGGGATTTTAACGGCATCAACACTACCAATGTTGTACAAAACCAATATTTATTGAAACATATAAAATATGATAAATCACACATGATGATCTATAAAACAGAGCAAGAGGAAATGACAGGATCATTGCAAACATTCAAAATGGCATAAGTATAAGTAACCCTGACGAAGGGCTTGAACCTGAAATGCGTCGGGTTCCCCAAGATTGTTCTCAGATATTGGAGAGTAACTGTCAGAAGTGTAGTTGGAGGCCAAGGTGCTGAGAGAGCTCCCCTTGTGGCTGAGTGCAGCGCAACCCTAAAGGTGGAACAGGGAATGCAGTGCCCAAAGAAGCACGGTTTGCCGGTGGCTGTGGCCTGATGACTTGATCACCGTGGAGCAGCTGAAGCAAGCTGTATGCACTGTGGGGCAGGCGTGCTAGAAAGGAGCCAGACGTAGCGGGTAGCTGGGAAATCCAGTAGGAGAATCAGAAGCCAGGCCAGGGGTCATACACAGGAAGATCAGTCCTTAAAGCAGAGTTCCACCCTCCGGTGTCACATTTGGCATCTTTCAGGGGGGAGCAGATACCTCTATAAGCCAGGTATTTGCTCCAACTTCCGGGCATAGATTGTGTTAGACAGGTGAATTTGTTTTGTTGCTGATTGGTTGGTAAGTTGAGCTTGGATATTCTGTGTGTTTTTTATTGACATGCGTAAGCCCATCCAGTGCTCCTTGCTGTGAAGACCAGTCATAGATGGGGGCAGTGACATTTTTGTTATAGATTGCCGCCGTATCCGCGGATATCTATGCCATGTCTGGCCCCTCCTCCTCCCCCTCTGTCTTCTGGAGACACACAGGTCCCAGAAGACAGCAGGGACAGGTCCCAGAAGACAGCAGACGACTCGCGAATTCACAGTAGGGAACCAGGAAGTGAAGCCGCAAGGCTTCACTTCCTGATTCCCTTACCGAAGATGACGGCGCCTCCACCCGACAGCTGAGGAACAGATTGGCTTCGGGTGAGGACATCGCGGGCGCCCTGGACAGGTAAGTGTCCATATTTTAAAAGTCAGCAGCTGCAGTATTTGTAGCTGCTGACTTTTAAAAAATACATTTCGGCCGAACTCCACTTTAAGCAGATTCAGGATTCAGACGGGCAGAAGCAGAGTCGGTGAGCCAAGCCAGGATCAAGCAGTGGAGCAGGCAGAAGTAGGTCAGAATATAAGCCAGGGGTCAAGCCAGGAGATCAGGATAAGCGGGTAGAGGAAGCCGGGTCGTTCAATGGGAAGTCCAAGATCAGAATGCAGGAACACGGGGGAGCTGCCGATAATCCAGCAACTCAGGGATCTCAGCAGTGGGTTTATATAGGCAGTGGGCGTCAGCATCTATCACAATCTGCGCCTGCGCGCTCCCGCTAGCGCCGTCGCGCATCTGCGTACGCCAATGCGCCTGGAGGTTTGTCTGGTGAAGCCATGATGAGTATTGGCGACATTGCCAGTCCTATGGCCATTTCCCTGACAGTAACAGACAGTACTTACTTATTCCATTTTGAATTTTTGCAATGATCCTGTCATTTCCTCTTGCTCTGTTTTATAGATCATCACATGTGTAATTGATCATATTATATATGTTTCAATAAATATTGGTTTTATACAACTTTGGTAGTTTTGTTGCTGATAAAATCCCACTTTAGTGGGTATTTCCATTTTATCCAGGGATGGGGCAACTACCTACTCTTTTCTGACATGGTGGAAACATTTAAAACAATGGGACTAAAGGACCCCAATATCAGTGGGAAGGGCACCGGTCCGGGGTGTGGGGGGAGGCATTCATAGTTTCTTGCACTGGGGCCCTAAGGCCCCTTTCACACTACCGCCACTTCAAAGTCGCACGTTTTAGGGAATGCCTGTGTAAACTTGTGTCAACTCGCATCAAAGTCGGACCAAAGTAGTGCAGGGACTATTTTGAAGTCGCTGAAACTTGAAGTCGCACAGATATGAACGGTACTCATTGGAAATCATGGGGAATGACTTTTCATGCGACTTTGCAGTCCCCAAGTCGCAGGACAAGTCGCACAAGTGTGAAAGGGGCCTAAAGCTGCATTCACACATGAGCGTTTCCTTTTCAGGCAGAAAGTCACACTTTTTTACCGCAATTTTTACTAGGTTTTTTTGACGCTATTTTTGTTGCGTTTTTGCCACGATTTTGCACAGATCAAAAGGTCACCAATGTAAAAAGCAGAAAAACGCCTGTAATCTGCCCAAAAAGAAGCTCATGTACTTTTTTGAGCTTCAGGTGTTTTGCTTCAGGCGACAGAACGCTCAGATGTGAACAGGGGCCAATGGATTGAATGGGATTTTGCTTTTTTCTGGCGTCTTATGAGCGTTTTACGAGCTGAAAACACTCTGTTTACACCTGAGCGTATTGTTTTCAGGCAGGTAGTCACGCGATTTTTGCAGAGATTTTTGTTGCGATTTACCGCAATTTTTGCTGCGATTTTTTACAGGTCAAAAGGTCACCAATGTAAAAGAATAAAAAACGCCAGTAATCTGTCAAAATAAAAAGCTCCTGTACTTTTTTGAGCACCGGGTGTTTTGCTTTAGGTGACAGAACGCTCAGATGTGAACAGGGGCCAATGGAATGAATGGGATTTTTCTTGTTGGGCGTTTTTAGAGCTGAGGCTTAGAGCAGAAAAACGCCCAAAAACGCCTAGATGTGAACGGTGCCTGAATGTAACATGAAGGGTTCTGGTTACGCCTCTGGCAGGATCTAGTCATTTCCGGCACACAGGATTGGCCCGGCCACTGTAAGCTGACCTGCGCATGCACAGCTCAGTTTACAGTCGAGGGATTGTTGTGAGCAGGCAGTTATGTTGTATTGCAGAAGAGTCCTTGCATCAGAAGGGGGGGCGGGGTCTTTTGAGTGGAGAAACGCACTGGTCGGAGTTCCACTTTAAGACCCCCAGCCAGAACATTAGATCATACATGTAGAGAACAGGTGCCCTTTAAAAGCAGATAAATAGAGTTGTGTTAGGGAGCGGCATGAGGCTCTCAGAACATCCATCCTCCCGTCATCTGGAATGTCTACTCGTGTGGAGAAACATCTTTAAATAATTGTATACTTTGGTGAACCTCCGTGCCCCGTACATCTGTCTTACACACTGCTCTCCTTTCTTGTAAGCAAATAAAAAAAAAAACGCCAGCAGTAAACCATCAGGCGAGTATTTACAAAGTCGGAAAGACAGAAATAAGCTGCACTTGGCTTTTGAACTTGGCGTTTTTTCAATTAGGCGGCAAAAAAGAGCTGGAATAGGTTTGGACGAGCGTGGAAGGAGCGATCGAAATAATGAGGGACGGAAGGAGGAAATATTAATCTGAGCGCTTGTCGTTCCTCGTTAAGCGCCATCTGTGCGACGCAACCAGAAAAAGAAACACAACAAGACACTTAGGAGTTCGCAGGAACGCTTTCCAAATATTTGTCCGCCTCCCGGCACGTCCTTCCTGCTCCGCGCGGCCTCTCTGCGGCGCCAAAAATGCGACATTTCACGATGGTGTTGCCCGCACACCAGGATCTCCAAAAAATGGGTCCAAAACTTTAATTAGTGATCACATCTTTACAGCAAAAAGTGATGTTTCAGAGCCTCACAGGACCCCTTCATCAGGTATATGACACATATAACACATGACACATATAACACATATGGCACATATAACATATAACACATGACACATATAACACATATAACACATATAACCCATGACACATATAACACATATAACACATATGACACATATAACATATAACACATATGACACATATAACATATAACACATATGACACATATAACACATATAACACATCACACATATAACATATAACACATATGACACATATAACACATATGAAACATATAACACATGACACATATAACACATGACACATATAACACATATAACATATAACACATATGACACATATAACACATATAACATATAACACATATAACACATATAACATATAACACATATGACACATATAACACATATAACATATAACACTTATGACACTTATAACATATAACACATATAACATATAACACTTATGACACTTATAACACATGACACATATGACACATAACACATATGACACATATAACACATATGACACATATAGCACACATGACACACCCTTTTATTGGAGGGGAAGTCATGAGGAATGGGGTTCCTCTACTATGGTTCTCTGGGGAAGCTCTACTATTGGATGCTGCCGTCTCACGTGACTCAAGTGGCAATCAATCTTAGGTAGACATGTGCGGCTCGTTTTGTTCCAAATTAAAATTCGGATGAATTTTAATTTTTCGGAAATTCGAATTTAAATGAATCCGAAATAACAAAAATAATTTTGGATGAAATTAAAATTAGAATTCGAATACTTTTCGAATTAGAATAGTTTTCAAATTAGAATAGTTTTCAAATTCGAATTCAAAAAGTTTTCAAATTCAAATAGTTTTCCAGTTTCCTAACAGAACAAAACAGAATAGAAAATACATAAGAAAATAATAGAATAAAAAAGAATAGAATAGAAAAAAAAGAATAGAATAAAGTATAATAGAATAGAATAGAATTAAAAAACTACAGAACAGAATAGAAAGAGTATAACTATTTCCCAAAATTCAAATAGAATCAATTCGAATTTGAATAGATTAAATTATAATAGGACGATTCTATTCTGTTGTTTTTTTCTATACTATTGTGCTATTTTCTTTTCTATTCTGCTCTATTATTTTATATTCCATTCAAATGCGAATTGATTCCATTTGAATTTTGGAAAATAGTTATAATATTTCTATTTTATTCTATTGTTTTTATAATTCTATTCTTTTCTATTCTATTCGAATTTCAGAAGATAGTTATAATCTTTCTATTTTATTCTATTCTTTTTTTTTATTCTATTCTATTATATTTCATTCTATTCTGTTCTTTTAGTTTCTATCCTATATTATTCTGTTTTACTCTATTATATTATATTCTTTTATTTTCTGTTATATTCTTTTCTAGTCTTTATATTCTATTTCATTCTCTTTGGAAATTGGAAAACTATTCAAACTTGAAAACTTTTCGAAATTGATTTGAAAACGTTTCGAATCGATCCGAATTTGAAAAATTTGAATCGATTCGAAAACGAATAAACAAAACGAATTCCGAAAACAAATTAAACAAATTTATGTAAATAACAAATGGCAAACAAATAAATAAAGTAAAAAAAAAGTAAAAAAAATCAAAGTTCTAAAAAAAAAACTAAAAAAAATGAAGTACTCGTTCAAATGTGCTTTGCTCTCTGAAGAGCAGTCAGCATTTGGATCGCTCTTCAAAGGGCATTTGACACCGTTTTACTTTAACCCCCGCACCAGCGCACCGCTCACGGTTGTGGTGCGCTTGCACCTGAATAAGTCTTATTGGGTGGAGGTATAGTATCTGCCGTGGTTGTGAAGCAAAGCATCGCATCTGTGGCATTTTAGCAAAAATATAATTAGATATTTTTGAAGGGGGGGGGGCCTGTCGGGTAGGCTGTACGGCAGTGGTGGCCACTCATAGGGGGCGCAGGGGTGCCGCCCCCCCCTAATCCATGCGTCCGGCCCCCTAATCTACACGCAGGGCACCGGACGCATGGATTTCAATGTTTTTTTTTGTGAAGCACGTGATTAGAGCCTGAGGCTCTAATTGGCTTAAAAAAAGGGTGGGCTCGGGGCGCACAACACTGCGCCCACCGAGCCCTCAGCCCACCCAGTTGTGTAACATTGGCAAATTAATATTCGCTACAGTCTTCCTGTTTTCCCTCCCGGCCAATCAGGAAGCCGGTCCTGAGACTCGATTGGCCGGGAGTCCTGAGCAGTGCCGGGACAAGGTCACCTAGAGCCCAGGGTAAACATGCCAAACTGTGCCCCTCCCCCAAAACTGAGCACTAATCTGCATGGTTGGTTGGGGGCCCCCCCCCCAAGAAAATTGAGCACCAGCCGGCACTGCTGTACGGGGGCCCCGTGATTTCTAACAGCAGCCCTTCCCACAAAATGTCTACAAAGTATCATGTCAGCCTTCTTTCTTCTCTAGACATGTGCAATTCGTTTTTGTTCCAAATTCGTTTTTTTAAGAATTTCGACAAATTTGTTAATTCGCAATAACTTTTCCGAATATTTATAAATTAGAATATTCGAAAATTCAGAAATTCGTAAATTCAAAAATTCGTGAATTTGGAAATTTCGAAATTTGAAAATTCAGAAATAATAATACCGTAACTATTACTAACTATTAAATTATATTTATTGGAATTTCCTTTCAAATGTGGCTGTTAGTGAATGTAACAAATACAAATTTATCCGAAGTTACAAATGATCCGAAATAACGAATGCCGCATCGAAACGAATGGAACGGAATTTTTTTTTATAATAATAATAATAACAAACATTAATAATAAAAATGTTTTATTATCATTATTATTTATTATTTATTTGATTCGTTCCACTTGTTTAAATGCGGCATTCGTTATTTCAGATAATTCGTAACTTCGGATAAATTCGTATTCGTTACGTTCAGCTAAATTTGAAAGGAAATTCCAATACCTGTAATTTTAAGACCCCTTTCACACATTTTTCAGGCACTTTAGTGCTAAAAATAGCGCCTGAAAAATGCCTCATCTGCGGTTCCAGTGTGAGAGCCCCGAGTGCTTTCCGAGTGCTTCCACCCGGGGGCGCTGCGCTTGCAGGACGTTGCAAGCAGCATCTTTGGGGCGGTGAAGGAGCGGTGAATACACCCCTCCTCCACCGCCCCTGTCCATTGGAATGCATGGGCAATGCTACGCAGGCACTTTAAACCCTTTTTAACCACTTCTAGGGGGTTAAAAGTGCCCCGCTCACGCCCGAATAGCGGCACATAGCACATCAGGGCATGGGGCACATCAGGGCGCACAGCACATCAGGGCACATAGCACATCAGGGCACATGATAGCACATAGCACATCAGGGCATGGTGCACATAGCACATCAGGGCACACAGCACATCAGGGCATGGGGCACATAGCACATCAGGGCACATCAGGACATGTGGCACATAGCACATCAGGGCACATGATAGCACATAGCACATCAGGGCATGGTGCACATAGCACATCAGGGCACACAGCACATCAGGGCATGGGGCACATAGCACATCAGGGCACATCAGGACATGTGGCACATAGCACATCAGGGCGGGGCACATCAGGGCACATAGCACATCAGGGCACACAGCACATCAGGGCATGGGGCACATAGCACATCAGGGCACACAGCACATCAGGGCATGGGGCACATAGCACATCAGGGCACACAGCACATCAGGGCATGGGGCACATCAGGGCAGGGCACATAGCACATCAGGGCGGGGCACATCAGGGCAGGGCACATAGCACATCAGGGCATGGGGCACATCAGGGCAGGGCACACAGCACATCAGGGCGGGGCACATCAGGGCAGGGCACATAGCACATCAGGGCACACAGCACATCAGGGCATGGGGCACATAGCACATCAGGACATGGGGCACATAGCATATCAGGGCGGGGCACATCAGGGCGGGGCACATAGCACATTGTTTACCAGCCATGCAGAGTAGCGCAGGAAGCGTGTGTAATAAGTTCTTTCTCATGTCACGGCACTGACGGCAGTCACGCTACTCCCCGGCGGCCCCTCCTCTCTTCTCGTCCTTCCCAGATGCTGTCAGAAGCAAATGGGGAGGGACGAGAAGAGAGGAGGGGCCGCCGGGGAGCAGCGTGACTGCTGTCAGTGCCGTGACATGAGAGAGACCCGGTCATAGAGGAGAGGAGGAATTACACTACTGCCATCTAGTGGCGGTAGATGTAATTGGGGTAACGCCGCCCAAGTAATGGTAACTGCGTTACCATAAGGGGAAGAGTATTCAGTTAGATTACTTGTTACCCTCTAAAGTAACTGCGTTACGTAACTCTGTTTATTCTAACTCAGTTACTTACATCACTGGTCAGGAGTCCAGAAACTCATTGACCTTTTATACACACACACTAATTACAAGCAAACGGATCACAGGTGGGGATGGTGACCTTTTTTTTTTTTTCGGTGGAGAATGCGGGCAAAGATGATTACCTTTTAATAGCCATTCAAACCCCTTTGTGTCAACTTGTGTGCATGTTATCAGGCCAAAATCACCGGGGTATGTAAACTTTTGATCAGGGTCATTTGGGTAGTTTCTGTTGTCATTATGATTTAGACCCCTTTCAGACCGGAGGCGTTTTTCAGGCGCTTTAGCGCCAAAAAAAAAAAAAGTGCCTGTAAAGGGCCTGAAGAAAGCCTCATCTGCAATTCACACAAGTGCTTTCACACTGGGGCGCTGCGCTGGCAGGATATCAAAAAAAGTCCTGAAAGCAGCTTCTTTGTTGCGCTTCAGGAGCGATGTATACACCGCTCCTAAAGCGCCCCTGCCCATTGAAATCAATGGGCAGCGCCGCTGAAGCGCCTGCAAAGTGCAAAAACGCCGGCCGATGCCCGGGCGCTGGCAGTGTGAAAGGGCTCTTAAAAAGAGTAAACAGTTGATTGATAATCCAGTAAAACCTTGGTTTGAGAGTAACTTGGTTTGAGAGTAACTTGGTTTGGGAGCGTTTTGCAAAACAAGCAACATTTTTTTATAAATTTTGACTTGATATACAAGGGGTGTCTTCATATACAAGTAGCGTCATGTCACAACAGAGTATAAAAGAAAAGAGAAGCGCCTCTAAGTGAAGCATTTAATGAAGGTACAACATTTAGCAACTTATTGCTACACTTAGAGGCGCCTCTCTTCTCTTTTATACTCTGGATTTTGCTTCTAATCCCCTTGTGGAGGCTTCCATTCGTGGATGGATATTTTATGGTTACACAACTTATCACATTGCTATAATCTTTTTATATGGACTATAAACTGAAGGACTTATGAATAAATGGCTGTGGAACGAATTATTTGGGTTTCCATTATTTCTTATGGGGAAATTTGCTTTGATATACAAGTGCTTTGGATTACAAGCATGTTTCTGGAACAAATTATGCTCGCAATCCAAGGTTTTACTGTAAATGGCTTCAGCCAAACACTAACCATGAGTGAGAGAAAAGTTTTTGTGTTCTCATTCATATTCTCTGAAAAATGGCCAAGAAATCATAAATTCTGCCCCGGGGTATGTAAACTTATGAGCACAACTGTAGTTATTATTAGTTACCGTATATACTCGAATATAAGCCGACCCAAATATAAGCCGAGGCACCTAATTTTACCACAAAAAACTGGGAAAACGTATTGACTTGAGTATAAGCCTAGGGTGTCCATCTGCATGCCTCACTGTGCCCATGACTAGACTGACGTTTAACATGGGAGTCTATGGAAGGGGTGCCCGGCTTTGAAAAATCGGTGCTCCCCGGCCGTAGGTCCCTCAGACAACAAGCTTTGCACACTAGTAGAGGAGAAATTTGGCTACATGTGTGCCAATTTCCGGGTCCAGGGGACCTACGACCAGTCGGTACCGAGTCCCCAAAGTTACCGGAGAAATTACCGTTTAACATGGGAGTCTATGGAAGGAGTGCCCGGGTTTGAAAAATCGGTGCTCCCCGGCCGTAAGTCCCCCGGACAACAAACTTTGCACACTTGTAGAGGAAGAGGGGGGCTATATGTGTGCCAAGATTGGGGTCCAAGGGACCTACGGCCGGCCAGTACCGAGTCCCCAAAGTTCGGGAGATCAGGCGCAAAAAGGTGACTCGAGTATAAGCCGAGGGCGGCATTTTCAGCACAAAAAATGTGCTGAAAAACTCGGCTTATACTCGAGTATATACGGTAATTAGGTATTATTTAGAATTTTCAGATTTTCTTTCTTATTTTCGGATTTTAGAATTTACCAATTTTCCAATTTTAGAATTTATGAATTTTTGAAATTTATGAATTTACGAATTTTCCAATTTTCCAATTTATGAATTTTTTCGAATTTACGAATTTATGAATTTACGAATTTTCCAATTTCTGAATTTACGAAATTACGAATTTACGAATTTACGAATTTCCCAATTTACGAATTTTCCAATTTTCGAATCTTTCGAATTCAGGAATTTACGAAATTACGAATTTTCCAATATATGAATTTATGAATTTACGAATTTACATATTGCGATCATAACGAATGACACGAAAAAGTAAAACTAAAATAAATGAATGAAGTGAAAAACTAAAAAACGAATGAATTTTTCATCACTCTTCTCTGAATGAACACAATGTTGCGATCTCTAAGAGGTCTACCCAGAAGGCCTTGCTCCACAGTGAGCTGGATTTTCGGAGGGGGTTTGGCCACTTTACGCGGGTTTTATGTTACTAATGAAAGTGTGTTATTAGTAATAGCAGGAGACCTTTTACCCTCCTGCCTAAAAGCCTGCTCCCCCTCCCCCCCCCACCTATAATGCTGAGATATTTAATAAGCTATTAGTGTATTCATCTTTTCATCATCGGACAGGTGGAAGTTGTAGGCGAACAGTTAGTTTTAATTGTAAAACATTCCAGATGTAGAAAACGATATAAATTAAACCCAGAACGACTCATATATCTCCCCCCCCCCTCCCCCCCCCCCTGTTTTCTTTAAGAGAACGCTTAACTACGTATCTGCTTTTCATTTGAAAATGTTATTAAAACTCCTTCTTATGAATCCCAAGTCTTGGCTTAGCCCGCTAATTGACACCATTAAAGCTACTTATCTCTTTAAGAATTAGCAGAGACGTACGTTATACTATTTGCGTGCCGTGGAGGGGGGAGGGGGGGTGATTTAGAGGAACTGATGGTGGGGGGGAGGGAAATTCCAATTTTTTTTGTTCTACGTGTTACAGAAAGTTATTCTAAAAGTTACTAATAAGAATAACAATGGCTTTAAATTCAGAACAGTAATGAAGAGCGTCCTCCAACGTGGCCGGGCTTTGGAATTTTTTATTGGCTGATAGCGATCTTCACCGACCTTCCATTCATTCACAAGTGTTGAATCATCCCGGATCTTCCACTCTACTGAACATTTTTATCTGGGATTTTATTTTTTTTAGATTTTGTTTATTTGTACATGTAGGAATCCTCCGTGAAATGTCCTAAATGTTACATTGTATCCGGAAAGTATTCACAGCGCTTCACTTTTTCCACATTTTGCTATATTACGGCCTTATTCCAAAATGGATTAAATTCATTATTTTCATCAAAATTCTACAAACATTCCCCCATAATGACAACGTGAGAGAAGTTTGAAGTCTTTGCAAATTTATCAAAAATAAAAAATGAAGAAATCCCATGTACATAAGTATCACAGGCTCCTCCCATGTACATAAGTATCACAGTCTCCTCCCATGTACATAAGTATCACAGGCTCCTCCCATGTACATACGTATCACAGACTCCTCCCATGTACATACGTATCACAGACTCTGCCCATGTACATACGTATCACAGGCTCCTCCCATGTACATAAGTATCACAGGCTCCTCCCATGTACATACATATCACAGGCTCCTCCCATGTACATACATATCACAGGCTCCTCCCATGTACATACGTATCACAGACTCCTCCCATGTACATAAGTATCACAGGCTCCTCCCATGTACATAAGTATCACAGACTCCTCCTATGTACATAAGTATCACAGGCTCCTCCCATGTACATAAGTATCACAGACTCCTCCTATGTACATAAGTATCACAGGCTCCTCCCATGTACATAAGTATCACAGGCTCCTCCCATGTACATAAGTATCACAGACTCCTCCTATGTACATAAGTATCACAGACTCCTCCCATGTACATAAGTATCACAGGCTCCTCCCATGTACATAAGTATCATTGGCTCCTCTCATGTACATAAGTATCACAGACTCCACCCATGTACATAAGTATCACAGACTCCTCCCATGTACATAAATATCACAGACTCCGCCCATGTACATAAGTATCACAGGCTCCTCCCATGTACATAAGTATCACAGACTCCTCCCATGTACATAAGTATCACAGTCTCTTCCCATGTACATAACTATCACAGACTCCACCCATGTACATAAGTATCACAGACTCCTCCCATGTACATAAGTATCACAGTCTCTTCCCATGTACATAACTATCACAGACTCCTCCCATGTACATAAATATCACAGACTCCGCCCATGTACATAAGTATCACAGGCTCCTCCCATGTACATAAGTATCACAGGCTCCTCCCATGTACATAAGTATCACAGGCTCCTGCCATGTACATAAGTATCACAGACTCCACCCATGTACATACATATCACAGGCTCCTCCCATGTACATAAGTATCACAGACTCCTCCCATGTACATACATATCACAGGCTCCTCCCATGTATATAAGTATCACAGACTCCTCCCATGTACATAAGTATCACAGACTCCTCCCATGTACATACATATCACAGGCTCCTCCCATGTATATAAGTATCACAGACTCCTCCCATGTACATAAGTATCACAGACTCCTCCCATGTACATACATATCACAGGCTCCTCCCATGTACATAAGTATCACAGACTCCTCCCATGTACATACATATCACAGGCTCCTCCCATGTATATAAGTATCACAGACTCCTCCCATGTACATAAGTATCACAGGCTCCTCCCATGTACATAAGTATCACAGACTCCTCCCATGTACATAAGTATCACAGGCTCCTCCCATGTACATAAGTATCACAGACTCCTCCCATGTACATACATATCACAGGCTCCTCCCATGTAGATAAGTATCACAGGCTCCTCCCATGTACATAAGTATCACAGGCTCCTCCCATGTAGATAAATATCACAGACTCCTCCCATGTACATAAGTATCACAGGCTCCTCCCATGTACATACGTATCACAGGCTCCTCCCATGTACATACTGTAAGTATCACAGACTCCTCCCATGTACATAAGTATCACAGGCTCCTCCCATGCACATAAGTATCACAGACTCCTCCCATGCACATAAGTATCACAGGCTCCTCCCATGTACATAAGTATCACAGGCTCCTCCCATGTACATAAGTATTACAGCCTTTGCTCAATACTTTGCTGAAGCTCCTTTGGCACCCATTACAGCCTCCAGTCTTTCTGAGTATGATGCTACAAGCTTGGCACTCCTATTTTTGGGCAGTTTCTCCCATTCTTCTTTGCAGGACCTCTCAGGTTCCATCAGGTTGGATGGGGGAGGGTCGGTGCACAGGCATTTTCAGATCTCTCCAGAGATGTCCAATCGGGTTCAAGTCTGGGCTCTGGCTGGGCCACTCAAGAACATTCACAGAGTTGTCCCGTAGCCACTCCTTTGTTATCTTGGCGGTGTGTTTAGGGTCCTTGTCCTGTTGGAAGATGAACCTTCGCCCCAGTCTGAGGTCCAGAACGCTCTGGATCAGGTTTTCATCAAGGATGTCTCTGTACATTGCTGCATTCATCTTTCCCTCCATCCTGACTAGTCTCCCAGTTCCTGCTGCTGAAAAACATCCCCACAGCATGATGCTGCCACCACCATGCTTCACAGTAGGGACGGTATTGGCCAGGTGATGAGGCCAGCAATAAAAACCTGACAGGTGTTCTAGTCCCTCTCTACTCTATCCGAAAGTAAAATAAAAAAGTTTTGCCTTTAGTTATACTTTAAATGTTCGTAGCCCTGAAGAAGGGGCACTTTTTGAACCCCTAAAGCGCGTTGGCTTTTCCTTGGTGATCCTAAATAAAACTTCCTTCAGGACTTTTCTAGGTGAAGTGGGACTTCTATTTCTAATCCTATGGAGGTTCTGACCCCTCAGCATCCAAAAGCTGAAAACTGAAAAAACAAGTTTGGGGTTCAGTTTACACTTGAAGCCTAAATGTTTAAAATCTCCCCTTTTTTTGTTTAGCAGAAGAATTGTCATCTATCGGTTCTGCGGTTTGTTTGCGTTTCGAAGTTCCTGTTAAAAAATAGAAATGGAATGTCGCAGTCGCGTTGCGGCGGACGCTCGTTAGTTGGGACAGACGGACGGCTGATAGATTAGAGAAATAACTTGTTTGCTGTAAAATGAGCCGCTTTCTGAGCAGAAAATGTTGGCCCTTTTATCCTCCTGAGTGTGATTGAAAGGGTGAGAAGTTAATTTGGCAGCTTCGCTTCTATGGTTTCATAATGCCCCCCCCCCCCCAAACCCCCCCACCCCCCCTCCACCCGCTCCAGTCAAATACCAGGATTTCAGAGCTCTGCTACTACCCTCGTACAAGGCAAGAGCGTGACCCCCAACCAAACCCCTCTCCCCAGGGCACATCCTGAGCTGCAACAGCTTGGCTCGGGAGAGCTTTTTATGAACAGCACTTGAGCTAAATCATGCCATTTCCTTCCCAGCATGGCATAGTTAACAAGTCAGTGCATCAACACAGATGGCAGTTCAAAAGGTGCCCCCCCCCACCCCCCCAGCCAGATAAAGTGCAAGACATTCTACCACTATACTCATTACTGCTTCAACGCGCTTAGGGGGGCGCCAACGGGGTGCGAGAGAAAGACCAGCGCGTTCCGAAGCTTTGCTGGGCCATATTTGAAGGCCTAACACTATGAGATACATAAAAAAAACATGTAATAAAGTATCAAAAGTAATGAAACATTGTTGTCTTTATTTACCTTCAAATACCCCTTTTAAGCTGTCCGATAGAACTTTATTCCATTATTATTATTATTATTATTATTATTATTATTATTATTGTTTTATATATTTTTATACATTCTAATCTATTATTATTATTATTATTATTATTATTATTGTTTTATATATTTTTATACATTCTAATCTATTATTATTATTATTATTATTATTATTATTGTTTTATATATTTTTATACATTCTAATCTATTATTATTATATGTTTATTATTATATTCTATTATTTTTATACATTCTAATATATTATTATATTCTATTATTATTATATATTTATATATTCTTATATATATTCTTATATTCTATTATTATATATTGTATCATATTATTACATTCTATTATATTATTATATTCTACTACTACTATTATATATTTATTTATCATTATACACTATTATTATTATACATTCTAATATATTATTATATTCAATTATTATTATTATTATTATTATTATATATTTATATATTATTATATTTTATTTTTATATTCTATCATATTATTATAATTATATTATATTATTACATTCTATTATTATTATTATATATTTAGGTTCAATTAGTTTTTATTGTTTATTATTATATATTTATATATTATTATATTCTATTATTATATATTCTATCAAATTATTACATTCAATTAAATTATTATATTCTATTATTATTATATATTTATATATTCCTATATTCTATTATTATTTATTCTATCATATTATTACATTCTATTATATTAATAAATTCTACTATTATTATTATTATTATATTCTATTATTATTATTACTATATATATTTATATATTATTATATTATATTAATATTATTATGTGTTCTAACGTATTATTATAGTCTATTATCATCATCATCATCATTATTATTATTATTATATATTTATATATTATTATATTCTATTATTATTATTATTATTATTATTATTATTATTATTATACGTTCTAACATATTATTATAGTCTATTATTATCATCATCATTATTATTATTATTATTATTATTATTATTATTATTATTATTTCTATTATTATTATTATTATATATTTATATATTCTTATATTCTATTATTATATATTCTATCATATTATTACATTCAATTAAATTATTATATTTTATTATTATTATTATATATTTATATATTCTTATATTCTATTATTATTTATTCTATCAGATTATTACATTCTATTATATTATTATATTCTACTACTATTATTATATATTTATTTATCATTATACTCTATTATTATTATTATTATTATTATACATTCTACTATATTATTATATTCAGATATCATTATTATTATATTCTATTATATTATTACATTTTATTATTATTATTATTATTTTCTATTATTATTATTATTACTATATATATTTATATATTATTATATTATTATTATTATTATTATTATTATTATACGTTCTAACATATTATTATAGTCTATTATCACCATCATTATTATTATTATTATTATTATCATTATTATTATTATTATATTCTATTATTATTATTATTATTATTATTATTATACTTTCTAACATATTATTATAGTCTATTATCCTCATCATTATTATTATTATTATTATTATATATTTATATATTCTTATATTCTATTATTATATATTATATTATTACATTCTATTATATTATATTCTATTATTATTAATATGATTATGATATATTTTATATTATTATATTCTAATATTATTATACGTCCTCCGCCCCCTCCTGTAGTTTTCTGTAGTGGGTGGAGCCCTCTGGGCCCCTCCCACAGCTCTGCATTCTCTCCTTGTACAGGGGGACTGGTCTTGTCTCCGCCCCCTCCTGTAATTTTCTGCAGGCACCCTGTAGTGGGTGGAGCTGACAAGCCCCTCCCACAGCTCTTCTCTCTGCACAGGCTATGCGATGAGGTCACGGCTACTTTTACCAGGTAATATCTGGGCTTCCAAATAGCGGGTTTATATCCTTTGTGGCTACTGAGGAGTGAATTCAAATGAAAGTTTTTGTGCTCGGAGTTCAGCTTTAACCTTTTCCACTGATATAATATAATTCATAGAAGACTGATATCCACTCCAAACATCATCAAAAAAACGAGCGGTCTGGTCTCTGGGGGGCGGCAGTGGGGGCCCCTTGGCTTGGGGAGGGGTAACAGACATACAACCTGTCCCCTCATTAGCCGCCTTTCAGTGCCAATGTAGAGGAGCTCTGCTTAATGTATCTGGGGGTGCCGGCCGGGGGATGGCATTTCCTAAGAAGGGTCTTAAAGATCAAAAGGGTTTTAGAGGAAACTATTGGTGGAAAATCCTCCAACCCTTCCCTGTGCTACTGAACTAAATTCACTTTATCTGCCCCCCCCCCCCCTCCACTTTAAATTGTTCTTTTATGTCCGCTGAAATTTAGAGAGAAGGTCACAAATAAATTGTCAGAAGAAAGCTCAGAGCCAGCCAGAGAAAACAGAAACTTTGTTCTTCCTTTTCTTTTTAGATGGTGAAAGTGAAAAATTGTATCGATTTAATCGTTGTTTCCGTCTTTAATTTGTAATTATTTAAATCCTTCCCCGTCAGTAAAGTCACACGTCTGCAAGAATATATTCCAAACAAGTCATGGGATACATTGTTGCAGATTGTATCATTATCCTTAAAAATCTGTCCTTAGGCCCGGTTCACACAGGGGCGGCACGACTTTGGGGGCGACTCGGCGGCGCCATCTCAAGACGACTTGAGACGCCCGGTTCAGGCGATTTGCATAATGACTTCTGTATAGAGGTCAATGCAAGTCGTCCCGAGTCGCCCCCAAAAGTAGTACAGGAACCTTTTTCTAAGTCGGAGCGACCTGAGTCGCTCCTATTAGAACGGTTCCATTGTACAGAGCGGGACGCGACTCCTCAGGCGACCGAGTCGCCGGACATGTCGCCCCTGTGTGAACCGGGCCTTACAGAACACAACGGGACGACTTGTAGTCGTGGTTCCACATCCCCGGCCATAATCGAATGTATGCAAATCATTTCCCAAAAATGAGACTTTATAGATACCAATGTAGCGCCCCTCTACTTTGAGGGGTGCTGTGTGCCTAAATTTAGAGGTTGGTCTGAGCTAGTAGCCAGGCTCAGACCGCTTTTATTGATAGGTTCTGTTATGTTGTTCCTTCAGGTGTTGTACTGGTGTGCTGTTCCCTGTGGCCTGTAGGTGGCACTGCCATGACAGGTCAGGGTTGAACCACTGGTGACAGTGCTGTGCCTTAGGGTGTCCTCTCTCGGCAGTAGTACAGTGGGCGTGGTGAACCTGCTGTTCATGCCGGGAGAGGATACATAAGGGGTAGACGCGGGACTGTTCCAGAGTTCCGGAGTTCGGGTCGCGTGACCTGGCCCTCCAGGCCAGGGGTGCGCGCACGTATACATCGGTCCCAGGCACCTTTAGCCTGGGGCTGCAACTTCGCCATTGGGCCCGGCACCTTTAGCTGGGGTTCAGCTCTAAGAGGAGGGATCCCAGGGTGCCCCTGAGAGGGGGACCCGCTCTAAGAAGAGGAGACCAGGGGAGGACCTTTCTGAGGGACCGGTGAGAGTTTCACGGTGAAAGAGAGGCCCGGTAAACTTCTGGAGGGAACCCACAAATCATCTAAGGCCTTGTAATGTGCAGCAACCTGCACCTGTTCTTGAATTACAAGCGCTGCGAGGTTCGGGGCTCAGAGATTCTGTGGCAGAGGATCTCCCGATCGTATCTCCAAGGGAAACTTAAGAGAAGTAAAGTTCGTGCATCACTCCGGCTGCTAGGACCGTGAGAGGGGACTATCCGGGTGAGCAGAGTCCACTTGGGATTGAGTGGTGATATTAAGTGCACTGAACCTGCCTCTCTGTTTCCTTTTATTCTACAACTCCAACTTCCCTATCCAGTTTTCAGCATAAAGAAAATAAACCTTCCTTCATTAAGGTTTAACCTTGTCTGGACATTGGCCTTATTGGTGCCCCTCCTCCAACAGACTCTTCCCTACACTCTGGGGGTGAGAACCAACCGAGGGAAGGTAACTCGCTGCGGGACCCAACAGTTTCTGAACACTGCTCACCCTCTTATTCAAGAAGGAACCTGGGCATTGTGGTACGGTGTGTCCCGCCTTGAGGAGGTAAGGCCAGGGATCTGTGTGCTACACCAATAAGCAATAATACTTTAGACAACAACTAAATGATTTATATCTTTTCCAAATCGACAGGCTTTTATTTCTGCTGCCATAGAGATGACCTTCCACTGGATTGCATGCTATTCCAGAATTTTCTTTATACAAAGGTATCATGAAATATGATAACCTCCAATTGGCTCGAAACACCTCTGAATCGGCATACGTAGGTTGTATCTATTCATTAATAAATGTTCAGTTATCATTCAACTTGAAGTCTAACCACCAGCTGGTCTTCTTCACCCGGCCTCACCAAAGATATGGACTGCAAGCATCAGCTGGTCTTCACCCAGGCTCACCAAAGGCATGGATTGCAACAACCAGCTGGTATTCACCCGGGCTCACCAAAGGCATGGGTTGTAAGCACCAGCTGGTCTTCATCTGGGCTCACCAAAGGCATGGATTGTAAGCATCAGCTGGTCTTCACCTGGGCTCACCAAAGGCATGGATTGCAACAACCAGCTGGTCTTCACCCGGGCTCACCAAAGGCATGGATTGTAAGCACCAGCTGGTCTTCACCTGGGCTCACCAAAGGCATGGATTGTAAGCATCAGCTGGTCTTCACCCGGGCTCACCAAAGGCATGGGTTGTAAGCACCAGCTGGTCTTCACCTGGGCTCACCAAAGGCATGGATTGTAAGCACCAGCTGGTCTTCACCTGAGCTCACCAAAGGCATGGATTGTAAGCATCAGCTGGTCTTCACCTGGGCTCACCAAAGGCATGGATTGCAACAACCAGCTGGTCTTCACCTGAGCTCACCAAAGGCATGGATTGTAAGCATCAGCTGGTCTTCACCTGGGCTCACCAAAGGCATGGATTGTAAGCACCAGCTGGTCTTCACCTGGGCTTACCAAAGGCATGGATTGTAAGCATCAGCTGGTCTTCACCTGGGCTCACCAAAGGCATGGATTGTAAGCACCAGCTGGTCTTCACCTGGGCTTACCAAAGGCATGGATTGTAAGCATCAGCTGGTCTTCACCTGGGCTCACCAAAGGCATGGATTGTAAGCACCAGCTGGTCTTCACCTGAGCTCACCAAAGGCATGGATTGTAAGCATCAGGTGGTCTTCACCTGGGCTCACCAAAGGCATGGATTGCAACAACCAGCTGGTCTTCACCTGAGCTCACCAAAGGCATGGATTGTAAGCATCAGCTGGTCTTCACCTGGGCTCACCAAAGGCATGGATTGTAAGCACCAGCTGGTCTTCACCTGAGCTCACCAAAGGCATGGATTGTAAGCATCAGCTGGCTCACCAAAGGCATCGAGTCAAGCACCAGCTGGTCTTCACCCAGGCTCACCATAGACATGGATTGTACCTGGGATCACTTAAGGCATGGATTGCTAGCACCAGTTGGTCTTTACTTGGGCTCACCAAAACCATGGATTGTTTACACCAGCTGGTCTTCACTTGGGCTCACCAAAGACATGGATTGTAAGCATTGAGTCAAGCACCAACTGGTCTTCACACTGGCTCACCAAAGGCATGGATTGTAAGCACCAGCTGATTTTCAACCAGGCTCACCAAAAACATGGAATGTTCACACCAGCTGGTCTTCACCCAGGCTCATCAAAGGCATGAATTTTAAGCACCAGATGGTCTTCAACCAGGCTTATCAAAGGCATGGGTTGTAAGCACCAGTTGGTCTTCACCCGGGCTCACCAAAGGCATGTATTGTAAGCACCAGCTGGTATTCAACCAGGATCATCAAAGGCATGGAATGTTCACATCAGCTGGTCCTCTGCCAGGCTCATCAAAGGCATGGATTGTAAGCACCAGATGATCTTCACCGGGACTTACCAAAGGCATGGATTGTAAGCACCAGCTGGTCTTCACCCAAGCTCACCACAGACATGGAGTGTAGGCATCAGCTGGTCTTCACCCTGGCTCACCCAAGGTGTGGATTGTAAGCACCAGCTGGTCTTCACCCAAGCTCACCAATGGCATGGAGTGTAGGCATCAGCTGGTCTTCACCCTGGCTCACCCAAGGTGTGGATTGTAAGCACCAGCTGGTCTTCACCCAAGCTCACCAATGGCATGGAGTGTAGGCATCAGCTGGTCTTCACCCTGGCTCACCCAAGGTGTGGATTGTAAGCACCAGCTGGTCTTCACCCAAGCTCACCAATGGCATGGAGTGTAGGCATCAGCTGGTCTTTACCCGGGCTCACCCAAGGTGTGGATTGTATACACCAGCTGGTCTTCACCCAGGCTCACCAAGGGCATGGAGTCTAAAGCCCTGTACACACGACTGAGATTCTCGTCAGGAAAAAACCCGTTGTTTTTCCTGACAAGATTCTTGACAAGAATCTTGTGCCGGCCGAGTGTACACACAATCCATTCCAAAGAACCGCCGTTCTTTTGAATGGAACAAACGCGGTGACGTCATCGACTACGACGAGCATGCGCTCGTCACATTCGATGCAGTCGCCGCCATCTTGCCATCTTGCTACACCCTACCTATGCCTAGGAAGCTACCGCGCATGCGTCTAAGTCATTTCGAGCATGCGCGGGCTTACCGGAGGACAGGTAAGCTTGTTGCCGCATACACACACACAGTTTTCTCGTCGGGAAACAGGCCGACGAGAATCCCGACGAGAAAATAGAGAGCAGGTTCTCTATTTTTCTCGTCGAGATTCCCAGCAGTTTATTTAACAAGAAACCGTACACACGACCGGTTTTCTCGGCAAGAAAGAGAAAAAAAACGGTCGTGTGTACGAGGCCTAGGTTTTACTGGTAAATTTTATGTTTTTTCAACCATATGTACGGTATATACATTCTGTGTTTGTTTTGTAGCCCTGAAGAAGGGGGATACCTTTGAACCCCCTAAAAGTGTTGGGTATTTTTTGTAATGTTTTGCTGAACAAACTCCAACATTAACATTTTTTGGACATGCAGCTCATTGGTCTGGTGCTCTTTTTAGACTTTGTAAACATAACTTCCCACCCGCTGTACATTTTCAGGGTCCTCAATGTGCAGTGGCGTGATGGCGTGATGGCGCCACAGTGAGAGAACTGGTTGGACACAAAACTGCAGCACTGGATCACCGGTCTCTACTACTTAAAGGGTCAGGTGCCCAGGGCTGTCATTAGAATTTGTGGAGCCCTATACAGCCTGCCTGCAGGGCCCCCAATACAGCTTTCCTGACAGGGTCCCCCCCCCTCCACCCCACACAGAGAAGGGACTTTAAATACTTCATTGTGCATGCACAGAAATCTCGCCAGCTGTGGCTCCCAGCAATGTAAAAAAAAAAAGTTCCCCAGGCCCCATCAGTTCAACAGTGTGGGCCGGGGGGCAAAGAAGGGACTATTTATCAATTTTCAGCATCATCCTGTGGCTCCTGGCAATTAAAATTCAAGTTTTGGCCTGCCTCCGCGGACTGATATAGAAGAAGAGGCCGGACTTTTCATTTTATTATCAGGAGCAAAAAGGAAAACTCCACCTGATGGTAAAAATAGGCAAATGGCCCCTCTCTGTCCCGCGGCCTTTGCTGCTGAATTCATGGGGCCCGGGGAACTTTCATTAAATTGCTGGGAGCTATGACCTTTGGGATTACTGTACATGCACCTAAAAATATTTAAAAAGCCCCCTCTCTGCCCTCTCTGCCCCCAGGCCCCCTGTTGAACTGATGGGGCCCGGACCCAGTATAAGAGGACCGGTTCTACCCCCATTAGCAGCCCTGCACCTGACGGCTGCGTTTGTGAGAAAAAAAAGGGGTTTTGGTGAATAGGTGAGAGGAAGTGCCTGGACAAGGTCATCTAGAGCCCATGGCAAATTGTGCCAAACCCCCCCCCACAACCCCCCCCCCAAGATGTATTAGCATTTTATGTCATCAAAAATGTCACCCCCCGTCCCCCAAATTTTTTTTAGCTCTAATCTGCATGCTTAGCTTAAATTCTCTCATTCCACATATGCTCCAAGCATGATCCCCCCCCCAAAAAAAAAATCCCCCTTCCTAGCCCAAATCCTCTACACTTAACATTTCCCCTACAAGCACAAATCCCCCCATCACAAATTGCCCTTCCCTAATCTCCTACCCTAAAACAACCCCCCCCCCACCCACCCAAATATCCCCATGTAGCACAAATCATCCCTACTACCACAAATCCCCCTCCCCAAAAAAATTCCCCGCCTAGCACACATCCCTGCCCCCCCCCACCGTATTATCTTTTCTAGCACAAACACCCAAATCCCCCATCATAGCACAAATCCTTTCCCCCCATCTCCCCTCTCAACACAAATCCCCTCAAATCCCCACTCTTAGCTCACCTCCCCAATTTCCCCTCCTAGGAAAATTCTCCGGCCACTCCCCCCCTCCCCCAAATTTCCCAACACAAATCTCCTCCACCCAATCTCCTTGTGGTGCCCCTGAACCTCACAGGATACCTCACGGCTGCCCAGGGCAGCTGTCTCTTCTGCCCCCCTTGTCCCGGTGGTGGTGGGAGGAATAGGGGGGGGGGTAGGTCTGCCCAGGGGTGGGCTGTTAATGCAAAGCACCTTAAAGCGGAACTAAACTGACTCTAACAATTTTTTTTGTTTACTTTATCCCTCCCCCCTCCCTATTACAGGAAAGCTAATCATTTATTTTTCTACTTTTCACGGTTTTATTTATATCCAGGTTTATGATCTAAGGCCCCGCTGCCTCCTTGGATGTGCGGCGTATGTGTGCATGCGCGGCGGATTTTTGAGTGTGCGCGCTCACACACACTGCTGGCCGGTATCTGCTAGAGGTGTTGTGCATACGGACGTGCAGAAATCCCCCCTGCGCGTGCGCATATACGCCACTGGTCTCTGCTAGGTAGGGTTGCCACCTTTTCTTCAAGACAAACCGAACGTTTTAGCGGCCAGGGACGCCTTTGGGTGCCACAAGGAGAGCAGTATTGCGGTGTGCATAGCGTGCCGCAGCGAACAGTGGGTGTGGCCAAATTTTTCTTGCTGACATCATCCCCCTCAGTGATGCCGAACTCGTAGCTCCCAGAAGGCAACAGCTTTGTGTGTGACTATCTTGGTTACTTGGAGAGCCTGAAAAATGTGTCTGGGTTTCAGTCCGCCCCAAAACCCGGACACATCAGTGGCGGCGCGTCCATAGTGGGCTCAGGAGTGCCGCCCCCTTCTCTCTCCTGCACCCGTCACTCACATCAACAATACATAGGTTCATGCAATTCGGATGGCCGGCCCCCTGGCGAGCGCCGGCCATCTGAATAACAGTGGCTGGTTGGTTTTCGGAAGTGCCTATCAGAGCCAGCGGCCTGAGGGCTGTAATCGGCTTCCAAATAGTTAACCAGAGGATGCAAGGGGGGGTGCGTTCCCTGGTTAACACTGACAGGCGTCTCAGCCAATCAGGTTCACCGGGTCTGGTTACCAGTAACTTGATTGGCTGAAGCGACATCGAGGGCGGGGGGAAGACATCGAGGGAGCGTGGAGAGGAGGGTGCTGACCCGAGAAAGGTGTATGCCGGGCTGGGGACAAACTGGCTGTATTTGGCGACAAACTGGCTGTATTTGGCGACAAACTGGTGGCATTTGGGGACAAACTGGCTGCATTTGAGGGAAAACTGGCTGTATTTGGGGACAAACTGGCTGTATTTGGGGGGAAACTGGCGGCATTTGGGGATAAACTGGCTGCATTTGGGGGGAAACTGGCGGCATTTGGGGGAAACTGGCTGCATTTGGGGACAAACTGGCGGCATTTGAGGGGAAACTGGCTGCATTTGGGGACAAACTGGCTGTATTTGGGGGGAAACTGGCTGCATTTGGTGGGAAACTGGCTGCATTTGGGGGGAAACTGGCAGATTTTGGGGACAAACTTGCGGCATTTAGGGGGGGACTGTCTGTATTTGGGGGGAAACTGGTTGCATTTGAGGGGGTAAAAATGGTGGCGTTTAATGGGCACAGTGGTGGCAATTGATGTTTTTCTTTTTTTTCTCAGCTTGTTTGTGCCCCCCCAAAAATTCTGAGCACCAACCGCCACTGGCACACATGATTCAAAACCCTGACTGTCCGGGTGAATCCCAGATAGGTGGCAACCCTACTTGCTAGGTCCTAGATACCCAGAAGACACCAGCGGCGCATATGCGCATGCACTGCAGTTTCAAAGATGGCGGAAGAGGGGCGGAGCCAATTCAGTTATGAGTTCATGCAACGCATTGTTGTGAATGGGTCCTTAAAGGGGAAGCAATGACTAATCAATGATAAAAGTCAAACTTCCCCATTTCCTGAGACCTCCATCGAACGAACGCCCCCCCCCCCCGGTCACACCCATTCTAAAAATGAGACGCTTATCACTCCTTAAAGGGGCCACTACATAAACACGAGCGAGCGCACCACTTTAGATAAAGGCGCACATTCCTCACATACAACACTTCATTGCGGAGCTGAAGAGGTGCAGATAAGACGCATTATCTGTCCTGTGACCCGGAAACCCCAGAAGAGATCCTTCTAAGACCAGATCTACAATAATAGGAGGAAAACGGAATATGACATGGGCAGGGCCGCGCCAAATGCACCCGCGAGGCGGGGAGGAGGGGGGGGGGGGCGATCCTTTAATTTAATGTTTTAGCATCTGAGGTCAGTTAGAGAAAATGACCGAAAAAAATAAAAATAATTGACAATATCTGCAGATTTTTGGGGGAAATCTCTGATCCTCATCTTGCCTGTAGGTCACAGGAAATGGTATTAGTCAACCACTTGCATCTGATTATATTTTGCAGCGATCGATATGATTGAATTATCGCACAGGAAAAAAACATTCCGCCAGTCTTTTCCAATAAACGTCCACCTGTCTTTGCCGAGACGCCGCGTTCAGAACACGCCAGGCTGACTAATCTGGAGGTTCAGCGGGGGGGGGGGGGTCACTGACATCACTTTGTTTAAAGGGGAATTAGCGCTTGTTTTCCGTACATTTGGAGATATTGGGCTCCATTCACAGAACCCGATCGCATGCGGTATTTACGTGTTTTCCCAAATACCTGAAAATGTCAATTCACTATTTGCTTTATGAGGTATTTACCGCAAAAAAAGGAAAAACTGATCGGCAAATACCTCATAAAACAGGATTGAAAGTCAATTAACAAAAGTACACTGCCTTGAAAAAGTATTCATACCCCTCTATATACAGTGCCTTGAAAAAGTATTCGTACCCCTCTATATACAGTGCCTTGAAAAAGTATTCGTACCCCTTGAAATTTCCCACATTTTGTTACAACCAAAAAGGTAAATGTATTTTATTGGGATTTTATATGATGGACCAACACAAAGTGTCACATAATTGTGAAGTGGAAGGAAAATGATAAATATGTGAAAAGTGTGTGTGGGGGGGGCATTTGTATGGCGCCCCCCGGAGTCAATACTTTGTAGAACCCCCTTTCTCTGCAAGTCTTTTTGGGGGTGTCTCTACCAGCTTTGCACATCTAGAGAGGGACATTTCTGCCCATTCTTCTTTGTAAAATATCTCAAGTTCTATCAGATTGGATGGAGAGCACCTGTGATCAGCAATTTTCAGGTCTTGCCACAGATTCTCAATGTGATTTAGGTCTGGACTGTGACTGGGCCATTCTAACACATGAATATGCTTTGATCAAAACCATTCCATTGTAGCTCTGGCTGTACTTTAGGGTCGTTGTCCTGCTGGAAGGTGAACCTCCCCCCCGGTCTCAAGTCTTTTGCCGACTCTAACAGGTTTTCTTCTAAGATTGTCCTGTATTTGTCTCCATCCATCTTCCCATCAACTCTGACCAGCTTCCCTGTCCCTGCTGAAGAAAAGCATCCCCACCACATGAAGCTGCCACCACCATGTTTCACGGTGGGGATGG
Organism: Rana muscosa; assembly: GCA_029206835.1. Taxonomy (NCBI): domain Eukaryota; kingdom Metazoa; phylum Chordata; class Amphibia; order Anura; family Ranidae; genus Rana; species Rana muscosa. The sequence goes on from JARGYO010005628.1 coordinate 3,635,464, forward strand.
TGTGTTCAGGGTGATGTGCAGTGTTAGTTTTCCCCACACATAGCGCTTTGCTTTTAGGCCAAAAAGATTAATTTTGGTCTCATGTGACCAGAGCACCTTCTTCCACATGTTTGCTGTGTCCCCCACATGATTGCTGTGTCCCCCACATGATTGCTGTGTCCCCCACATGTTTGCTGTGTCCCCCACATGTTTGCTGTGTCCCCCACATGATTGCTGTGTCCCCCACATGATTGCTGTGTCCCCCACATGTTTGCTGTGTCCCCCACATGATTGCTGTGTCCCCCACATGATTTCTGTGTCCCCCCACATGTTTGCTGTGTCCCCCACATGATTGCTGTGTCCCCAACATGTTTGCTGTGTCCCCCACATGTTTGCTGTGTCCCCCACATGATTGCTGTGTCCCCCCACATGATTGCTGTGTCCCCCACATGATTTCTGTGTCCCCCCACATGTTTGCTGTGTCCCCCACATGTTTGCTGTGTCCCTCACATGTTTGCTGTGTCCCCCCACATGATTGCTGTGTCCCCCACATGTTTGCTGTGTCCCCCACATGGCTTCTCACAAACTGCAAACTGGACTTCTTATGACTTTCTTTCACCAATGTCTTTCTTCTTGTCACTCTTCCATAAAGGGCAGATTTGTGGAGAAGCACGAATAATAGTTGTCCTGTGGACAGATTCTCCCCCCTGAGGTGTGGATCTCTGCAGCTCCTCCAGAGTTACCATGGGCCTCTTGGCTGCTTCTCTGATGAACGCTCTCCTTGCCCGGCCCGGTCAGTTTAGGTGGACGGCCATGTCTTGGTAGGTTTGCAGTTGTGCCATACTCCTTCCATTTTCCGATGATGGATTGAACAGAGCTCCGTGAGATCTTCAAAGCTTGGGAGATTTTTTTTATAACCTAACCCTGCTTTATACTTCTCCACAACTTTATCCCTGACCTGTCTGGTGTGTTCCTTGGCCTTCATGATGCTGTTTGTTCACTAAGGTTCTCTAACAAACCTCTGAGGGCTTCACAGAACAGCTGTATTTATACTGAGATTAAATGACACACAGGTGGACTCTATTTACTAATTAGGTGACTTCTGAAGGCAATTGGTTCCACTAGATTTTAGTTATCAGAGTAAAGGGGGCTGAATACAAATGCCCCCCCCCCCACACACACACGCACACACTCCTAAAATAAGTGTAAAAAAAAAAAAATTAAGTAAAAAAAAAAAAAAAAAAGAATAAAAAAAAAAAAATGAAACGTCCCTGTCCCCGGTGGCTCGTTATCAGAAGCGAACGCACACGTAAGTCCCGCCCACACATGTAAACGCCGTTCAAACCACATATGTGAGGTATCGCCGCGTACACACGATCATTTTTCCAGTCGGGAAAAATTACATTTTTTTTTTTTAACAAGAAAAACGACCATCTGTGGGCTTTTTGTCATTTTTCCCGACGGAAAAAACTGCATTAATCATGACGAGAAAAATTAGAACATGCTCTAATTTTTCTCGTCGTGATTCCCGTAATTTTTTTCCGCGCCAGTTTTCCCAAACACTGCCAGGGAGCCCACACACGGTCGTTTTTCTCGACCAAGAGAAAAAATTATGGGAAAAACGGCCGTGTGTGGGGAACCAAGCCGTTCCCCTCGTTTTTCCCGTCGATTTTCTCGACGGTGTTTTCACTTTCGAGGAAATCGATCGTGTGTACACGCCATTAGAGCGCGTGCAACAATTCTAGCACTAGACCTCCTCTGTAACTCTAACCTGGTAACCTGTAAAAAAAATTAAAGCGTCGCCTATGGAGATTTTTAAGTACCAAAGTTTGGCGCCATTCCATGAGTGTGCGCAATTTTAAAGCGTGACATGTTAGGTATCTATTTACTCGGCGTAACATCATCTTTCATATTTTACAAAAAAATTGGGCTAACTTTACTGTTTTGTTATTTTTTAATTCATGAAACCACTTTTTTTCCCAAAAAAAGGCGTTTGAAAAATTATTGCGCAAATACCGTGCAAGATAAAAAAGTTGCAATGACCGTCATTTTATTCCCTAGGGTGTCTGCTAAAAAAAACATATATAATGTTTGGGGGTTCTGAGTAATTTTCTAGCAAAAGAATGATGATTTTTACATGTAGGAGAGAAGTGCCAGAATAGGCCCGGTATTGAGGTGGTAAAAAAAAGTCCGGGGTTGAAGTGGTTAAGCTGTCAGTGGGGAACCCCGCTGACAGCTGATGACTCATCGGTAGTTAAGGACACATCGGCCACTCGCTCCCTAACAACCAGCTATTTTCAGCCTGTGTTAAAGAGTAAGTAAACCCTGATGGGTTTTACTTCCTCTTTTGCTCGCTGCAAAGCCTGCAAATGAAAAGCATAATGGGCTAGTATGCATCGCATACTAGCCCATTAGGTGCCACTTACCTGCAAAAGAGTCCGGCGATGTCCCCTGTGTAGGCAGCGTCCATCTTCTGTCCCCTCTTCCTTCCGGGCTGCTGACTTCGGCAAATCATGCGCACGGGAGCCGCGATTCACGGCACTGGCTGGGGAAGAAACGGCACTTACTCTCGTTTCTTCCCCGCGCATGCTCAGTTACGTTTTTCGGGGTACTACAAGTGAAATATCTCCTAAACGGCGCACGTTTAGGAGATATTTCCACTACCTATAGGTAAGCCTTATTATAGGTTGTCCAAAAACAACCACTTTAAGGACTCCGGCTATCGCTGGTGGTAAATTACCGCCGGATTTCGCTACTAAAATACTGCATGACTTCATCAAATAACTTTTACTGAATGTCCAAAAACCTTTTGAATATGTTCCATATTTTAGAGATTCGTAAATAATTTGTATGAATTTTGTAACGGCTCCTTCTAGTGGTCATCTGTATGTCTGCATGAAAGACAACAAAAAAAAAAGAGGGCGCTCTTCCAGTGCAGCAATCTCTGTTACAGACGTAGTATGTGGGTGACATGTCTGGGATCACCTTGTTAGGTTGCAGCGCTGTCCCTGTATTAATTAACCAATCAAGGCCATCCGAGGGCTTCCCAGTGGCATATTGGATCTAGATAGTGAGAGAACGTGATCGCACAACTTTGCCACACAACTTAATTGCGGCTTGATTAACAGAAATCAATGCGAGTTGTGATGAAGTTGCCCCAAAGTAGTGCAGGAACCTTTCTTCTAAGTCACTGCGACTTGAGTCGCACGGAATACAACGGTTCCATTGCAGTTATTGGGGAGCGACTGACACCTTTTCTTCAAGCCAAACCTGAACACTTGAGCAATTTTTTCCATGTACAATACGCTATAGTATTATAAAAGACCTGGGGCACCTTTGGGTGGGCCGACGATAGTAGTAATGAAGTGTGCGGAGTGTGCCGCGGGCGAACAGTGGGTGTGGCCAAATTGCTATTGCTGACATCATTGCCCCGCCCCCAGTGATGCCAAACCTGCCCCCAGACAGCCGCCCGCAGCTCGCGGATGGCAGCAGATTTTTATGTGATTATCATGGTTACTTGGGGAGCAGAGGCCTGTGCACAGGGTGTTCTAGGTGTTCCTGGGCACACCCTAATCAACCCGTGTGGTGCAGATTCCCCCTGAAGGGGCTCCTAAAAAACTGCTCTACTGACACCATCCACTGCTCTACTGACACCGTCCTCTGCTCTACTGACACCGTCCACTGCTCTACTAACACCGTCCTCTACTCTACTGACACTATCCACTGCTCTACTGACACCGTCCACTGCTCTACTGACACCATCCACTGCTCTACTGACACCGTCCTCTGCTCTACTAACACCGTCCACTACTCTACTAACACCGTCCACTGCTCTACTGACACCTTCCACTGCTCTACTGACACCATCCACTGCTCTACTGACACCGTCCTCTGCTCTACTAACACCGTCCACTACTCTACTAACACCGTCCACTGCTCTACTGACACCTTCCACTGCTCTACTGACACCGTCCACTGCTCTACTGACACCATCCACTGCTCTACTGACACCGTCCTCTGCTCTACTAACACCGTCCACTACTCTACTAACACCGTCCACTGCTCTACTAACACCGTCCACTACTCTACTAACACCATCCACTGCTCTACTGACACCTTCCACTGCCCTACTGACACCATCCACTGCTCTACTGACACCGTCCTCTGCTCTACTGACACCGTCCACTGCTCTACTGACACCATCCACTGCTCTACTGACACCGTCCACTGCTCTACTGACACCATCCACTGCCCTACTGACACCGTCCTCTGCTCTACTGACACTGTCCACTGCTCTACTGACACCATCCACTGCTCTACTGACACCGTCCACTGCTCTACTGACACCGTCCACTGCTCTACTGACACCATCCACTGCCCTACTGACACCGTCCTCTGCTCTACTGACACTGTCCACTGCTCTACTGACACCATCCACTGCTCTACTGACACCGTCCACTGCCCTACTGACACCATCCACTGCCCTACTGACACCATCCACTGCTCTACTGACACCATCCACTGCCCTACTGACACCATCCACTGCTCTACTGACACCATCCACTGCCCTACTGACACCGTCCACTGCTCTACTGACACCTTCCACTGCCCTACTGACACCATCCACTGCTCTACTGACACCGTCCTCTGCTCTACTGACACTGTCCACTGCTCTACTGACACCATCCACTGCTCTACTGACACCGTCCACTGCTCTACTGACACCATCCACTGCCCTACTGACACCATCCACTGCCCTACTGACACCATCCACTGCTCTACTGACACCATCCACTGCCCTACTGACACCATCCACTGCTCTACTGACACCATCCACTGCCCTACTGACACCGTCCACTGCTCTACTGACACCGTCCACTGCTCTACTGACACCGTCCACTGCCCTACTGACACCGTCCTCTGGTCTACTGACACCGTCCACTGCTCTACTGACACCATCCACTGCTCTACTGACACCATCCACTGCCCTACTGACACCATCCACTGCTCTACTGACACCATCCACTGCCCTACTGACACCGTCCACTGCTCTACTGACACCGTCCACTGCTCTACTGACACCGTCCACTGCCCTACTGACACCGTCCTCTGCTCTACTGACACCGTCCACTGCTCTACTGACACCATCCACTGCTCTACTGACACCGTCCACTGCCCTACTGACACCATCCACTGCTCTACTGACACCATCCACTGCCCTACTGACACCGTCCACTGCTCTACTGACACCATCCACTGCTCTACTGACACCATCCACTGCTCTACTGGCACCGTCCACTGCCCTACTGACACCGTCCACTGCTCTACTGACACCGTCCACTGCTCTACAGACACCGTCCACTGCTCTACTGACACCGTCCACTGCTCTACTGACACCGTCCACTGCTCTACTGACACCGTCCACTGCTCTACTGACACCGTCCACTGCTCTACTGACACCATCCACTGCCCTACTGACACCATCCACTGCCCTACTGACACCATCCACTGCTCTACTGACACCATCCACTGCCCTACTGACACCATCCACTGCTCTACTGACACCATCCACTGCCCTACTGACACCGTCCACTGCTCTACTGACACCGTCCACTGCTCTACTGACACCGTCCACTGCCCTACTGACACCGTCCTCTGCTCTACTGACACCGTCCACTGCTCTACTGACACCATCCACTGCTCTACTGACACCATCCACTGCCCTACTGACACCATCCACTGCTCTACTGACACCATCCACTGCCCTACTGACACCGTCCACTGCTCTACTGACACCGTCCACTGCTCTACTGACACCGTCCACTGCCCTACTGACACCGTCCTCTGCTCTACTGACACCGTCCACTGCTCTACTGACACCATCCACTGCTCTACTGACACCGTCCACTGCCCTACTGACACCATCCACTGCTCTACTGACACCATCCACTGCCCTACTGACACCGTCCACTGCTCTACTGACACCATCCACTGCTCTACTGACACCATCCACTGCTCTACTGGCACCGTCCACTGCCCTACTGACACCGTCCACTGCTCTACTGACACCGTCCACTGCTCTACAGACACCGTCCACTGCTCTACTGACACCGTCCACTGCTCTACTGACACCGTCCACTGCTCTACTGACACCGTCCACTGCTCTACTGACACCGTCCACTGCTCTACTGACACCATTCACTGCTCTACTGACACCGTCCACTGCTCTACTGACACCGTCCACTGCTCTACTGACACCATTCACTGCTCTACTGACACCATCCACTGCTCTACTGACACCATTCACTGCTCTACTGACACCATCCACTGCTCTACTGACACCGTCCACTGCTCTACTGACACCGTCCACTGCTCTACTGACACCATCCACTGCTCTACTGACACCATTCACTGCCCTACTGACACCGTTCACTGCTCTACTGACACCGTCCACTGCTCTACTGACACCGTCCACTGCCCTACTGACACCATCCACTGCTCTACTGACACCATCCACTGCTCTACTGACACCATCCACTGCTCTACTGACACCATCCACTGCTCTACTGACACCGTCCACTGCCCTACTGACACCATCCACTGCTCTACTGACACCGTCCACTGCTCTACTGACACCGTCCACTGCCCTACTGACACCATCCACTGCTCTACTGACACCATCCACTGCTCTACTGACACCGTCCACTGCTCTACTGACACCGTCCACTGCTCTACTGACACCATCCACTGCTCTACTGACACCATCCATTGCCCTACTGACACCATCCACTGCTCTACTGACACCATCCACTGCTCTACTGACACCGTCCACTGCCCTACTGACACCATTCACTGCCCTACTGACACTGTCCACTGCCCTACTGACACCGTCCACTGCTCTACTGACACCATCCACTGCTCTACTGACACCGTCCTCTGCTCTACTGACACCGTCCACTGCTCTACTGACACCATCCACTGCTCTACTGACACCGTCCACTGCCCTACTGACACCATTCACTGCCCTACTGACACCGTCCACTGCCCTACTGACACCGTCCACTGCCCTGCCCTACTGACACCATCCACTGCTTTACTGACACCGTCCACTGCTCTACTGACACCGTCCACTGCCCTACTGACACCATTCACTGCCCTACTGACACCGTCCACTGCCCTACTGACACCGTCCACTGCCCTGCCCTACTGACACCATCCACTGCTCTACTGACACCGTCCACTGCTCTACTGACACTGCCAGTATACTGTACATACACACACACATATGTTTTTGAGCTCTGGGGTGCACATCCTAATGCAATAGGCTGCGCACACCATTGTTGGGGAGCCAGAGCTGACTGAAACCCGGACACATGATTCAAAACCCGGACTGTCTGGGTGAATCCTGGACATGTGGCAACACTAAGGAGGGGCTGACAGGGGGCTGTCCAAAGCTTCCTGGAGACATCCCAGCCCCCTTGCTCGGTACTCCTCTCCGGAGCCCTCAGTCCTGATACAAGCAGTGGGAGGAGCTATGCAATTATCAAAATGCCTTGATGGGTGGGTGTCAGTCTGGAGGAGTGGGCGTTCCTAGGCAGGCTGTATTTGCATAGATAACGCCCACAATGTGATGCTGAGCCTCCATGATTGAAAGAACTGAAATCCAATGAATGAAAGGGGCGGGGCTGGGGACAGTCAGGCTGGGGGAGGAAAGGACTAGACTTTGTGGAACTACAAGTCCCATCATGCCTCTGCCTTTGGGAGTCATGCTTGTAAGTGCAGCCCTGCAATGCCTCATGGGACTTGTAGTTCAGCAACAGGTGGAGGGCCACAGGTTGAGCACCCATGGGCGGAGATGATGGTGGACGTCCTTCAGCTAGGAAATGAGGGCGGGGCTCTATCTGACTGGCTGAAGCTTCTAATGCACATGGTGAGAAGCTCACAGTGTGCAGTGACATCAGAGGAAGTTATTTCAGTCCAGGAGAGGAGCGGGTACACCCGTGCAAGACTAAAGGGGAGGAGCCAGTACACCTGTGCAAGACTAAAGGGGAGGAGCCGGTACACCCGTGCAAGACTAAAGGGGAGGAGCCGGTACACCCGTGCAAGACTAAAGGGGAGGAGCCAGTACACCCATGCAAGACTAAAGGGGAGGAGCCAGTACACCTGTGCAAGACTAAAGGGGAGGAGCCGGTACACCCGTGCAAGACTAAAGGGGAGGAGCCAGTACACCCGTGCAAGACTAAAGGGGAGGAGCCAGTACACCTGTGCAAGACTAAAGGGGAGGAGCCGGTACACCCGTGCAAGACTAAAGGGGAGGAGCCGGTACACCCGTGCAAGACTAAAGGGGAGGAGCCGGTACACCTGTGCAAGACTAAAGGGGAGGAGCCGGTACACCCGTGCAAGACTAAAGGGGAGGAGCCAGTACACCTGTGCAAGACTAAAGGGGAGGAGCTGGTACACCCGTGCAAGACTAAAGGGGAGGAGCCGGTACATCTGTGCAAGACTAAAGGGGAGGAGCCGGTACACCTGTGCAAGACTAAAGGGGAGGAGCCGGTACACCTGTGCAAGACTAAAGGGGAGGAGCCGGTACACCTGTGCAAGACTAAATGGGAGGAGCCGGGAGGGAGGATTTAAAGGGGAATTTTCTCACTTCCTTTAGTATGTTTAAGGCAGGAAGTTATGGAAAATCTGCGCAGGGGGGACGCAGACAACAGATAAACCCAAAACAATCCCAAAAATAGACAAAAAACTTTTGACCGCATGCTCCCCTGAAGCTGATCTTTAGTCATCTGCGAAGCCATTCATCATTGGTTTGCACCCAGAGCCAGTCCTCTGGAAAATCTCTCCCAGGGACGAGGTGACTCCGGTGGGGGAGAGCTGTAAGCGAGGCTAAAGGTAAAGCACGAGGAGGAGCCCTTCAAAGAATTTATCAAGTGATTCCACATTCCGTGTAAACAAAAGACACGTAAAGAAAGGTGAAATGGTCGGGGTGGCGGGTTCATTGGTTGGAGCTCTGGGGGCCTGCGTGGGCTCGGGGGGGGGGGGGGGATAACGATGTGGATATCCGAGCACCTTGGGAAAATAGAGGAGCGCGCTCTTTTCACTCAGCGACCTAATGAAAAACTAGCCAAATTGTCTTGTATTTTAATATATGGCTCTCCAGAATTCACGCCTCCATTGCTGGGAACAATCCAGGCCTGTATGGACGGGGCGCCCCGTTATTAATAGTCCTCGAGGTGGACGAGGTGCCACCGGGAAGGACGACGGACGAGCTGACAAAGTCCCCTTTAAGGCTAACTTAATTTTTTTCTTTTCTTTTGGCCTTGACCTTATTATAAGTCATCGGTTCAAATGAAGAGAAGTCATAATGCAGCAAAACCCAAATATGGCCGAAGCGTACCCCCATATACTGTCCACCAACCCTCCTTCCCCCACACCCTTCCTCGCTTGGGACCACTCAGGAGGTCTAAATAAATAAATAAATAAATAATCAATTCACTCATTGATAAAATATTGCTCCGTAAAGGGCAACTTTACAATTACCTGTCCTGCACATGTCCCCCCCCCCCCTGAGTGGCAGCCACCAACCAAAATACTTACCTTTAGCCCCACTTCACCTTCCCTGTGCAGCCCAACCCAATGTGTGGCCCCAACCAGCATCTACTGCACAGTTCAGCCTATTTGTTCCGATGGCTGGTCGTCCGCCATCCAGGTGAGTACGGCTACAGCCACACTCCGGAAGGACGGCACTATTTTTTTGTTCAGGCATCATCTAGGGGTCACCACCACCTTCCCGGACTGAGATGCCCGCTCAGAGATAACACGATCCTATACATCCTGGTGCCAGTGCAGCTCTTGGTTCATGAAAGTCTGACACAGACTTGCCCCTGCTCCAGCCTCTTACCTTGTGACTTGGTACAAAGTTACAATGTTGCAGTCTGATCACTTGGGGAAAGGAGACCGAGGAAATGTTTCCTCATGACTGCAACAGACTGATGATATCTGATCTCAGCTGGAGATCCTATGCACATGCTGGCTTTCTGAAAGTCAACGTTTGATTATGCTTGTCCACTGCCTGCCCTGACCTTGAATTGTCTCTGGATTATACTTGTCTTCTGCCTGACCTTACCTCTGACTGCTTCTAGATGCTGCTTGTCTGCTGCCTGCCCTGCCCTTAAATTGTCTCTGGATTACATTTGTCTGCTGCCTGACCTGACCTCAGATTGTCTTTGGATTACACTTGTGTGCTGACTGAACTGACCTCAGATTGTCTCTGGATTACACTTGTCTGCTGCCTGCCCTGACCTCAGATTGTCTCTGGATTACACTTGTCTGCTGCCTGACCTGACCTTGAATTGTCTCTGGATTATACTTGTCTGCTGCATGACCTGACCTCAGATTGTCTCTGGATTACACTTGTGTGCTGCCTGACCTGAGTTCAGAATGTGTCTGGATTATGCTTGTCTGCTGCCTGACCTGACCTTGAATTGTCTCTGGATTATACTTGTCTTCTGCCTGACCTCACCTCTGACTGCTTCTAGATGTTGCTTGTCTGCTGCTTGCCCTACCCTTAAATGTCTCTGGATTACATTTGTCTGCTGCCTGAACTGACCTCAGATAGTATCTGGATTACACTTGTCTGCTGCCTGAACTGACCTCAGATTGTTTCTGGATTACACTTGTGTGCTGCCTGACCTGAGCTCATAATGTATCTGGATTATGCTTGTCTGCTGCCTGACCTGAGCTCAGATTGTCTCTGGATTACACTTGTCTGCTGCCTGACCTGACCTTGAATTGTCTCTGCATTATGCTTGTCTGCTGCCTGACCTGACCTTGAATTATCTCTGGATTACACTTGCCTGCTGCCTGACCTGAGCTCAGAATGTATCTGGATTATGCTTGTCTGCTGCCTAACCTGCCCTTGAATTGTCTCTGGATTACACTTGTTTGCTGCCTGAACTGACCTCAGATAGTATCTGGATTACACGTGTCTGCTGCCTGACCTGAGCTCAGATTGTCTCTTGATTACACTTGTCTGCTGCCTGACCTGAGCTCAGAATGTATCTGGATTATGCTTGTTTGCTGCCTGACCTGACCTTAAATTGTCTCTGGATTACACTTGTCTGCTGCCTGAACTGACCTCAGATTGTCTCTGGATTACACTTGTCTGCTGTCTGACCTGACCTTGAATTGTCTCTGGATTACACTTGTCTGCTGCCTGAACTGACCTCAGATTGTCTCTGGATTACACTTGTCTGCTGCCTGACCTGACCTTGAATTGTCTCTGGATTACACTTGTCTGCTGCCTGAACTGACCTCAGATTGTCTCTGGATTACACTTGTCTGCTGCCTGACCTGACCTTGAATTGTCTCTGGATTACACTTGTCTGCTGCCTGACCTGACCTTGAATTGTCTCTGGATTACATTTGTCTGCTGCCTGACCTGAACTGTTTCTTGATTATGCAACAAAAAGAATTCACAGTCCATGTATGGGATACAAAAGAAAATATCACAGGAACACTCTTGGCTTCCCCAAGAGTTTGTGGTATGATTGTCTGCTGCCTGCCATGACCCTAGACTCTTTCTGAATTAGGTTTGACTGCTGCTTGCAGACAAACCTAACATATATCTGAAAATCGATCAATCCTGATGTACTGACCGCCGATCTCGTTTCTTGAGGCCGGAAAACACCAGGACAGTACAAATATCCCCCCAAATCACCCCTTTTTTGGAAAGTAGACAGTCCAATGTATTTAGTAAGAGACATGGAAAGTTTTTTTAAGGTGTAATTTTTTGTCACAATTTTTTCAATTTTTTTAATTATTTTCATTTATTTTTTTACATCCTGTCACCAGCTCAGTACAGCGTCATCATATGACTGGTGTGGCGGTGATCAGAGACACTGACTGGTGACACTATGTTCAAAAAAAAAATCTTTTTTTTTTACATGTTTTTTTTTATAAATTCTTTATTTTACATTTTTTTTTTTTTGTATATTTACATTTTTGTATTCCTTTTTTTGTTTTACAATTTATTTATTTTTTTACATACAGGGACCAGAGTCATACACTGTTACCACAGTAACACGGCACTACTCTGGGGAGGTGATCGGGAATTTTTACTTACACACTATGATTTCTTATAACTGTGAATTTTAAAGTTAAAAGCAACCATTTTTTTCTGTGATTAGCTGTGATTGACTAAAGCTAATTACATTAATACAGATGGGCTGTGATTGACCCTGTCTGTACCATGTGATGACTGTGACCAATCAAAGAGCTCATCACAATAGTACACAATGAAAGGCATGTAACAAAGCCATTCATTGTGTACAACTGTCATGTGATTGGCCACAGCGGTCACATGGTACTGGCAGCAGGGCGGAGCGTGGCCCATGGGGAGCATGCGAAGCGCGATCCTCAAAGACGCAACCAAGTACAAAATCTGCAGACATAAACAAATAAGGCAGAAAAGGTTTGCAGTTGTGCCATACTCTTTCCATTTTCCGATGATGGATTGAACAGAGCTCCGTGAGATGTTCAAAGCTTGGGATACACCGCCCTGCCACGCCCCTTAACCGTTTAAGGACCGCCTAACGACGATATACGTCGGCAAAATGGCACGGCTGGGCATAAGCACGTCCCCTATACGTCCCCTTTAAGATGTCCAGCCGTGGGTTGCGCGAGTGCCGGTGACCCGGTCCTGAGCTCCATGACCGTGCCCGTGGGACCCGCGGACCTGATCGCCGCCGGTGTCCCACGATTGGGTCACAGAGCTGAAGAACGGGGAGAGGTAAGTGTAAACAAACCTTTCCCCGTTCTTCCTAGTGAGAGTGTCACTGATCGTGTGTTCCCTGTCATAGGGAATGACGATCAGTGACTTCACATGCCAAGCCACGCCCCCCTACAGTAAGAATCACTCATTAGGTCACACTTAACCCCTTCAGCGCCCCTACAGGTTAACCCCTTCACTGCCAGTGTCATTTTCACAGTAATTAGTGCATTTTTATAGCCCTGATCGCTGTAAAAATGACAATGGTCCCAAAATGGTGTCAAAAGTGTCCGATGTGTCCGCCGTAATGTCGCAGTCTCGATAAAAATCGCAGATCGCCGCCATTGCTAGTTAAAAAAAAAAATATTAATAAAAATGCCATAAAACTATCCCCTATTTTGTAGACGCTATAACTTTTGCGCAAACAGATCAATAAACGCTTATTGCGTTTTTTTTTTTTACCAAAAATATGTAGAAGAATACGTATCGGCCTAAACTGAGGAAAAAAATTGTTTTTTTAATATATTTTTGGGGGATATTTATTATAGCAAAAAAGTAAAAAATATTGAATTTTTTTCCAAATTGTCGCTCTATCTTTGTTTATAGCGCAAAAAATAAAAACCACAGAGGTGATCAAATACCACCAAAAGAAAGCTCTATTTGTGGGGGGAAAAAAAGGACATCAATTTTGTTTGGGAGCCACGTCGCACGACCGCGCAATTGTCAGTTAAAGCGACGCAGTGCCGAAACGCAAAAAGGGGCCTGGTCCTTTAGCAACAAAATGGTCCGGGGCTGAAGCGGTTAAAGGAGAATTATATAAACAAAAATGATTTGTTAAACCCACAAGTGTTTTTTATTTAACACGACTTACTATTCCTTCATACTGGCTCTTGAAACTTAGAAATAAAAGGTTGAATGTTCACCATTTTTTTTTTTTGTGGCAGCTGCTAAAATATTCTCAGCACTTTTTTTTCTTGTTGTTTTTTTTCCTCACACGTGCATTTGGACTTATTTTTTTTTAAAGGTAACATTTTTTTGTTTTGAAAATTAAGCCCATAGGTGTGCTGCGTGCGTAAATTACGACCATGTGCTGGAGCCCCTTGAAATGCGCGGCGTAGGATTGCGGGTTCCATGCCCGGGCCGGCGGTGCCTGATGGCCAACCGTTCCAACGTCCCTCCGAAGAGAGAAATAAATCCCCCTTCCCCCGTATCGTCATCATGAGCATCGGCCTATAAAATCCATCAGTGTTTATCAACATTTAAAGACTGTGATTAAGCACTCTAAATGTTTTCGTTAGAATGCTTTTTAGTCTGTAATTTGCCCGCAACCTCAGCCTGCAGCCCTTTATGAGCTCGCTCAGCGGGGCTTCTTTTTTTTTTCCATGTCCATCATCAACTTGTAATTATTGCCGTTCTCAAAGCTATGCCAGATGGACTCCTCGGAAACACACACGGGGGAAGGCCGTGCCGGGGAAGTCAACAGACAAGATGGTGGAATGTTCGCAGCCCTACCACATGCCGAGAACCGCGCCGGGGGGGGGGGGCGACGCACGGAAGTTTTGTTGGCGCTTTCGGAAAACGAAAACAGAGGAAGTCTTGGTGGGTCGGGGCGAGAGCGGCTCGGCCGCCCGCGTTGGGATTCAGGTGGAGATATGTGGGTCTGTTTTTCGCACAGTAGGCGCTGTGAAAAGATACGCGGGGGAAAAAAGTCCGAAAAAAGGTTTTTCCGAAACGCTCGTCAAACTGGGCGCAAGTATGATCAGAAATGGGAGATGGCGGACGATACGGTTGTTTGAACTTGAAAATTGTTCTCTGCATAAGGAGATTTAGAAAATCCATTTTAGTTTCAATGTTTTTATTAATATTTTATCATAAAATAAAAAAAAAGGATATAAATAATGTTATTCAATAAAATGCATAAGAAATAGTACAAGGCATTCAATGTTCAAATCAATCTTCATAAATATGAATTGTAGTATATATATTGTGAACAGGCAGAATGTTTCAAATTATATGAACAGAATGAAATAATATAAACTAAACAAGATAATTCATATAATTCATATTATTTTGTAGCAAGTATAAATGAGATAAAAGGGAATAAGGGAAAGAGTGGACAATTGTTATCATGAAAAAAAACAATAACAATATTAAAGTTTCCAGCAAAGTATAAATCCCCAAGTCAAGTTAATAAATAGTAGAAATCGGGGGTATGATATTCTGAAGAGTTAGCAAAGTGTATCCAACTAGCCCAAGTTTTGTGGAATTTAAATGGTGAATCATTGGCCTGTTGTATCAAATCTTCCATTTCGGCAATTTTCTGGACTTTCTTTTAGAAAATCGATTTTAACGACCGTATATACTCAAGTATAAGCCGACCCGAATATAAGCCGAGGCACCTAATTTTACCACAAAAAAATGGGAAAACGTATTGACTCGAGTATAAGCCTAGGGTGTCCATCTGCATTCCTCACTGTGCCCATGCCTCACTGTGTCCATGCCTCACTGTGTCCATGCCTCACTGTGCCCATGCCTCACTGTGCCCATGCCTCACTGTGTCCATGCCTCACTGTGCTCATGCCTCACTGTGACCTTGCCTCACTGTGTCCATGCCTCACTGTGCTCATGCCTCACTGTGCCCATGCCTCACTGTGCCCATGCCTCACTGTGCCCATGCCTCACTGTGCTCATGCCTCACTGTGCCCATGCCTCACTGTGCCCATGCCTCACTGTGCCTATGACTAGACTGACGTTTAACATGGGAGTCTATGGAAGGGGTGCCCGGCTTTGAAAAATCAGTGCTCGCCGGCGGTAGGTCTCCCAGACACCAAACTGCACACTTGTAGAGGAGAAATGGGGCTACATGTGTGCCAAGTTCAGAGGACCTACGACTGTCTGGTACCGGGTCCCCAAAGTCACTGGAGAAATTACCGTTTAACATGGGAGTCTATGGAAGGGGTGCCCCGATTTTGAAAAATCGGTGCTCCCTGGCCGTATGTCCCTTTGGACAACAACATTTGCACACTTGTAGAGAAAGAGTGGGGCTACGTGTGTGCCAAGTTTGGGGTCCAGGGGACCTACGGCCAGCCGGTACCGGGTCCCTAAAGTCCGAGAGATTAGGCGCAAAAAGGTGACTCGAGTATAAGCCGAGGGGGGCATTTTCAGCACAAAAAAAATGTGCTGAAAAACTCGGCTTATACTCGAGTATATACTGTACTTACCGTAAACCGCCGTAGTTGTACATCGATAATTTGACGTCAAATATCGGGGTTATGGCAGGAGATAGCGGCCATAACCCCGGTATTTTCTGCAACGGCGGGCGGTCCTCTTTAGGATAAAAGTGGTCTCTGCAGCAGATTCGCCGCAAGATCACTTTTATCGGCGGCAGGAGGGGTGCTCCTTTGATCTGACTTTACACTCTCTGAATCAAAGAAGCATTAAAGTAGCGCAGGCACCGTTTCAAAGTTGCTGCGACTTTAGGTTGCATCGATTTGAAAGGGTGCTATTGAAAAGCATAGGCTGCGACTTGTCATGCGACTTTGGTTTTTTAGCGAATGCGCTCTCATGTCATTGTGGACAAATATGTGCAGTAACTGGGTGTTAAAACTTACCTTTCTTGCCACTGCATATACACACAGTGGGCGTTAAGGGGTTAAAATAATCCCCGGCGATCCTGCCATAAAGGCCCTTGTTCAGGCACTTCCTGTTATTGGGTGACAACACACTGTCTCTGTCTCCCAACTGTTCTCCTGTGTTGTCACCTTATCATTCCAGCTTCTGATGGAGGCTACAAGTGACCTCTTTAATCACGTTTCATGATTTTCCTCCTCCACCTCTCCTGATACACAAGGTTACATTTTTTTCCCCCAAAATAACTTTTTTTTTTGTGGGACCGTCCTCCTTATTGCTTGAAGAAGCATTGAGTGTTTTTATTGTTCTCTTAGTAGTATGTGGAGTTGTCTCCATCTCCAGGACCTGTGCTGGAGTTCTGGCAGGCTGTCCCGGCTCGGGTCTCTCCGGCGGAGGAGCTGAGAAAAGAGCGCCGAGCTCTAACCCCGAGTTCACCGTGTTATAGAGGCAGGGTGTTAGGTGTTTGAGAAGGCCAAAGCCTGTGTCTCTATCAGCGCTTAATGAAGCAAGACCTGCAACAGATAGCCGCTTTCAGCCCACAAAAGCTTTTAGATGTCTCCTTTTACTTTGATCCATTTCAGTTCATTTGAGCTGTGATGAGGTGACTCTACCTCGCTCTCTTCCCCCCTCAGATAAACCTCCTTTTTCCAGGAGGACAATAGGATCATTTTCCTGCCTTATCCTTAAACAAGTTTGGAGATCTTCAGTCAAGTTCTATTACAAGCCAGTAAAAGGGACGACTATCTCCCTCCTCTGGGAATAGTGGGGAGAGAATAGGCAGAGACGTTATTAAAAGTCCACAGCGAGGAACACACAGAAAATCTCTTTCCTTTCTTTCTTTGCTTTTCTTTTCTTTTCTTTTCTTCCTCTCTTTTTCTTTTCTTAGATCCTTTCTCCCGCCATGCCTTCCTTCCCTTCCATTCCCCCTCCCTGCCTTCCTTCCCTTCCATTCCCCCCTTCCTACCTTTCCTTTTCCCCTTTCCTGCTTTCCTTCCCTTCCCCCCTCCCAGCCGTCCTTCCCCCCTCCCTGCCTTTATTCACTTCCTTTCCCCCCTCCCTGCCTTCCTTCCCTTCCATTCCCCCTCCCTGCCTTCCTTCCCTTCCATTCCCCCCTTCCTACCTTTCCTTTTCCCCTTTCCTGCTTTCCTTCCCTTCCCCCCTCCCAGCCGTCCTTCCCCCCTCCCTGCCTTTATTCACTTCCTTTCCCCCCTCCCTGCCTTCCTTCCCTTCCATTCCCCCTCCCTGCCTTCCTTCCCTTCCATTCCCCCCTTCCTACCTTTCCTTTTCCCCTTTCCTGCTTTCCTTCCCTTCCCCCCTCCCAGCCGTCCTTCCCCCCTCCCTGCCTTTATTCACTTCCTTTCCCCCCTCCCTGCCTTCCTTCCCTTCCATTCCCCCTCCCTGCCTTCCTTCCCTTCCATTCCCCCCTTCCTACCTTTCCTTTTCCCCTTTCCTGCTTTCCTTCCCTTCCTTCCCCCCTCCCAGCCTTCCTTCCCAGCCTTCATTCCCCCCCTCCCTGCCTTCATTCACTTCCTTTCCCCCCTCCCTGGCTTCTCTCTCTTCGGTTCCCCCCTCCCTGTCTTCCTTCCCTTCCTTTCCTTTCCCCCCTCCCTGCCTTCCTTCAATTCCTTTCCCCCCTCCCTGCCTTCCTTCCCTTCCATTCCCCCCTCCCTTTCACCCTCCCTGGCTTCTATCCCTTCCTTTCCACCTTCCTGCCTTCCTTCCCTTCCTTTCCCCCCTCCCTGCCTTCCTTCCCTTCCATTCCCCCCTCCCTTTCACCCTCCCTGGCTTCTATCCCTTCCTTTCCACCTTCCTGCCTTCCTTCCCTTCCTTTCCCCCCTCCCTGGCTTCCTTCCCTTCCTTTCCCCCTCCCTCCCTTCCTTCTCTTCCTTTCCCCCCTCCCTGCCTTTCTTCCCTTCCTTTCCCCCCTCCCTGCCTTTCTTCCCTTCCTTTCCCCCCTCCCTGCCTTCCTTCCCTTTCTTTCCCCCCTCCCTGGCTTCTATCCCTTCCTTTCCCCCCTCCCTGCCTTCCTTCCCTTCCTTTCCCCCCTCCCTGGCTTCCTTCTATTCCTTTTCCCCCGTCCTTGTCTCAGGCCCATATCCCTGGCCCATGTCCCTGGCCCATGTCTCAGACCCATGTTCAAATTCCCATTGCTCCAGTCCCTGCTCTACCTGCACACCCTCTGGGACAGCTTGACACGAGTCATGTGACAGGAGAGGGGATATGTGGTGAGGAGAAGAGGGGTCCTGTGGTTAAATTTGGTGTCACCTTTTCAGAGTTCCTCATCTGTGGTCTCTCAGGTAGAAGTTGGACTTGTCACTAGTTAGATGAGCTCTTCTTCGTGTCTATAGGATTTCTATTTTACACATGTGATCCTAGAGATGTATTTCTTCAGATGTCCTCAGAATGAGTCAAACTGATCTTCTGAGCAGTAGTGTATTTAGGTTTTGTGCTGCCCTAGGCCTGACTAAACTCGTGCACCCCCTAATTTAAATATGACCCACCCCTTCCTGCAAAGGCCACACCCCTTGCAGTTTAAGACCCACCCTAAAAAATTTGTGTGGGGACACTAGTTATGAGGGCCTGGGGGGGCAATGGATTCCCTTAATTTGCATAGATTTCCTCTCACTTCCTGTTTGGCTATGGGGCAGGAAGTGAAGGGAAATCTCTGCATTGGGACAGGGATGGTAAAAAATAAACTGTCCGGGGCTCTAACCCTCCATTACTCTATCCAAAATGAAAAAAAAAGTGTTGCCTATAGTTCTACGTTAAGCACAAATTTCTGATAATTTTATGGAGAGGACTAAGAAGATATAACAATGCCAATGGTGCAGCAGAAAACATATAGCACAGTGAGGAGGGTTTGTGGTCCAGGTTGATAGGACAGTCAAAATTAGAAAATTAGAAGCACCGCCCCCCCATAGTTGCGGAATGCTGGCCGCCCGCATACCGGAAGCAGTGCGGCTGCTTTATGGGAGCGCTAGAATAATTTACCTCTCTGCCCAGTCCGCCCCATAAGACTGGAGCTACACTAACAGTGTAGCGCAAGCCGGCGGGGACTCTTTCCGTGCTGCCCCCCTGCAAAGTGCTGCCCTAGGCCTGGGCCTTGTTGGCCTAGGCCAGGATACAGCGTTGCTCCTACGGGACACCAATGCGGGCACGCTCCTGTGTTCTGCTGCATCTGTTGACACAGACAGCAGGACTCGGCTCCGCCCCCCAGCACCCACATCATTGGATTTGATTGACAGCAGCGGGAGGCAATGGCTACGCTGATATCATTTTAAAAGTACAAATACCCAACAAGTGGCTGAGAATTTGGATTTAAAAAAATAATAATTCAGGAATTAAAGAAAAAAGAAAAAAAGTACATTCTTAAGTGGATGCGTCATCACTCTGATTCTGCATCTATCACCTGCTGGCTCCCCACTAAGAGCTGAGTGATCAAACACCGCTGATCACTCAGTTCTCCCCTCTGCTCTGAGCAGAGAGCTGTGACTGTCATGCCCCGTACACACGACCCGTTTTCCTGTTGGAAAAAGTCAGATGAGAGCTTTTGACCGGGAATCCCGACCGTGTGTATGCTCCATCAGACTTTTTCCAACAGGAAAATTGCTGGAAAAAGATAAAGAGCAGGATCTCTTTTTTCCCGTCAGGAAAAAAACTGTTCGGAATTTCTGCTCGTGTGTACAAATCCCAACGCGCAAAATTCCTACGCATGCATCACCGCGTTCTTGGCAGTCAAAAGTTAATTGAACTTTTGTGTGACCGCGTGTATGCAAGGCAGGCTTGAGAGGAATTCCGTCGGGAAAACCATTGTTTTTTTTTTCCCGACGGGAAAACCGCTCGTGTGTACAGGGCATTAGTCACTCTCTGCTCTGTCCCTCCAATGCTACCGGGCACAACATGGACATTTTAGTTTGCTTAATCAGAAAATTAGAAGCACCGCCCCCCCCCCCCCCACAGTTGTGGAATGCTGGCCGCCCGCATACCGGAAGCAGTGCGGCTGCTTTATGGGAGCGCTAGAATAATTTACCTCTCTGCCCAGTCCGCCCCATAAGACTGGAGCTACACTAACAGTGTAGCGCAAGCCGGCGGGGACTCTTTCCGTGCTGCCCCCCTGCAAAGTGCTGCCCTAGGCCTGGGCCTTGTTGGCCTAGGCCAGGATACAGCGTTGCTTCTGAGACCCGGGTCTGCCAATGAATGTTCTCCGGTCATCACCGGGCACGGTGCAGGAATTTAAATCCTCTGAAGAGGGACAGAGCTAGTGATGGATTGGTGGGTAATGTGGCATGCTGAAGGAGGGCCTGTAATGAGCTTTTAATTAGGTCTGCTGGGTACTTGACCCTCTTGTACGAGGGACTTAGCCCTGGATGATGGATGTAATGGGCAGATGTCAAGGTGGCTGCCAAAGTGTAGAAGATCCTATAGCCAGGTTCTCTTTTGCTCATCACCATTGCTCACGGTGAACCTCCCGAAATGATATCTTACAGCAAATTATTCCTAGATTGGCTCCTTAAAGTGTATGTAGGAGAAAAGTTTAAAAAATAAAATAGAACATCTGTCGTTTTCCCATATTTTAAGCCTTTAAAGAAGGTAAGTACAGAAAAATACTTGTCGATCAGCCAGAAATCGAGTGTTCCCCTAACTATCTGTAGGACTATCCCCGTACGAGATGCTGGAAAATTAAGGCCTATCATACATTTCCCAGGGATGACCTTCCCTTTAGCTGGACACACCAATGGTCAGGGCCATCTTAATAAATGGGCACTCCTGGGCACTGCCCAGGGGCCCCAGGTGCATGGAGGGCCCATGATCAGGGCCAGGAAAAGGGGGGCAGGATCTGTGTTGGGGGTGCACTGGCAATTTGGCTTCTTTTGAAAGGAATAACTGCAGTGTCACTCCTGTGAGAAGGAGCTGCAGCTGACTTCTGCTGGAGAGAGGATCAGCTTTCTCCTCCCTCCTGCAGGGGGTGAAAGAGAGCAGGCACTGAGACTGAGAACTCACCTCAGTCTCAGCCTGGGAGAGGAAGGAGGAGATACCCTTTTATTGCAGGTGGGAACAGCAATTGTGATATGTGAGTACAAGGGGAAAAGGGGGGGGGGCACAACTCTGATGTTTGGGGATGCTGTGATGAGGAACTTGATGTACTGGGGCACTGTGATGGGGGAACCTGAAGTATGGGGGCACTGTGATGGGGACAAATAAAATATGGGGACACTGTTATGATTGGGAACCTGATTAAAGGGGGCACTGTGATGGGGACACCCAATGCAGGCTGGTAGGGGCCCTAGTGCCCAGGGGCCCATGATGCTATTAAGATAGCACCGCCAATGGTGATGATAGGTAAGCCCCAATTAAAGAGGGGTTTAGATTCAGGCCACCTATGCGGCCAATCGGTATCCTCCTTTCTCCTGCTCTGTTAGTCACTGGCCAGAGAGAAAGGCGGGGTCATAATACCTGGGCTGTGTGGCCTCGGGTGGTCAAAGGGGCCACCTTCCAGGGCTATGTTCCTAACTTGTTTGGCCTTACAACACATTTTCTGTTTGTGCACTAAAATCCAACCAGGGTTGTCAGCCCTGCCTGCTGGAACTTCAAAACTCTGCCTATCCCCGCCCTTCTCACTATGCCTTGAGTTTGCCTATACACTGCGTGTAGCAAAAGGGCTCATGGGAGTGGTCGTTTTTAGGGGTGTGCTTACTGTACATCAGTAGGAACGGACTGGCTTCCCAGCAGCTCTGCTCCTGGTGTCAATGTCACAGGGATGATGTCACTAGCCTGTAGGCAGGTGCAGCTAGCTTGTCTGCCACTAGGTGGCTCTGTGCCAGGATAGTGTCTGGTTACAGCCGATAGTGTCATCAGGTGGTAGGCCCCCTTTCAGTGAGAGCCCTCCTGTAGTGATGTAATCGGTGAGTCAGTGCCCACATATACGCCTGGTCGGGGGAGCCCTAGTGCAGGTGGGGCATGGGAGCCAAACACCCCACATCTATACAAAGGTAGGCAGCAAGTGGAAGCCCTGGGTGGGACTGGAGGCTGGGGAGACATAGACCTGCACCCAGAAGAGCCAATTGTAAACTTCCTAATCCTTATAGAGGTGGGGGCTAGGGTGGGTTGCAAAACGCCTTTTAGGTCAGGCCAATAGTTCCCTGTGTGAACTTACCCCCCTGGGAGGATCCTGGGAGAGGTGTACCTATGGAGGAGGTGACCAAAGAGTTCCTATCCCAGTGATTACTAATGACCCTGGGTGGAGAAAGACTATTAGGCGAAGATGGCTTACTTTAATGGCTGCATGATGCTTTCACATGTGACTACTGTGAACCGTCCACTAAATGTGATTTACTGTCAAGTGACCCCAGATAGCATGCTGGTGTGATGTGATTGTGTCATTTTCCAAATGCCACCAGTAAAGTGGCATGTGAAAAATGGCACAAACAGTATCCTTTGGGGATATAAACCTTAAGGGCCGGGAATGTTGGCAGGAGGCCTCCGGTATGGATTGGGGCGCAAGATGATAAAGGGTTAAAGCCTCAGCAGGAGGGTCTCTGTTCTAACAGGGAAGGAGCAGGGCAGGGACTCGTACTCTTGGCATCAATGTGTAGCCAATTGCAGGCCCCTACCTACAAGCCTGGTGATGATGTCACAGGGATGATGTCACAAGCCTGGTGATGATATCACAGGGATGATGTCACAAGCCTAGTGATGATGTCACTGGGATGATGTCACAAGCCAAGTAATGATGTCACAGGAATTATGTCACAAGACTGGTGATGATGTCACAGGGATGATGTCACAAGCCTGGTGATGATGTCACAGGGATGATGTCACAAGCCTGGTGATGATGTCACAGGGATGATGTCACAAGTCCAGCGATCATGTCACAGGAATTATGTCACAAGCCTGGTGAAGATGTCACAATCCTAGCAATGATGTCACAGGGATGATGTCACAAGCCTAGTGATGTCACAGGGATGATGTCACAAGCCTAGTGATGTCACAGGGATGATGTCACAAGCCTAGTAATGATGTCACAGGGATGATGTCATAAGCCTAGTGATGATGGCACAGGGATGATGTCACAAGCCTAGTAATGATGTCACAGGGATGATGTCACAAGCCTAGTGATGATGTCACAAGCCTAGTGATGATGGCACAGGGATGATGTCACAAGCCTAGTGATGATGTCACAGGGATGATGTCACAAGCCTAGTGATGATGTCACAAGCCTAGTGATGATGGCACAGGGATGATGTCACAAGCCTAGTGATGATGTCATAAGCCTAGTGATAATGGCACAGGAATGATGTGGCAAGCCTAGTGATAATGGCACAGGAATGATGTCACAATCCTGGTGATGATGTCACAGGGATGATGTCACAAGCCTAGTGATGATGTCACAGGGATGATGTCACAAGCCTAGTGATGATGTCACAAGCCTAGTGATGATGGCACAGGGATGATGTCACAATCCTGGTGATGATGTCACAGGGATGATGTCACAAGCCTAGTGATGATGTCACAGGGATGATGTCACAAGCCTAGGGATGATGTCACAGGGATGATGTCACAATCCTAGTGATGATGTCACAGGGAGTAATAAAAGCTGTTTCTTGCTACAGGAACAAAATAAAATAAAAGGACAAGGCTGGCACATGATCGAGAGGGGAAGAGGGAGGTTTTGGGGTAAATGTGGTCAATGCATGCACATGCACTTTACCTTTCACAAACTGTAAGATATAAGAAGCCGACCAATCAGAGAGCAATGTGATCAATATTGGTGATGAGTGTTGCCCTCTGGAGACGACAATTCTGAACTCAGCAAAAGGTGTTAATTCGCTTTCAGAAAAGACGTGTGACATCTTGGGAAGGAATCCGCCCCCCCCCCCCCCCCCCCACGTAGAGGAGTTTTTGTGTGGCTGTTATAGATATAATTCTATTATTGTCGATTCCTATACATATCAGCATCGGCCCTTTGGTAACATTAGTGCCCCCGGACTCGAATTTCACCCGAGCGCGGTGTGTGAATCGCTGATTCTAGGAGCTGATAGCAGACACAAGACCCCGTTCCCACAGTGTGCCTTTCCCCGCCCGCCCGAGCTGCTCGGAGATATGAGAACTTCCCACAGTGTGCCTTTCCCCGCCCGCCCGAGCTGCTCGGAGATATGAGAACTTTTGAAGGTCACCGATTGTTAATGTCGCCTCGTTTTGCCCCCACCCTATTTTGGGATGACAGTAATGAACTCTCTGCATTGTATTTAGACTGGAAACCAGTTTACGCTACAAAATCGCCTCTACTGGTGTTAAAGACCAGTAAAGACAAGCACAGCCATAGGGGGGGGGGGGCACCCTTCTCTACCACCAAATTGTCCAAAAATTCACAGACCTTCAGGAAACGACATAGACCAAAAGGGAAACCCCCAAAATACTTACCTTACTCTGGAAATCGTCCCAATTCAGACCCCCCACACTGACTGTGCTTGGTCACATGGTCTTTGAGGAAGGGGCTTAGGGCTTTGATATTTAGGCAGAGCCAACCAATCAGAAGCTTTGAAGAACTAGAAGAATTTTAGAAGAATGGTGAGCATTTCTGTCTTTTGCTTTTTCGCAGATTCCGAAAAAGGTGATTAGGATTAGACATGTGCACTGCCAAAAAATGTGTTCGTTTTCGTTTCATTCGTTTTTTTTTTTTGTTTTTTTTTCGTTTTTCAGGTCATTCATTATGATCGCAATTCGTAAATTCGAAAACTCGAAAATCCGAAAATAAGAAAGGAAATCCGAATATTCGAAAGAATAACTTACTATTAAATTATAGGTATTGGAATTTCCTTTCAAATTTGGCTGTGAGTGAACGTAAGGAATACGAATTTATCCGAAGTTACAGATTATCCGAAATAACGAATGCCGCATCTAAATGAATGGAACGGAACAAATTAATAATAAATAATAATAATACATTTTTTTTTTATTATTAATATTGTTATTTATTATTATTACGTTATTCGTTATATGGGCTGTATTTTAGCTCGGTAAAAAAAAAAAAGAAGCTGTACTGAGCTTTTTCAAGCTGTCGTGTGCAAGAGGCCTAACATATTGTGAACGCAAGCAGTTTTCCCGCATGCAAATAAATAATGCTCAAACAGGAGTACCATTTGTAAGAGGCCTAACTCATGAATTGGTTTCCTCCAGCAGTGCATAAAACGGCCACTTGTAGACTCCACTGGTAGCCCATGTGACAGGGTGACAACCAGGGGCATCGTTAGGGGGGGGCTGGGGGGGCTGGAGCCCCAAATGGGTCCCCGAAAAGCCCAGAGCCTCAGTCTCAGGCATGCAGTGTTTAATTGTTAGGCCTGAGCGCCGCCGAGCAGGGACCATTCTGATCCCGAGAGCCGCGGAGCGTGGCCGAGTGACATAGCAGGTCCCGCCTTCTGGAGCCTCTAGCGCCTATGATGGACGTCCCACTGGTCCAATTCCGAGACAGCGGGACGTGTGACGTCCATCATAGGCGCTGCAAGCTCCAGAAGGCTGGAATTACTATGCCGCCACCGCCACGCCACGCCACATCCCCGCTCGGCGTTCGGTTCGGCGGCTCTCCTCTCCTCCTCGGCTCCTCCTCTGGCTGCATCTCTATGATGATGGGCATTGGGCACACCGGCGCCGCACACCACGGCTAAACTGAGGTAGGTCAGTGAGTGTGTATATAGGTCACCAGAGGTCAGTGTATGTAGGTCATGCAGGTCAGTGTAATGGTCAGTGTGTCAGGCAGGTGAGTTTAGTGGTCAGCATTGATGGGCACTGATAAGCCACAAACCCCCCCCCCCCAGCCTTGGACTTCGGGCCGAAGCCCTTGGTCTTTTTGCCACCTAGCAACGCCCCTGGTGACAACGCTGGAGAGATATTAGTAGGCGGGGACAGAGCGTTGTCACCTAATAACAGGAAGTTCCCAGGCAAGGACCTTCATGGTGGGACGGTAAAAGATGATTTTAATGAAAGCGGTAGATTTCAAACAAATAATTATCACATGGGATTGTAGCGATTGGGTTTCCTGGAATGATTTGTTTCCTTTTCATTGTCTTCTGGATAAGGTTCGCGGTGAATGATCCTCCTTCGCCGTCTGGACTTGCTGCATAAACTCTTCCAATTTCAAAGAGTTTCTTTTTTTTTTCCCCTTCCTTGTAACCGGCTTAACCATCTCTGCATTAGAGAGCGCCTTCCCAATCGTCTATAAAATGTTGTCCAAACAGAGCGCAGCGCCCTCCAAAGGCCTCCCCTCCTCCGCCTTCACCTAAGTATCTGCGGCATTGAGGAACTTTAATGTGTAATCTTCTAGTAGGAAGTTATTCATCTTTATTGCCAGTCACTTCTCAGTGGTGGCCGGCTTGCTACATTGTTTCTTTATAGCTCCTGTGTTTAGTTGTTCTTTGACATGATAGAAGTCAGCTGTGGTTCAATGAGATCACTATTTGTGAAGCCTAATTGTTTCCTTCAGATAGGCCCTCCATTTATTTTTTTCTCTCCTTTTATGAGCGAGCTGCCTGGAAAAATGAACTCAAAAGGGATTCGGCTCTCGGCTGTTAATTAAGCTCTTCTGCAAACACATTAGCGGGATAGGTCACCCGACAGGCGAGTGTTAAGTGCATCATTACAAGGGAATTTTTCATCTCAAAGACCCTATTTAACGAGTTAGGAAGTCAGGAGGCCGGGCCGGCCTTGGGTGATATGGGGCCCTCTGCTAGATTCTACTTCCAGATCCTCATCCCGGTGAAGAGAAGGAGAACATTTATATCCAATCACTGAAATCAGCTTTAGCTTTTTTTTTTTTTTTTTTTTTTATTAAAGATTGCAAAAAAGATGAGAGAGACATAGATATATTGTGAACCCGATGACAATTTTTATTGCACGCACAAGTCAACACATTTCGAGCCCCCCCCCCCCTTCATCAGTGCCTGGAAATAAGAAATAAGATAATATAAAATAACAGAGGATAAAGTCAGTGACGGCCCATCCATTTGGGGCACACGGGCGCCTCCCCCCTATCCATGCGTCCGGCCCTCTTATCTACATACAGGGCGCTGGAGTATGGATTCCAATGGAGGGGTGTTTGAAGCACATGCTTCAAAGTAGGCTTCAAAAAGCTGGCTGTGTGACGATTTCACACTAAATCTCCTCCCTGCCAACCAGGAAGCAGGTCGTGAGACCCGCTTCCCGATTGGCCAAAAATGGCAGGCGATCCTATTGGACGCCATGCTTGAGGATAATGGAGCCACTGCCCGCAGCCCACCACCTAGATGGGGTCTGCCGTGCTCGAGGATACCGGAGACGCTGCCCTCCACCCGCCACCTAAATGGGGTCGGCCATGCTTGAGAAAACTGCAGCGGCTGCCCTCCACCCGTCACCTAGATGGGGTCCGTCGTACGCGAGGATACCGAAGCCACAGACCGCCACCTAGATTGGGTCCGCCGCGCTCAAGGACAACGGAGCCACTGCCCGCATCCCGCCACCTAGATTGGGTCCGCCATGCTCAAGGATACCGGAGCCGCTGGCCTCCACCCGCCACCTAGATGGGGTCTGCCATGTTCGAGGATACCAGAGACACTGCCCTTCACCTGTCACCTAGATGGGGTTCGCCATGCTCGAGGATACCGGAGCCGCTGGCCTCCACCCACCACCTAGATGGGGTCCGCCATGCTCGAGGATACCGGAGCCGCTGGCCTCCACCCGCCACCTAGATAGGGTCTGCCATGCTCGAGGTTACCAGAGACGCTGCCCTTCACCCGTCACCTAGATGGGGTTCGCCATGCTCGAGGATACCGGAGCCGCTGGCCTCCACCCACCACCTAGATGGGGTCCGCCATGCTCGAGGATACCGGAGCCGCTGGCCTCCACCCGCCACCTAGATAGGGTCTGCCATGCTCGAGGTTACCAGAGACGCTGCCCTTCACCCGTCACCTAGATGGGGTTCGCCATGCTCGAGGATACCGGAGCCGCTGGCCTCCACCCGCCACCTAGATGGGGTCCGCCGTGCTCGAGGATATCTTGTATGAGATACTTTCTCATACAAGAACATGGTACAGCAGCCACATATCAGGAATATGAAGTGTTGGGATAACAAATGCTTTAAAGAGCCTATTTAATGATCTGGGAAGGTAGGATGTGGAGCTGGGAAAAAATATAACAAAGGAAAAAAAAACAATGGGATGAAGATCTAGTTAAGATTTTAGGGTGCCCTTGTGAAAAATATAGACACAGTGTTACAGTTTATAAAAAAAGATCCTCTATATAAAATATCTAACATAGAAATGACATGATAGCAATATATTTTCAAGGAGTAGAGAAATCTAAACGGACCCCGAGGAACCATAAAATACACAATGTAATAAAAATAAAAGATAATAATGAGATAATTTAAGAATAATAAGGAGTGTAAATAATTATAATTCTTACATTATAAGTACATTTTTACTGCACACAACAGGTCACAAGAAAAAAGTCAACGCATTTCGGGGTCCCCCGAAGATAATATAAAATAACATATAGATCTAGTTAAGAAGGAGCATCTTAGGATGTTCTTGTACAAAATATAGATACAATGTTAAATATATAAATCTAGGTATATTAAAAATGATCTCTTTCCTTTCTTTTTTTCTTTTTTTTTTCAGTCTTACCGTCCCGTGTGACAGCTTGTCTCTACATTGTTAATATACTTGAAAAATCACTCTACCTTATAAAATTTGATTTAAAAAAATGATCATGTGTACATAATGTATAACATAGACATATCATGGTATTAATATTGCATTTGCAAGGGGAGACAAATATGAAAAGATCCCAGGGAAAGAGAAAAATATAATGATATAATAAAAAATAAGCTAATAATGTGGTAATGCTAAGAATAATAATTCATAGAGAGTATAAATATTTATAAGTTATCAGTAATAGTCTGAAAATCCTATCGAAAAATATCATTCTCAAGGTAACTCATAATATAAATAAAAATAATAATTCAAATGTAGACGATTATCACTGTAATCTTTCACCTGTAATAAATAAATAAAATATAGTGATATAATAAAAACAAGACAATAATGAGGTAATACTAAAAATAATAATTGATACAGAGTATAAATAATTATAGTTACCGTATATACTTGAGTATAAGCCAACCCGAAAATAAGCCGAGGCACCTAATTTTACCACAAAAAAACTGGGAAAACGTATTGACTCGAGTATAAGCCTAGGGTGTCCATCTGCATGCCTCACTGTGTCCATGTGCATCCCTCACTGTGCCCATGCCTCACTGTGCCCATGCCTCACTGTGCCTCACTGTGTCCATGCCTCACTGTGCCTCACTGTGTCCATGCCTCACTGTGCCCATGCCTCACTGTGCCCATGCCTCACCTTTAACATAGGAGTCTATGGAAGGGGTGCCCATCTTTGAAAAATCGGTACTCCCCGGCCGTAGGTCCCCCAGACAACAAACTTTGGACACTTGTAGAGAAGAAATGGGGCTAGATGTGTGCCAAGTTTGGGGTCCAGCGGACCTACGACCGTCCGGTACTGGGTCCCCAAATTCACTGGAGAAATTACCGTTTAACATGGGAGTCTATGGAAGGGGTGCCCTGCTTTGAAAAATCGGTGCTCCCCGACCGTAGGTCCCCCGGACAACAAACTTTGCGCTCTTGTAGAGAAATAGTGGGGCTATATGTGTGCCAAGTTTGGGGTCCAGGGGACCTACAGCCTGGCCGGTACCTGGTCCCGAAATCCGGGAGATCAGGCGCAAAAGGGTGACTCGAGTATAAGCCGAGGGGGGGCATTTTCAGCACAAAAAAATGTGCTGAAAAACTCGGCTTATACTCGAGTATATACGACATGTGTTATAAGTAGTAGTCAATAAAACATACAAAAAAATAAATATTTTTTATTTTCTTTAAGGTAACTAATGTGAATGTACAATGTATATGTAAAGCGCTGCGTAAATTGATGGCGCTTGATAAGTACCTGAAATAAATAAATAAAATATAGTGATATAATAAAAACAAGATAATCATGAGGTAATACTAAAAATAATAATTAATACAGAGTATAAATAATTATAGTTTTATGTGTTATAAGTAATACTCAATAAAACTTACAAATACAATTTTTTTTTAAGGTAACTCATTAAAAGTTTAATTTATAATATAAAGAAACATCATAATTTAAAATCTGATTATCAATGTAATAAGAAAAATTCAGCCCATAAGTCCCTATTTTACAAGCTAGGAAGATAGGAGGTGGGTCCAGACTTAGGGGATATGGGGGCCGCTGCTAAATTTTGCTTCAGGACTCCCGATTGGTGAAGAAGTTGGAAATTGTCATTGAAGTTAGAAAAAATGTGAACCCAATCATTAAAATCTCATTCAAGATTTAGAGCATAGCTAAAGCCGAGACTTTTGAAAATAACGTTGGACAGAGGAGAGATTGTTATTTTTTATTTTTTTTAATAATGTGAAGATGGATGAGATATCACAAGAAAAAGTCAGCGCGTTTCGCCCCCCCCCCCTTTCATCAGGGCTGGGAAATAAGATAACATAAGATAACAAGGAGTATTTTAGGAATTAATAAAGAAACAATTTAATGTAAAAACCATAGCAATACCTCCCAACTCGAGGACTTGAGAAATAGGGAGGTCTTAGTGCATAGATGTCAATTGCACTTAATATTGGGTGTGGCTGAAAGAGGCATTGGTAAAGATACATCAGTGAGGGGGGGGAGGGGATTTGCCTCTGTGGGTGGTCAGCGGGAGGAAAAATGCCCCTGTTTTGGTGGTCAGTGGGGGAAAGAATCCTGATATCTGTGGTCAGTGGGAAGACAGTGCTGCATTATCAGTAGTTGGTGGGAGAATCCTCCATTATGGGTGATCAGTGGGAGGACAATGCTCCATTGTCAATAGTCAATGGAAGGACAATGCTACATCATTGGTGGTCAGTGGGAGGAGAGTGTTTCCTTATGGGTGCATAGTGGGAGGACAATGTTCCATCATGGGTGGTCAGTGGGGAGACAATCATTCATTTTGGGTGGTAAGTGGGAGGAGAGTTCTTCCTTATGGGTGGACAGTGGAAGGACAATGCTCCATCATGGGTGATCAGCAGGAGTACAATGCTTCATCATGGGTGGTCAATGGGAGGACAGCGCCTCTTTGTTGGTGATCAAGGGATGAATAATGCCACATAGTCAGGGGCAGGAGAATACCCCATCACTTGTGGCCAGTGGGAGGACAATGTTGGTGAAGATCACGGGGTAGGGAATGCCATATTGTTGGTGGCCAGTGGAAGGAAAACACCCTGTTTTGGGTGGTGAGTGGAAGGACAATGTCCCATTGTTGTGGGTCAAGGGGAGGAGATTACTCCATCATTGGTGGTCAGGGAGAGGAGAATGCCTCATTACTGGTGGTAAGGGAGAGGAGATTGACCCATTGCTGGTGGTCAGGGGAGGTTAATGCCCCATTGCTGGTGGTTAGGGGAGGTGAATGCCCCATTGCTGGTGGTCAGGGGAGGAGAATGCCCCATTGCTGGTGGTCAGGGGAGGAGAATGCCCCATTGCTGGTGGTTAGGGGAGGTGAATGCCCCATTGCTGGTGGTTAGGGGAGGTGAATGCCCCATTGCTGGTGGTCAGGGGAGGAGAATGCCCCATTGCTGGTGGTTAGGGGAGGTGAATGCCCCATTGCTGGTGGTTAGGGGAGGTGAATGCCCCATTGCTGGGGATCAGGGGAGGTGAATGCCCCGTCATTGGTGGTAAGGGAGAGATATTGCCCCTTTGCTGGTGCTCAGGGGAGGGGAATGCCCCATTGCTGGTGGTCAGGGGAGGAGAATGCCCCATTGCTGGTGTACAGGGGAGGAGAATGCCCGATTGCTGGTGCTCAGGGGAGGAGAATGCCCCATTGCTGGTGGTCAGGGGAGGTGAATGCCCCATTGCTGGTGGTCAGGGGAGGTGAATGCCCCATTGCTGGTGGTCAGGGGAGGAGAATGCCACATTGCTGGTGGTCAGGGGAGGTGAATGCCCCATTGCTGGTGGTTAGGGGAGGTGAATGCCCATTGCTGGGGGTTAGGGAAGGTGAATGCCCCATTGCTGGTGGTTAGGGGAGGTGAATGCCCCATTGCTTGTAGTCAGGGGAGGTGAATGCCCCGTCATTGGTGGTAAGGGAGAGGATATTGCCCCTTTGCTGGTGCTCAGGGGAGGGGAATGCCCCATTGCTGGTGGTCAGGGGAGGTGAATGCCCCATTGCTGGTGGTCAGAGGAGGTGAATGCCCCATTGCTGGTGGTCAGGGAGGAGAATGCCCCATTGCTGGTGGTCAGGGGAGGTGAATGCCCCATTGATGGTGGTTAGGGGAGGTGAATGCCCATTGCTGGGGGTTAGGGAAGGTGAATGCCCCATTGCTGGTGGTTAGGGGAGGTGAATGCCCCATTGCTTGTAGTCAGGGGAGGTGAATGCCCCATCATTGGTGGTAAGGGAGAGGATATTGCCCCTTTGCTGGTGCTCAGGGGAGGGGAATGCCCCATTGCTGGTGGTCAGGGGAGGAGAATGCCCCATTGCTGGTGTACAGGGGAGGAGAATGCCCCATTGCTGGTGCTCAGGGAAGGAGAATGCCCCATTGCTGGTGGTCAGGGGAGGTGAATGCCCCGTTGCTGGTGGTCAGGGGAGGTGAATGCCCCATTGCTGGTGGTCAGGGGAGGAGAATTCCCCATTGCTGGTGGTCAGGGGAGGTGAATGCCCCATTGCTGGTGGTCAGGGGAGGTGAATGCCCCATTGCTGGTGGTTAGGGGAGGTGAATGCCCCATTGCTGGTGGTCAGGGGAGGAGAATGCCCCATTGCTGGTGGTCAGGGGAGGAGAATGCCCCATTGCTGGTGGTCAGGGGAGGAGAATGCCCCATTGTTGGTGGTCAGGGGAGGTGAATGCCCCTTTGCTGGTGGTCAGGGGA
Source organism: Rana muscosa (assembly GCA_029206835.1). Taxonomy (NCBI): domain Eukaryota; kingdom Metazoa; phylum Chordata; class Amphibia; order Anura; family Ranidae; genus Rana; species Rana muscosa. The sequence goes on from JARGYO010005628.1 coordinate 3,668,792, forward strand.
GGTGAATGCACCATTGCTGGTGGTCAGGGGAGGAGAATGCCCCATTGTTGGTGGTCAGGGGAGGAGAATGCCCAATTGTTGGTGGTCAGGGGAGGTGAATGCCCCGTCATTGGTGGTAACGGATAGGAGATTGCCCCTTTGCTGGTGGTCAGGGGAGGAGAATGCCCCATTGCAGGTGGTCAGGGGAGGAGAATGCCCCATTGCTGGTGGTCAGGGGAGGAGAATGCCCCATTGCTGGTGGTCAGGGGATGTGAATGCCCAATTGTTGGTGGTCAGGGGAGGAGATTGCCCCATCAGGGGATATAAATGTCTCAGGCCTCGTACACACGACCGAGTTTCTCGGCAAGAACCAGCAAGAAACTTGCTGGCAGAGATTTCTTGCCGAGAAACTCGTTCGTGTGTATGGTTTCTCGTCAAGAAAACCGACAAGTAATCTCGACGAGAAAATAGAGATCCGGCTCTCTATTTTCTCGTCGAGATTCTCGTCAGCCTGTTTCTCGACGAGAAAAGTGAGTGTGTGTACACTTACCTGTCCTCCCGGAAGCCCGCGCATGTTCGAAATGAATTCGACGCATGCGCGGTAGCTTCCTAGGCATAGGTAGGGTATACCAAGATGGCGGCGACGGCATCGAATGTGACGAGCGCATGCTCGACGTAGTCGATGACGTCACCGCGTACGCTCCATTCAAAGAACCGCGGGTTCCATGAAAGGAGCGTGTGTACACTCGGCCGGGACAAGTTTCTTGTCCAAGAATCTCGTCGAAAAAAACGACATGTTTTTTTCGACGAGAATCTCGGCCGTGTGTACGAGGCTTCAGTATCAGTGGTCAGGGGAGGAGATTGCCCCATTAGGGGATATAAATGTCTCAGTATCAGTGGTCAGCCTTGCAAGAGCAAGCCCTTCAATCAGTTAGGCCAGGGGACCTCTTTACTTCTATAGCACAACATGTCCTGGACCCTCAGGACTGCAATATTCTGTTCAGATACCCGGACAGTCCTGCAGCATGTAGAACTTTTGGGAACATTGCTTGTCTCAGGGAACAGCAGTGATCATCCCAGCGTGTTGATATATCTCCCACCCGGGGACGTCCCGCTGCACCCCCCAGACATGAGATTATGTCTCTTCTGGACCAACCATAACTTTTCGCTGCACCAGACAAGAGCCGGCTCAACATGAGCCCCTTAAATCACACGTCCTTCCCGCTGACCATGAACATTCCTGAGTCCCGGCTCCAGCCCGGGAAGGACTTCGCACAGAACATTTATTAGATTAAAACACAACTTTTCAGAAGAAATAATTCCCACTCCGCATTCTTCTCTAACAATGGAGGATGAACGGACGCACCCGGTGTCTTCTGTAAAGCCTCTTGGAGTTGACCTGAGGACAGGACTGTATCTTCAGGTGAAATAATACGTCGGCTTTGAAATGTGTTTATGGCCGAGTCCCTCGGGGGATAACATTTCCCCCAAGTTATTAAACTGTTAAAAAAAATACTTCTCCTCGGCCAATCGCTTTGATATCTTCCCTCCCTTAACCACTTGAGGACCGCCACACGCACTTATACGTCGACAGAATGGCGCGGACAGGCAGATGGGCGTACAGGTACGTCCCCTTTAATTTGCCGCCACGTGGTGGTGCGCTCGCGACCCTGTCGCGAGCTCCGTGACCGTGCCCGCGGGACCTGCGGACTCGATGTCCGCCGGTGTCCCGCGATCGGGTCACGGAGCTGAAGAGCGGGGAGATATAAGTGTAAACACAACATCTCCCTGTTCTTCCTAGTGACAGGACACTGATCGTCTGTTCCCTCTCATCGGGAGCAGTGATCAGTGACGTGTCACTCGTAGCCATGCCCCCTAACAGTTAGAATCACTCCCTAGGACACGCTTAACCCCTTCAGCGCCCCCTACTGGTTAACCCCTTCCCTGTCAGTGTCATTTTCACAGGAATCAGTGCATTTTTATAGCACTGATCGCTGTAAAAAAGACAATGGTCCGAAAAATGTCTCAAAAGTGTCCGATGTGTCCGCCATAAATGTCGCAGTCACGATAAAAATCGCTGATCGCCGCCATTACTAGTAAAAAAAATAAAAATAAAAATTCCATAAAACTATCCCCTATTTTGTAGACGCTATAACTTTTGCGCAAACCAATCAATATACGATTATTGCGATTTTTTTTTACCAAAAATATGTAGAAGAATACGTATCGGACTAAATTGAGGAAAACATTTTTTTCTTATTTATATATTTTTTTGGGGATATTTATTATAGCAAAAAGTAAAAAATATTGCTTTTTTTAAAATTTAAAATTGACGCTCTATTTTTGTTTATAGCGCAAAAAATAAAAACCGAAGAGGTGATCAAATACCACCAAAAGAAAGCTCTATTTGTGGGGAAAAAGGACGTCAATTTTGTTTGGGAGCCACGTCGCACGACCGCGCAATTGTCAGTTAAAACGACGCAGTGCCGGATCGCAAGAAGTGGCCTGGTCTTTGGCCAGCCAAATGGTCCGGGGCCAGTGGCAGTGCGTCCATAGAGGGCGCCGGAGTGCCGCCCCCTCTCGCTCCTGCACCGCCACTGAAAAACAATACATAGGTTCATGCATTGCATGAACCTATGTATTGTCACCGCTGCCGCTGCCGCCCACTATTCAGATGGCCGCCCCCCTGGTGAGCGCCGGCCATCAGAATTAGAGCGGTGGCCGGCGGTGGGTGTGTTTTGGAAGTGTCTATCAGAGCCAGCGGGGACACACAGGCTGTATATGGGGGACATACTGGCTGTATATGGGGGACACACTGGCTGTATATGGGGGACACACTGGCTGTATATGGAAGACATACTGGCTGTATATGGGGGACACACTGGCTGTATATGGGGGACACACTGGCTGTATATGGGGGACATACTGGCTGTATATGGAGGACACACTGGCTGTATATGGGGGACATACTGGCTGTATATAGGGGACACACTGGCTGTATATGGGGACACACTGGCTGTATATGGGGACACACTGGCTGTATATGGGGACACTGGCTGTATATGGGGGACACACTGGCTGTATATGGGGGACACACTGGTTGTATATGGGGGACACACTGGCTGTATATGGGGGACATACTGGCTGTATATGGGGGACACACTGGCTGTATATGGGGGACATACTGGCTGTATATGGGGACATACTGGCTGTATACGGGGGACACACTGACTGTATATGGGGGACATACTGGCTGTATATGGGGGACAAACTGGCTGTATATGGGGACACACTGGCTGTATATTGGGGACATACTGGCTGTATATGGGGGACACACTGGCTGTATATGGGGACACACTGGCTGTATATGGGGGACATACTGGCTGTATATGGGGGACATACTGGCTGTATATGGGGACACACTGGCTGTATATGAGGACATACTGGCTGTATATGGGGACACACTGGCTGTATATGGGGGACACACTGGCTGTATATGGGGGACATACTGGCTGTATATGGAGACAAACTGGCTGTATATGGGGGGACACACTGGCTGTATATGGGGGGACACACTGGCTGTATATGGGGACACACTGGCTGTATATGGAGGACACACTGGCTGTATATGGGGGACACACTGGCTGTATATGGGGGACACACTAGCTGTATATGGGGGACATACTGGCTGTATATGGGGGACACACTGGCTGCATTTGGGGACACACAGGCTGCATTTGGGGACACACTGGCTGTATATGGGGACACACTGGCTGTATATGGGGGACATTCTGGCTGTATATGGGGACATACTGGCTGTATATGGGGGACATACTGGCTGTATATGGGGACATACTGGCTGTATACGGGGACACACTGACTGTATATGGGGGACAAACTGGCTGTATATGGGGGACATACTGGCTGTATATGGGGACACACTGGCTGTATATTGGGGACACACTGGCTGTATATTGGGGACACACTGGCTATATATGGGGGACACACTGGCTGTATATGGAGGACACACTGGCTGTATATGGTGTGACAGCAGGAAGGTAAAGTCACCTGGTTGCATCCAGGGGGGTAGATATATTTCGCCCAGATTCAGGCTTTACGCCGACTTATACAACTAGGTGGAGAGTTGTATAAACCCAGCTGAGGCTAGTGGGCTCATGGATGACTCATACCTCTAGGGAGAGTGTGGGGCGTCGTGCAGACAGAGATGAGGAGACCAGCTGAACCTTGTCAGCTCATTTAGGCCTCTATAAGAACTCCCAGCTTCATTAGATGTTAGCTCATGCCTGGAACCAGACCTGTGTGGACTGTCTAGGGAGAGTGAACCCCTGTGCGGTGAGGCAAAGCCTGTGTGGCTATTTGTTTGGACTTTTACTAAACCAGGGACTTAGGGACTAGGACAGCACTAGGCTGATCCCAGTTGTTAGTTAGGAAACCTGTATGTTTAGTCAGAGGTCAACTTGACCAGGATTTATTTTGGTTATGTTTCTTTTGCTTTGCTGTGTTTTGTCACTGTAAATAGAAAATAAACCGCACCTTTTTTTTGATTTTGAAAACCACAACCTCCGTTTGCTGGGCCTGTTTTGTGTGGGGAGCCCATCCCGGGGGTCACACACACCCGCTGCCGAGCTAACCCCCTCACAATTGGTGGAGAACCAGTGGCAGTTTTTTTTTAAGCCAGCATGGAGGAGATACTGAAGCAGCTGGCTCTAGCAAATGCCAATCAACAGCAGACAAATGCAGGTTTGCAAAGGAGCCTTGCAGCCCAGCAGCAGACAAACGCAACTTTGCAACAGAGTCTGGAGGCTCAGCAACGAGCCCAGCAGCAATCTGAGGCCCGCTTCATAGACCTGTTGCAGAAGCAAGAGCAGAGACAACAACAGATGGAAGCAGTAATGCAGCAACGTCCGCAGACCAGTGAGGAAAGCCGTCCCACTAATACCGCGTCCTTTGGGGTGAGTCGTTTATTGACAAAAATGACTGGAGAGGATGATCCAGAGGTATTTTTGACCACATTTGAAAGGACCGCTGAAAGAGAAAAGTGGCCTGAGGAGCAGTGGGCTGGACTGGTGGCTCCTCTGTTAACTGGTGAATCGCAGAAAGCTTACTATGACCTAGAGCCTAACCAAGCAAAAGACTATGTGATGCTAAAAGCTGAAATTTTGGCAAGGCTGGGTGTCACCCAGGCTGTCCGGGCTCAGCGTGTGCATAACTGGACTTTCCAGCTTGGAAAACCCCCCAGGTCTCAAATGTATGATCTCATTCACCTGAGCAGAAAGTGGCTACAGCCAGAGACTTTGTCCGCACCAAAGATTGTGGAACGTGTTGTAATGGATCGGTTTTTGAGAGCTCTTCCTACTGCCATCCAAAAGTGGGTAAGCCATGGAGACCCAGAGACGGCCGATGGTCTTGTGGATCGTGTGGAGAAATACTTGGCTACAGAGAACCTGACGGCCTCTTCCAGAGACACTCGGACTTTCCACCCTAAGACCAGACCATCCCCAGGGGCGGATAAGAGGATTCCAAGGGGTGAGGGTGGAGAGAGTGAGAGGGTGGGAGCTCTACCCCAAGTTTGGCGAGAACAGCCGGGGAAATCGGCGGCTCAAGAGGCGGCAAGAAGGATCGTTTGCTACCGCTGCCGGCAAGCGGGACATATTGCAGCCAATTGCCCGGTTGTGGAGGAACCCATGCAGTGTGACTTTCTGACGGGCAGACGTCAGTCGCTGTGTGCGACAGTCACATGCACTGCCATTCGAGGAACTGAGAAACATTTATGCAAAATGTGTGTTAATGGTAGAAATGTTGTGGTATTGCTGGATTCAGGTAGCCTTGTGACCCTGATAAAGGCTGAGTTAGTTAAAACAGAGGTCTCTGGGAATAGCAAGGTAGCTGTTATTTGTGTGCATGGGGACACCCGAGAGTATCCAGTGACTACAGTGTGTTTCGAGACCCCCAAAGGTACCCTCTCTCATCCAGTGGGCTTAGTATCTCAGTTACCGCATGACGCCATTGTGGGAAGGGATTTTCCGAAGTTCTGGGAACTGTGGGATGATCCTGAGCCCCTCACTGGTGCCCCTATGTACCAGGAATGTGATAGCCAGAACTCCCCTGAGAGTGGTGAGGACTCTCCGGAATTTCCCTTATCAGTATTGGCTGGGGAGACTCAAGAAACTGGAGAGGAGCCCACCTCCTCAGACGAAAACCTACCATCTGTGGAATTTTCTGATCTTGAGGTTCACAGGGAAAACTTTGCCACAGAACAGTTGAAAGACCCCGCCCTAATAAAGGCACGGGAAAACGTAGTGAAAATAGATGGTGAGTTAGTGAACCCAGATAATACCTGCACTTACCCATACTTCAGCGTAGAGAAGGACCTACTGTATCGGGTGGCAAAAAGGGCAGAAGAAACCGTTGAGCAGCTTGTGGTGCCCAAACCTTACAGGAAGTTGGTGTTGGAGTTGGCCCATGGGCACATTCTTGGAGGTCATCTGGGGACAGAGAAAACCCGAGAGAGGGTATTACAGAGATTCTATTGGCCGGGGGTGATGAAGGACGTAGAAAATTATTGTTCCTCCTGCCCTGTGTGTCAGAGGTTGGCCCCGATGCCACATTTCCGTAGCCCGCTGGTCCCTCTACCCATCATTGAGGTCCCGTTTGAGAGGATCGCCATGGATTTGGTAGGCCCTATAATCAAGTCCGCTAGGGGGCACCAGTACATATTAGTTATAATGGACTATGCCACCCGTTATCCAGAAGCGATCCCTCTCCGAAATACCTCGGCCAAAACCATAGCCAAAGAGCTATCTCTTGTTTTTAGCCGGGTGGGTATTTGTAAAGAACTGCTTACGGACCAAGGTACACCCTTTATGTCCCGGGTTATGAAAGAGCTGTGTAAATTGTTCAAAGTGACGCAATTGCGTACGTCTGTGTATCACCCCCAAACCGATGGGCTGGTTGAAAGATTCAACAAAACCCTAAAACAAATGTTGAAGAAAGTGGTGGATAGAGATGGAAAGGATTGGGACTGTCTACTTCCTTATTTGATGTTTGCTATTAGGGAGGTGCCCCAATCCTCTACGGGATTCTCCCCCTTTGAGTTACTGTATGGGAGACACCCAAGAGGGCTGTTGGATATTGCCAAGGAAACTTGGGAAAGTGAGAGTTCTCCCCACAGGAGTGTGATTGAGCATGTCGCCCTGATGCAAGATCGAATTGCACAGGTAATGCCCATCGTGAAGGAACATTTGGCCCAAGCGCAGTTGGCACAGCAGAGAGTGTACAACCGTGGAGCCAAGACCCGTACCTTTTCCCCGGGGGATAGGATATTGGTACTTGTCCCTACGGTTGAAAGTAAATTCCTTGCCAAATGGCAAGGCCCCTACGAGATAATGGAAAAAGTGAGCGAAGTGAATTACAAGGTCAGACAACCAGGAAGGCGAAAGCCCGAACAGATCTATCACGTTAATCTGTTGAAAGCCTGGAGGGATAGAGAGTCCCTAGTCGCAGACACTTGGTCACCAGCTCAAACTGGTTGCGTGATTCCTGAGGTTGGAATCGCAGCCACCTTGTCACAACCCCAACAACAGGAGGTTAAGGAGTTTGTGCTTCGCAACAAGGAGGTATTCTCTGAGCTGCCGGGACAAACATCTGGGGTAGAGCATGACATCATTACCCCGCCCGGTGAAAGGGTGAAGTTAAAACCCTATCGGATCCCAGAGGCTCGACGGGAGGCAATACGGGAGGAAGTACAGAAAATGCTGAACTTAGGGGTGATAGAGGAGTCCCAAAGTGATTGGTCTAGTCCCATCGTGTTGGTGCCTAAACCGGATGGGAGCTGGCGATTTTGTAACGATTTTCGTCAGTTGAACAAAGTTACAAAATTTGACACCTACCCCATGCCACGTATAGATGAGTTGATCGACCGGCTGGGAACAGCCCGATACATGACGACTCTTGACCTCACAAAAGGGTATTGGCAAATCCCCCTGGCCAAGTCGGCCAAAGAGAAAACCGCATTTGTAACCCCAGACGGGGCGTTCCAATATAAAAGAATGCCGTTCGGGTTACAGAATGCGCCGGCCACATTCCAGCGGAAAATGGACCAGATGCTGAGGCCCCATCGGAAGTATGCTGCGGCTTACCTGGATGACGTAATTGTCCATAGCACAGATTGGGCCTCACATCTGCCAAAAGTGCAAGCAGTCCTGGACTCTGTTCGGGAAGCGGGGTTTACGGCTAACCCCAAGAAGTGTACCATTGGGCAGGAGGAGGCCAAATATCTTGGGTACACCATTGGGAGGGGAGTAATAAAACCCCAACTCAACAAAGTCGAGGCCATCCAGAGTTGGCCACGTCCCAACAGCAAGAAGCAGGTACGAGCCTTTTTGGGAATCGCTGGGTATTATCGGCGATTCATTCCCCACTTTGCTTCTAAGGCTGTGCCCCTAACCAACCTGACGAAGGGGAAAGGGTCGGTCATGATTAAATGGACCCCCGAGGCTGAGGCAGCATTCCAATTCTTGAAACAAGCCTTATGTAGCCAGCCAGTGTTGTACTCACCCGACTTCTCTAAAGACTTTGTCGTACAAAGTGATGCGTCAGATGTGGGGTTAGGAGCAGTATTGTCCCAGGTCTGGAACGGGGAAGAGCACCCAGTCATTTACCTCAGCAGGAAGTTGAAGTCCCATGAGGTAAATTACGCCACCGTTGAAAAGGAGTGTTTAGCGGTGAAGTGGGCTCTAGATTCCCTTCGGTACTACCTGCTAGGTAGGCACTTTGACATGGTTACGGATCACGCTCCGTTAAAGTGGATGGCTCAAAACAAGGAAACAAATAGAAGAGTGAATAGGTGGTTCCTGGCCCTCCAGGAATTCAACTTCACAGTAAAGCATCGCCCTGGCGTTCAAATGGGGAATGTGGATGCTTTGTCTCGAGTACATGAATGCCTGATTGCTGGTGTTCCAACCCCGAGGTTAAAACAAGAGGGGGGGGTATGTGACAGCAGGAAGGTAAAGTCACCTGGTTGCATCCAGGGGGGTAGATATATTTCGCCCAGATTCAGGCTTTACGCCGACTTATACAACTAGGTGGAGAGTTGTATAAGGCTAGTGGGCTCATGGATGACTCATACCTCTAGGGAGAGGGCTGGGCGTCGTGCAGACAGAGATGAGGAGACCAGCTGAACCTTGTCAGCTCATTTAGGCCTCTATAAGAACTCCCAGATTCATTAGGTGTTAGCTCATGCCTGGACCCAGACCTGTGTGGACTGTCTAGGGAGAGTGAACCCCTGTGCGGTGAGGCAAAGCCTGTGTGGCTATTTGTTTGGACTTTTACTAAACCAGGGACTTAGGGACTAGGACAGCACTGGGCTGATCCCAGTTGTTAGTTAGGAAACCTGCATGTTTAGTCAGAGGTCAAGTTGACCAGGATTTATTTTGTTTATGTTTCTTTTGCTTTGCTGTGTTTTGTCACTGTAAATAGAAAATAAACCGCACCTTTTTTTTGATTTTGAAAACCACAACCTCCGTTTGCTGGGCCTGTTTTGTGTGGGGAGCCCATCCCGGGGGTCACACACACCCGCTGCCGAGCTAACCCCCTCACAATGGGGACACACTGGCTGTATATGGGGACACACGGGCTGTATATGGGGGACACACTGGCTGTATATGGGGGACACACTGGCTGTATATGGGGGACATACTGGCTGCATATGGGGGACACACTGGCTGCATTTGGGGACAAACTGGCTGCATTTGAGGGGGCAAACTGGCTGCATTTGGGCGTTTAATTGGCACAGTGGCGGCAATTGATGTTTTTTTTTTTTCAGTTTGTTTCCGCCCCCCCAAAAAATTTTGAGCACCAGCCGCCGCTGTCCGGGGCTGAAGTGGTTAATAACGAAGTCCACATGGGAACGTTGGGGGATTTCTGCCTGTTTAGGTTGATCAGATATCATTCAATCTTTTTCTTTTATTTATTTTTTGCCCTGCAATCAAGAGACCAATAATGAGAAAAATATCCCCATGTGGATCAGTTCTAAAGCTCTATCAGCTCAGGGCCGTCTTCATAACATCATGGGCCCCTGGGCAAAGAAATGCTCTGGGGCCCCTACCAGCCAGCCCCAATTTACGCACCTACTCTCAAGAACGAACCCCTTGGCACCTCTCTGCCCTTTAAGGGGGTTTCAGATGCCGGGAGGTGGGTGCAGGGTTTATGATTGGCTATCACAGTGGTCACATGATCGGCATGTAGCGATCGGGAGCTTTTCCGTTCGTCGCCGGAAATTGTGCCAGGCCCGCGCTCTCGGCACAGCTGTGTTTACATTCTGGTACGTGAATATGCGGCCCCTCTGTGTCAAGGCGCCCCCTTATTTGCTCATTGTTGGCGCCAAGGAGTTAAAGTGTAAATAGTTGATAGAATTAAATATACATTTATTATTACTTTCAATTAAAATTTATTTCAAACAATAAGAAAACACGCCAAGAATCAATGACTAATCAATACAATTGCACAGTATGGGGGTGGGGGGGGGGGGGTAGAAGGGCACAGTATGGGGGTGGAGTCTGAAGGGCACAGTACGGGGGGGTCAGGAGGGCACAATACTGGAATTAGGAGGGCACAGTACGGGGGGGTCAGGGGGGCACAATACTGGAATCAGGAGGGCACAGTATGGGGGTTTGAGCAGAAGGGCACAGTACGGGGGGGTCAGGAGGGCACAATATCAGGAGGGCACAGTATGGGGGTGAGGGCAGAAGGGCACAGTACGGGGGGGTCAGGGGGCACAATACTGGAATTAGGAGGGCACAGTATGGGGGGGTCAGGGGGGCACAATACTGGGATCAGGAGGGCACAGTATGGGGGTGAGGGCAGAAGGGCACAGTACGGGGCGGGTCAGGAGGGCACAATACTGGAATCAGGATGGCACAGTATGGGGGTGAGGGCAGAAGGGCACAGTACGGGGGGGTCAGGAGGGCACAATACTGGAATCAGGAGAGCACAGTATGGGGGTGAGGGCAGAAGGGCGCAGTACAGGGGGGTCAGGGGGCACAATACTGGGATCAGGAGGGCACAGTATGGGGGTGAGGGCAGAAGGGCGCAGTACAGGGGGGTCAGGGGGCACAATACTGGGATCAGGAGGGCACAGTATGGGGGTGAGGGCAGAAGGGCGCAGTACAGGGGGGTCAGGGGGCACAATACTGGGATCAGGAGGGTGTAGTATGGGGGTGAGGGCAGAAGAGCACAGTACAGGGGGGGTCAGGGGGCACAATACTGGGATCAGGAGGGTGTAGTATGGGGGTGAGGGCAGAAGGGCACAGTACGGGGGTCAGGAGGGCACAATACTGGAATCAGGAGGGCACAGTATGGGGGTGAGGGTAGAAGGGCGCAGTACAGGGGGGTCAGGGGGCACAATACTGGAATCAGGAGGGTGTAGTATGGGGGTGAGGGCAGAAGAGCACAGTACAGGGGGGGTCAGGGGGCACAATACTGGGATCAGGAGGGCACAGTATTGGCACAATAATGGGATCAGGAGGGTGTAGTATGGGGGTGAAGGCAGAAGAGCACGGTACAGGGGGGGTCAGGGGGCACAATACTGGGATCAGGAGGGTGTAGTATGGGGGTGAGGGCAGAAGGGCACAGTACGGGGGTCAGGAGGGCACAATACTGGAATCAGGAGGGCACAGTATGGGGGTGAGGGCAGAAGGGCGCAGTACAGGGGGGTCAGGGGGCACAATACTGGAATCAGGAGGGTGTAGTATGGGGGTGAGGGCAGAAGAGCACAGTACAGGGGGGGTCAGGGGGCACAATACTGGGATCAGGAGGGCACAGTATGGGGGGTGAGGGCAGAAGGGCGCAGTACAGGGGGGTCAGGGGGCACAATACTGGGATCAGGAGGGTGTAGTATGGGGGTGAAGGCAGAAGAGCACGGTACAGGGGGGGTCAGGGGGCACAATACTGGGATCAGGAGGGTGTAGTATGGGGGTGAGGGCAGAAGGGCACAGTACGGGGGTCAGGAGGGCACAATACTGGAATCAGGAGGGCACAGTATGGGGGTGAGGGTGCGTTGACGCGATGACGTCAGCACGTCAACACCTCACTTTGTGCTGATTCATTGTGCACTAATCACGTTCGCTTATTAGGGGGTTATTTTATTCTTTATTTACAGGTTGGGTCAGCGCAGCTACATTCTTTATTATCAGATAGAGCCCCGCCCCATTTCCTGGCTAGAGGACGTCCAGCATTATCCAGCTCTTTCCTCCCCAGTCTGACTTCCCTGGCCACGCCCTCTTTTCATTTATTAGATTACACTTCTTGCCAATCACGGAGGCTCAGCATCACATGTGGGCGTTACCTAGGGTGGTCTGCATGCAAATACATCCTGCCTAGGAACACCCGGCCCCTCCAGGCCGACACCTAGACGCGTGCAATTCGTTTTTCGGCAAAATTCGGCATATTCGTTATTTTGGATAATTGGTAACTTCGGATAAATTCGTATTCGTTACATTCACTAACTGACAAATTTGAAAGGAAATTCCAATACCTATAATTTAATAGTTTATAACTATTATTATCGTTTTTTTTTCCATATTATTATTATTATTATTTATTATTAATAATTAATAATAGTAAAAAAAAATAAAATAAATTGTTAATAAACGTAATATTTTCATTATAATAGAAATAATCCGAATGTTTTTTGTTCTTTCTGATTTTCAAGTTTTCTGATTTTCGTTTTTTTCTGCTTTTTGAATTTTCCGATTTTTGGGTTTTCAGATTTTCAAATTTCGGATTTTAATTCTTTTGAATTTTCAGATTTTCAAATTTCGGATTTTCCGTTTTATCTTCGTTCTTTTCAGGTTTTTCGTTCTTTTCTGATTTCCGTTCTTGTTTTGGATTTTCGTTCTTTCTGATTTTCAGATTTTCTAATTTTCGGATTTTCATTCTTTTGAATTTTCAGATATTCAAATTTCGGATTTTCGGTCTTATTATCAGATTTTCGTTCTTTTTGGATTTTCATTCTTTTGAATTTTCCAGATTTTCAAATTTCGGATTTTCTGTCTTATTTTCAGATTTTCGATCTTTTCTGATTTTCATTCTTTCGTATTTTTAGATTTTAAAATTTCCGATTTTCGGCCTTATTTTGGATTTTTGTTCTTTCTGATTTTCTGATTTTTCGAATTTTCAGATTTTAACATTTCTGATTTTCCATCTTATTTTCGTTCTTTTCAGGTTTTTCGTTCTTTTCTGATTTTCGTTCTTATTTTGGATTTTCGAATTTTCAGATTTTCATTCTTTTGAATTTTCAGATTTTCAAATTTTGGATTTTCGTCCTTATTTTGGATTTTCATTCTTTTCTGATTTTCATTCTTTCGAATTTTCTGATTTTAAAATTTCAGATTTTCCGTCTTATTTTCGTTCTTTTTAGGTTTATCGTTCTTTTCTGATTTTCATTCTTATTTTTGATTTTCGTTCTTTTTGATTTTTTGATTTTCGAATTTTCAGATTTTCATTCTTTCGAATCTTCAGATTTAAAAATTTCTGATTTTCCGTCTTATTTTCATTCTTTTCAGGATTTTCATTCTTTCTGATTTTCAGATTTTCGAATTTTGCAATTTTCATTCTTTTGAATTTTCAGATTTTCAAATTTCTGATTTTCGTTCTTATTTTCAGATTTTTGTTCTTTTCTGATTTTTGTTCTTTCGAATTTTTCGGATTTCCATTCTTATTCTTGGATTTTTGTTCTTTCGGTTTTTCAAATTTTCAGGCTTTCGTTCTTTCGAATTATTGAAATAAACGAATGGAACGTAACAAATTCAAATTTATCGAAAGGTACAAATTTATTCTAAATAATGAATATCGATCATAACACATGATCCGAAAAAAAAAAAAGAAAAAAATTACTAAAACGAAAACAAAAAATAAAATACAATTTTCAGCAGAGCACATGTCTACTAACACCCACCCATCAAGAAATCTTGATATTTGCATAACTCCTCCCACTGCTTACATCAGGACTCTTGGGAGGAGTACTGAGAGAGGGGGGGGGCTGTGATAGTTTCAGGAAGAAATGCACAGCCCTCTGCCGGCCCCTCCCCCAAGCCATGATCTGCCTGCATTGCATAGAGAAGCACAGAGACCCAGTGATGACATCACAGAGTATAAAATAAGATATATAATGAGAACGGAAAGGTTGTCAGCATGTAGGTGAGTGGGGGGGGTGAGTGGGGGGGGGAGGGGAGGAACCAGGGAAGTCGAAACAGAAGCTTCAGCTTTAATGACAATGTAGCTTTTAATAAATGATTATCTGCAGAAAACAAATTAATCCCGAACAAAAAAATGTCTGTTTCAGCTCACCGCTTGCTTACAAAACAGTGAAACACGAGGCGCTTTTCACGCTATTGTTGCACTTAACAAACATTATTCACATGTCAGTAGGTTAATACAATGTCAGCGATTGAATTACACCTGGAAGGCAATGTGAGCGGTGTCACCGCCGGCGCGTTTCATCCCCGCCATCACTTTCCTGTGTCCCCTCTGCCAGCCGCTGGCTGCCGTACCCCATAATTACCACATTCACATTCTTTATTATAGGAACACAGGACTGCGTCTGCGGCTCGGAGAGCGACCGGCGTTCTGAGACAGCCCCAAAAATACCTCCGAAAATCGCTTATTTATAATCCCGGGAGGGGGGGGGGGTTGTATGTTGGAGGGGGATGAATATTATTTTCGACAAATAAAAAATTTAAAAAAAGATCAAGTTTAGGGCTGGAGTTATTTTATTATTATTTATTTTTGTTATTTTAATATTTTAATTAAAATAAGTAAAATCTTACTTACCAAGATAAATTTAATAAAAGAAAGTAATTTTTTTTATTATTATGTATTTTATATTATTTTATTATTATTTATTTTTGTTATTTTATTATATATTTTTTAATATTATTTTGTATATAGGACGGGGGGGGGGGGGGGCTTTTGTCAAACTTTTACAGATGATGGAAAGCAAAATCTTACTTCACAAGATACATTTAATAAAAAAGTATTTTTTATTATTATGCATTTTAGAATATTTTATTATTAATTATTTTCTTATTTTAATATATTTTTTTTATATAATTTTTGTATAGAGGAGGGGGGCTTTTGTCAGGGTAGTTGCTCTATTTGCCACTTTATAAATCTGGAACTGGCGTTACCGAAGAGCAACAGTGTGACTTATAAGTGGGCAAAAGGGGAAATTGCCCTGACAGAAGCCCCCCCCCTGCTCTATACAAAAATAATATTGAAAAAAAAATATTAAAATAACAAAAATAAATAATAATAAAATAATATAAAATACACAATAATAATAAAAAAAGACTTTCTTTTATTAAATTTGTCTTGGGAAGTAAGATTTTGCTGGCCAACATCTGTAAAAGTTTGACAGAACCCCCCCCCCTCTATACAATAATAATATAAAAATAATATATTAATAAAAAAATAATAATAATAAAATAATATAAAATACATAATATTAAAAAAAAGACTTACTTTTATTAAATGTATCTAGTGAAGTAAGATTTTGCTTTCCATCATCTGTAAAGGTTTGACAGAAGCCCCCCCCCCCCCCTTCTTCCTCTATACAAAAATAATATAAAAAATATATATTCAAATAACAAAAAAAAAGAATAATAAAATAATATAAAATACATAATAATAAAAAAAAGACATTATTTTATTAAATTTATCTTGGGAAGTAAGATTTTGCTGGCCATCATCTGTAAAAGTTTGTCAGAAGCCCCCCCCCCCCCCTCTATACAAAAATAATATAAAATAATATATTAAAATAAAAAAAATAATAATAAAATAATATAAAATACACAATAATAAAAAAATACTTTCTTTTATTAAATTTATCTTGGGAAGTAAGATTTTTCTGGCTAACATCTGTAAAAGTTTGACAGAAGCCCCCCCTTCCTTTATACAAAAATAATATAAAAAAATATTAAAATAACAAAATAATTGATAATAAAATATTTTAAAATACATAATAATAAAAAAAGACTTTCTTTTATTAAATTTATCCTGTGAAGTAAGATTTTGCCTTCCATCATCTGTAAAAGTTTGACAGAAGGCCCCCCCCCCTCCTCTATACAAAAATAATATTAAAAAAATATATTAAAATAACAAAAAATAATAATAATAATATAAAATACATAATAATAAAAAATACTTTATTTTATTAAATGTATCTTGGGAAGTTAGATTTTGCTGGCCATCATCTGTAAAAGTTAGATAGAAGGTCCCCCCCCCCCTCTATACAAAAATAATATTGAAAAAATATTAAAATAACAACAACAAAGAATAATAAAATAATATAAAATACAAAATAATAATAAAAAAAAACTTTTTATTAAATTTAGCTTGAAAAGTAAGATTTTGCTGGCCATCATCTGTAAAAGTTTGACAGAAGCCCCCCCCCCCTGTCCTCTATACAAATATAATATTACAAAAATATATTAAAATAACAATAATAAATAATAATAAAATAATATAAAATACATATAAAAAAACACTTTATTTTATTAAATTTATCTTGGGAAGTAAGATTTTGCTGGCCATCATCTGTAAAAGTTTGACAGAAGCCCCCCCCCCCCTATACAAAAATAATATTAAAAACCGATATTAAAATAACAACAATAAATAATAATAAAATAATATAAAATACATATTAAAAAAAATATATATTTTATTACATTTATCTTGGGAAGTAAGATTTTGCTGGCCATCATCTGATCATCTGTAAAAGTTTGACAGAAGCCCCCCCCCCCCCCTCTATACAAAAATAATATTAAAAATATATATTAAACTAACAAAAATAATTAATAATACAATAATCTAAAATACATATAAAAAAAAAAACTTTCTTTTATTAAATTTATTTTGGGAAGTAAGCATTTGCTGGCCATCATCTGTAAAAGTTTTTACTCTTGGACACATAGAGCGCAATGATGACCGTGCGCATGTACCGGAGCTGCACAATTCTGGGAAAAATGAGAATCACCATTTTTTTGCTTAGAATAAAGATCACGATTCTCTCAGCGTAACATCTTCTTTCACATTATACCAAAAAAAATTGGGATAACTTTACTTTATTTTTATTTTTTTTATTCATTAAAGTGTATTTTTTTTTCCTTTCTTTGCATTTGAAAGACCGCTGCGCAAATGCAGTGTGACATAAAATATTGCAACAACCACCATTTTATTCTCTTAGGGTCCCTGCTAAAAAAAAATATATATATATAATGTTTGGGGATTCTAAGTAATTTTCTAGCAAAAATGTATAATTTTAACTTGAAACCAACAAGTGTCAGGAAAAGGTTTAGTCGTTGGTTAAACTTCCCTCATTAAGGCCCCTTTCACACTGAGGCGTATTTCAAGCGCATAAAAAACGCCTGAAATACTCCTGCCCCAGTAATCTCAATGTGAAAGCCCGAGGGCTGAGGCGGTGCGCTGGCAGGAGAAAAAAAAAAATCTCCTGCAAGCCGCATCTTTGGAGCGGTGAAGGAGCGGTGTGTGTACCTCTCCTTTACCCTTCCTTCCCTTTGAAATCAATGGGACACCTGTGGTAATACCGCCCGCAAACCCCGGCTGTAGCCGCGGTTTGCGGGCGGTATTAACCCTTTTTCGGCCGCTAGCGGGGGTTAAAACCGCACCGCTATCGGCCGAATATCGCGGTAAATACGCCGGTATAGCGGCGCTAAAAATCGCGCCGCTATACCGCCACCGCACATGCCCGCCCCAGTGTGAAAGGGGCCTTACAGGCCGAAGTTCATCCCTTTGATCTGAAGAACAAAACGTTACAATGTTTATAGTTAGCTCAGCGGCTGAGGAATGTTGTGATACTTGGCAGACTGATTTTTTATTTTTATTTTTTTTGGACAGCTGTCGGCTGCATAGAATCGGGGAAATGCTTTGTGAAGATCATGAGTAGGGAAAAATCGCGATCTCGATTCTTAACGATTAATCGCGCAGCTCCTAGTGTGTACACGTGACCTCAGAATGACGCCGTCTCACGCAATTTAAAAATGTGGGACTGTCACTAAGGAAGTACACCAAACTCTGTGTATGAGGGGCCCCCCCCAGAACCTGAAGTGCCCCCCAAAGTCTAAATCTGGCCCTAGGTTACATAGTAGGTGAGGGTGAAAAAAGACACAAGTCCATCAAGTCCAACCTCTGTGTGTGTGATTTAGATAATAATGTAAAGCGTTATAACTTATGGTAACTCGCAAATATGCATGTGTAGCGCTACCCCCGTAGGGGCCGCTTAATGTATGTTTGGTTCTGCACTCTGCCTCTAAACCCCAAGAACGGTCTCAACCCCTCGGGCACACCTGCTTGATAATATTCGTGTGGAACCCAGCAATGGAGAGAAAACACAATAATGATAAACCATGAAGTATATTTACCGAGGCCCGGGGGTTCCGTCACCTCACCAGCTGTGGTAGTAAATAGAGACTCACACACAATATCAATGAACCACTTGTAAATGTTCTACTATGGTAAAGACTGACACAAGGAAATGGTATGTGTAACGGGAAGGCCCGTGGAACCCAAAATCCCTTAGAACAGGGGTCTCAAACCTGCGGCCCTCCAGCTGTTGCGGAACTACAAGTCCCATCATCTGCCTATGGGAGTCATGCTTGTAACTGTTTAGCCTTGCAATGCCTCATGGGATATGTAGTTCTGCAACAGCTGGAGGGCCACCAGTTTGAGACCCCTGCCTTAGAAAGTATGGGATACCCTTGCTTCAGCTCCCCATGCACCTCTTATGTCTAAATCACCCTGTGCCCATTAGACAGGTCCTTTATAACTTTCTGTAGAACTCATTTCTGAGCTTGCCCATCCTTGAGCTTGCACTTTCTGCTTGCTGAAACTTTCACCAAGTGGAAATTTGACTAAGTGGAGAGTTAAAAACCAGAGTTGAAGACAGGAGATTATAACAGGAGTCTTCAAACCTGCCGCCATCCTCTGAGTTCTCATCGTCCCTCAATTGTGGGTTGCCGTGAGGGACGTCCCTTGGAGAAACACCAACTGAGGATCCGTCAGGGATGTATTTCCAAAGCTTGATCCGACCCTCTAGACCAGCCATTCTCAACCAGGGTTCCTCCAGAGGTGGCTAGAGGTTCCTTGAGCTGTGGCTGATTTACCTCCTGTTTGATGGTGCCTCCATACTTCTGAGCCGATGCCACTCGGAGGAGCCACTGGTATGACACCAATGATCTTTCCAGCTCTCTGTAAGGGGGCCATTCTTACCACCACTGTAAAAAAGGGCATTCTTCTCACTGACCACCAAAGTAAGGGGCATTGTTCCCACTGACTGAATGTGATTTATTAGGGGTTCCCCTGAGACCTGAAAATTATTTTAAGGGTTCCCCTGGGGTAAAAAGGTTGAGAAAGGCTGCTCTAGACGTACGTCTATCAGGGTCCATTGATTCCGGTAAGCCTCCTTTATATTGGTGGTGGTTATCTACATATTCACTCAAGATTGTTTGGATTCATTGTCACGAATAACTTTATTTGGAGTATGTTTTGAGTATCATTCAACCATCACAAACTATTCTTTTTTGATACTATTACCAGAGACTTTGTGATTGGATTCCCATCATGTTGGACTATTGATATAGAACTCTGGATTATCATTTCTCTTCACAGGGTGTCATCCATTCATTATTCTTTAGCGCTACCATTTATTTTGTTATTGTATTTGCACTTTTTTGTCTACAGATTTGGTAGCTGCTCACATTTACTAGCAGCGCGGAATTTCTTGTATATTGTTTCTATGTCCATTAGGGGCGCAGGGTGACTGAGAAATTATATCTTGGACTACTTCCAATGGACAGTAATATTCATTAACAATATCTCTCAAGAAATATGAAGATGTTATCCCCTGTACACTGTGAGGTCTATGCACAGGAAGTATAACTCCTTATTTGGGCATTCCAGGAAGTTCCATTTAAGAGTCATTAGATCTCATTGTTGCTTGTGCTAATTGACCCTGCAATTGTGTGAAGGTGTATTTGTGATAATGTTGATTGTGTCTTCTGAGCTACCAGACGGCAAGTCTAGCCTAAAGGTCATGTCTCCGAGTCATCAGCTGCTGTAAGGGATTAGTTAATTAGCTCATGTTAATTAGGTCTGGTCACAGGTGTATTTTCAGAGTAATATGAGCAGGATATGTATGCACCTCCTCTTTTACTGTATATAAGCCTGTAGCCTCTCAATAAAGATTGTGATTCCTGCTTGAACTCCATACAGAGCCTCGCCTCATATTTGGGGGAGAATTATTCGCATGGGGTTCTTATTCGGCTGTTTGGAGTGTCTGGTAGCGGCCTTGTGTTCGGGAATGGAATATCCTAAACGACTTTAACCCCTTTCATACAGGAGGCCCCACTCCTCCTATCCAGGCACACAGGAGGGCTGCACGGCCAGGCACTCACTTTCTCTCTGGGCGGTCGGCCAGGCTGCAGCAGGCGCTGGGATGGGATCCATCCAACGGAGCTCCTCCTTCCCCTTCACAGACAGTCATAGGGCAGTTGGATAGTTTTGGCCGCCTGCTCCGACTCCTGACCCGAATAGACAGCCGGCCAGATGCGGAGAGGCCAGGTGAACGGCGCGGGCTGAAGGTGCCCACATGGACTTGCGGCCCGCCCGGTGTGCCTTTTACAGATGGCCCCTGGAGCCAGTTGGTCAGTCCGCATTAGTGATCGAGCACAGGCAAATTAGGCGGCCGCGAGGCCCCTGTGAGCGCGAGGCCTTAGGCGGCCGCCTAATTTGCCTAATTAGAGAGCCGCCTCTGCAGGAGGTATTTGTTCAATGCAGTAATATCATACACTTGTACCCAGTAATAATTTAATGGGGGTATATGTGAACAAGTGCACAGGAAGATACTGTAGATCCTCAATACTTTTAACACAGGTATTGAATACCTTCCCACTGAGGCCTCAGCACACAGACCAATGCACAAGAGTGAATACAGGAGAATACAATGCAAGTTCTAACTATATTTCACCAAATGGCTCCCCCTAGATTGCAGTTCAGGGCAATTCTCCAGTACAGAGCAGTAAAGCTTTGTAAAGGAATAAAGCGGTGAATGTTCCTCATGTTCCAGTTCTGTCTTCAGCTAGCTTATTTTATACTGCAGTGTCGAGTTGGGTGATTAATTGTAATCCACAAGAAACAGAGAAATAGCAATAACTGTAGAATAGGATGCTATGGATTCCTTAGCTGAAGAACTATCCCCACTTGTGATTCCTTTTATGTGTGAGTAAAACAGTACTGACCTTACAGCGCAGGGGAGAAAGACAAAGCCCCAAAGTCTGGTTGTAAGATGCTCAGGTGCAGCACATCCACAGCCATGGAACTATAGGTCTCAGCGGCAGTCTGTATGGAAGAAACTCACTCAGCAATATTGCAGTCACTACTTGGATAGGCAGGTGCCTTCTCATCACTATGGATCCCCGCTGGCTGTAGACTTCATCCGGAACCTCCTGCAGGTGTCTCCGTCAGTGTAGATGGCGCCGCCACGCCGCGCTGCTCCTCCCGGTGTGCTGGAAGGCAGATGGCTTCAAATGCTCTGAAGCGCAGACCGATCCTCCCGTTCGATGAGCAGGGCTGTTCAGAAGGATCCCTCTGGAGCGGGCGATCCGCTCTCCGCTGGAGGCCGCAGTCTCTCAGCCCTGGTCACACACACAGACCTCCTGCTGGTTGTTGAATGGCGTCCGGAGAGGCCGAAAGCAGGTCACGCCTGTCCTTTTATCTGTTTACCCAGCAGGCTGTTCTGTGACTTGGCATTGTGGGTCTGTAACTTGGCATTGTGGGTCCAGTAGTTCCCAGACTGATTAAACAACATGAGTCACTTCCTCCTCAAACTATATATCCCACAATGCATAGCTGTTTACTTCTTAACCAGAAGGAAATATCCTGATAACGTTCAGCGATCACTAGAGGGAGCCAAACCCTTATTTAGGAAACAATGAACTGCTTAACATAATAACTTTAGTAGCAAACCCCTGTGCTACACATGTTTTGCATATATATATATATATATATATATATATATATATATATATAAAATGATTTTTATTGTAAAATATAGAATTAAATAAATAAACAGAACAAAATAAAACACAAATAATGTTGATTCTGGTAACCAAGCCATAAAATAAAAAATAAATAAAAAAATAATAATATAAATAAAGTAAATGACCAAGTTAAAAAACACATTATGTATTATAAATAAAAAATATACAGTATATGTAATATATATATATACATTTTTTTATTATAATAAAGAATGTGTTTTTTTAACTTGGTTGTTTACTTTATTTATAATATTATTAATTATTTATTCATGTTGTTATTTATTTATTTTCTACAGGTACTTACAGCGGGTAAAAAAAGTATTAAACCCGTCAACATTTTTCTAGGTAAATCTATTTCTAAAGGTGATATTGACATGAAATTTCCCCCACATGTCGGTAACAAACCATGCAATCCATACATACAAAGATACAAAGACACCAAAACAAGTACGATCAGAAATCAAGTTCTGTGTAATAAAAAGGAAGGACACCGGGAAAAAGTATTGAAGACATGAAGAAAGGGAGGTGCAAAAAGGCATGGAAAGCCAAGACACCAGCTGAAATATATCAGTAATTAGAAAGCAATCCTGCCCCTTGTCAGTGCAAATTATATATATATAATTATTTTTATTGTAAAATATAGAATTGAATAAATAAACAGAACAAAAAGAAATTCAAATAATGTTGATTCCGGTAACTAAGCCATAAAATAAATAAATAATAATAATAATAATATATTTACAGCAGTAAATAACCTTAGTTAAAAAACACATTATTTATTATAATAATAATAATAATAATATATATATATATATATATATATATATATATATATATATATATATATATATATTATTCTAATAAAAAATAATAATAATAAAAATATATATATATGTAATATATATATATATATATATATATATATATATATATATATATATATGTATATATTATTATTATTATTATTATAATAAATAATGTGTTTTTTTAACTAAGGTTATTTACTGTATTTATATTATTATTATTATTATTATTTATTTATTTTATGGCTTGGTTACCGGAATCAACATTATTTGAATTTCTTTTTGTTCTGTTTATATGTATTATTATATATATTATTATTATTATAATAAAAAATAATAATAAAAAATATATATGTAATATATATATATATATATAAATATATATATTAGGGCTGTTACTGATTAAAATTTTCGTGTTTGATTAATCGATTTTTTTAAAATCGATTAATCGACTAATTTTGATTAATTATAACGCACATACAGATCCAACTACTTTTAGCTGATCTCCTTGCAGGCTGATTCCCAGTGCAGCTACCAACCACTGGAAAAATGGATCGCAGGATACAAAAAACACACAAAGGCAGCGCTCGATGGGAGGAGCATTAAAACTTTTATAGTCTTCAAGTAGGTAACAAAATAAATATTGCACTGGAGATAAAATCGATGTAGCTACATAAACTGTAAAAATGGTGCGAGTAATACCAAACGGTTGCAAAAGCAGTCATAAAAACATGTAGCTAAGTATGATACTGGTATAAAAATGTGTACAACGATACCACTGCTGAATCCAGATGAGGAGGGGCTAACATCAGTCCGTCGGCATGTAGATGTCCCGTGAAGGGAACGATCACAACTCCCAGTGGATGGCTGTAGAATCCCAGGTTGATAGAGGGAAGTGATAGAGGGAAGTGTAACAGCTCTTGCGTGTGGCAGATAGTAAGGTCCCGCCGGCATGCAGATATGAAGGCACAGCAAAGGAGCCCTTCAGATGGACACGGCCAGCCCAAAGAATTTTGATCGATCAAAGAATTTTGATCGATCAAAAGAATTTTGATCGATCAAAACAATTAATCGATTAATCGAGGAATTAATAGTTAATTTCCACAGCCCTAATATATATATATGTAATATATATTTTTTATTATAATAAATAAATGTGTTTTTTAACTTGGTTATTTACTTTATTTATATTATTATTATTATTTATTTATTTTATTTTATGGCTTGGTTACCGGAATCAACATTATTTGTATTTTTTTTTGGTTCTGTTTATTTTTTTAATTCTATATTTTACAATAAAAATTATATATGTATGTATGTATATATTTTTTAATGTAAAATATAGAATTTAATCAATAACAGAACAAAAAAAAAAAATTACAAATAATGTTGATTCTGGTAGCCAAGCCACAGTTCATGCATGGATACCATAAGTTTGTCATTGAGGTTTTTTGTGTAATGTCCACAAGTGTTAGTTGTAATTCTATATATATTAATAATATATAATATATAATATAATATAATAATAATATAATAAAATAATATAATGATAATATAATATAATATAATAATAATATTATATTATATTATAATATAATAATAATAATAATAAAAAATAAAAATATATATTTTATTATAATAAATAATGTGTTTTTTTAATGATAATATAATATAATATTATATTATAATAATAATATAATTTAATAATATAATAATAATAATATAAAATAATAATAATATAATATAATAAAATAATAATAATATATATAATATTATAATAATATAATGGGGAAATTTGGAGTATAGCCTCATATACAAAAACATAATGATTGACGTACCATCATCCGGATTACTATAGAGAAACAGAGATCCCTTTTTAAAATGCTAACTGTATTTTGTATTGTTTCTTATTTTTAATAAACTCTCTTTTACACTAAAAATGTATTTTGTTTTCTATCAGTACCGAGACAGTCCATTAATTCATTGGGCGGGAACGCTATAGGGTTAGCTTCAGCGAATACTCCCTTGCCCCCACCCCCTCCTGTTTCTCAATAATATAATATAATAATAATATAATATAATAATATAATAATAATATAATAATAATATAATATAATAATATAATAATATAATATAATAATATAATAATATAATAATATAATAATAATATAATATAATAATAATATAATAATATAATATAATAATATAATATAATAATATAATAATATAATAATAATATAATATAATAATATAATAATAATATAATATAATAAAATAATAATATAATATAATAATATAATAATATAATAATATAATATAATAATATAATAATAATATAATATAATAATATAATAATAATATAATATAATAATATAATAATAATATTATAATAATAATATAATATAATAATATAATATATAGTGTATAATAATAATAATTCTAGGGCTCGGTGTATCCATGTGGAAAAGCAGGTAAGTTGTCAAGCCCCATATAGACAAATAGGGGAAAAATAATTATTGTGGTAAAAAGTCAAGTGGCCACAACTTCTGTCCTTTTTATTAGAGAATATAATTCCAGAAGAGTTTTCTGGTCCCCTCCCCCCCCCCCCCCCTCTCCATCGTAGCAGATGTGCCTATGCGCATTGTCTTTGATATTGGGCCTGCCTATTTAGAGGCCATTGAAACATAACCAGAATTTATTCACAGGCCAACAAAGCGGCTATAGTTGCGTTATTGTCCCCGGTAACTGGTGCTGTCGGATAAATGTAAAGAAAGCCCATTACAGGCTTGTATATCTGATATCATGTATGTTGTGATGTGGAGCATTGACAGTAACAATATCTGTCAGATGGAACAATGACAGATTAAATAGCAGGGTCCTCTTCTATCGTGCCGTACGGTTACTGGGAAAAAAGGCGCCCTTTGTTCCATGAGACATATCAGTTATGGTCCACACAAGGCCCTGTTGATGAAGTAGGCTGGCAGGTGAACAGCCGTTTTCTTGTTGTGCCTACAATCCGGGAGACCCTAACAAAAAACATTCGCTCTCATAAATTAGCTCTTTACAAACAATATTTCAAGAAAATACTTGTAGCTCCCCCCCCCCCCGCACCCCCCACCCTCAGATTATACATTTTTGGGAAGATTACACGAGGAAGATGGCTCCCGGCCAGCCAACATAGAGAAGACAGGGGGGGGAGGGAAGTTGGCCATGGTTGCTTAGACTTTATTAAGGATCTATTTTGTTCCTTCTACTGGAAGCAACAAGACACTCGGAGATAAAGTGTGTGATATGATCCTCCTCTCTGCTTTAGATAAGGACTAGCATTACTTCCGAAGCAATAAAAGAACCTCCAGGCCTTGAGTGAGCATACCAGGCCCAGCTTAATCTTCTCATAAGTGCTCGCTCAGCACAGCCACTTGACCATCTGGAAGTTGGACGGGGTTGAGACAGTAACACTGATAAAACTGGAGGGAAGGTTCTTGGTATGGCAACAGAAGAGCCATTAAAACAAGACTTCACAACCAATCTGTTGACTCGGCAAACATGGATTATGGCTGTCATTGTTGGCTCAACTTTCTGATTATCTGATAGGCCCTGTCGGACAATGGAATAAACAGAAGCACGTCGAATCGTTACTGATATAATACAGCTTAGCTCATACAAGGAGGAGAGCTTGATGACAGCCATTGGTGGCTTGTGTTCTATCAAAGGTCACCTTCATTAAAACAGATTGTCTTTGTAGGGAAAAAAAAATATATGGCCTAAAAAATCCACCCATTTCTAAATAAAAAAAATGAAATGAAATAAAATAAAGTAGTTAAAGTGTATCTAAATCCAAGAACAAAAATGTAATATATTGCCGCTTACTAGTAGTAATGAGCTTGAGTTGGGGCTTGTGTTCAAGTCCACTGTGCCAATGGGTCATTGCTGAGCCAGTGAGCTGGGCTGGGTCATTGCTGGGTCAATGAGTTGGATTGGGTCATTGAGTTGGCCTGGGCTATTGCTCTGCCAATCAGTTGGGTTGGGTCTTTGCTGTGCCAGTGAGTTGGGTTTGGTTGAGTTGAGTCATTGCTGCACCAGTGAGTTGGGATGGGTCATTGCTGGGCTAACGATTTGGGTTGGGTCATTGCTGGGACAATGTGTTGGGTTGGGTTGAGTTGGGTCATTGCTGCACCAGTGAGTTGGATTGGGTGATTGCTGGGCCAATGAGTTGGGCTGGGTTGAATTGGGTCATTGCTGCACCAGTGAGTTGGGTTGGGTCATTTCTGGGCCTATGAGTTGGGTTGGGTTGAGTTGGGTCATTGCTGAACCAGTGAGTTGGATTGGGTCATTGCTGGCCAGTGAGCTGGGTTGGGTCATTGCTGGGCCAATAAATTGGGTTTGGTCATGACTGGGCCAGTAAGTTGGGTTGGGTTGGGTTGAGTTGGGTCATTGCTGTACCAGTGAGTTGGGATGGGTCATTGCTGGGCTAACGATTTGGGTTGGGTCATTGCTGGGACAATGAGTTGGGTTGGGTTGAGTTGGGTCATTGCTGCACCAGTGAGTTGGATTGGGTGATTGCTCGGCCAATGAGTTTGGCTGGGTTGAATTGGGTCATTGCTGCACCAGTGAGTTGGGTTGGGTCATTGCTGGGCCTATGAGTTGGGTTGGGTTGGGTTGGGTTGGGTTGAGTTGGGTCATTGCTGCACCAGTGAGTTGGATTGGGTCATTGCTGGCCAGTGAGCTGGGTTGGGTCATTGCTGGGCCAATAAATTGGGTTTGGTCATGACTGGGCCAGTAAGTTGGGTTGGGTTGGGTTGAGTTGGGTCATTGCTGTACCAGTGAGTTGGGATGGATCATTGCTGGGCTAACGATTTGGGTTGGGTCATTGCTGGGACAATGAGTTGGGTTGGGTTGAGTTGGGTCATTGCTGCACCAGTGAGTTGGATTGGGTCATTGCTGGCCAGTGAGCTGGGTTGGGTCATTGCTGGGCCAATAAATTGGGTTTGGTCATGACTGGGCCAGTAAGTTGGGTTGGGTTGGGTTGAGTTGGGTCATTGCTGTACCAATGAGTTGGGATGGGTCATTGCTGGGCTAACGATTTGGGTTGGGTCATTGCTGGGACAATGAGTTGGGTTGGGTTGAGTTGGGTCATTGCTGCACCAGTGAGTTGGATTGGGTGATTGCTGGGCCAATGAGTTGGGCTGGGTTGAATTGGGTCATTGCTGCACCAGTGAGTTGGGTTGGGTCATTGCTGGGCCTATGAGTTGGGTTGGGTTGAGTTGGGTCATTGCTGCACCAGTGAGTTGGATTGGGTCATTGCTGGCCAGTGAGCTGGGTTGGGTCATTGCTGGGCCAATAAATTGGGTTTGGTCATGACTGGGCCAGTAAGTTGGGTTGGGTCATTGCTGGGCCAATGAGTTGGGTTGGGTTGAGTTGGGTCATTGCTGCACCAGTGAGTTGGGATGGGTCATTGCTGGGCCAATGATTTGGGTGGGTCATTACTGGGACAATGAGTTGGGTTGGGTTGGGTTGAGTTGGGTCATTGCTGGGCCAGTGAGCTGGGTTGGGTCATTTCTGGGCCATTGAGTAAGGCTGGATCATCACTGGGCCAATGAGTTGGGTTGGGTTGGGTCATTGCTTTGCCAATGAGCTATGGGTGAAGAGATTGCCCACCCCCCGCACACAAATGGTGGGGATGCTCCTGACATCATCAACCTAATATGGGAACATGGGACCAAACCCAAGAACATCCCGAATCCTTAGGTGTGGTGGTCGTATTAGTTTTCTTTTTTTTTTCAGGCTTCTCCCCTTTATTTTTACCCGGTGATTCTGGGAATATCACCTTTCCTTACTGTATAAGCCAAGTTCCCGTTCTCTAAAAACTGATCAGTAGGCATAAGCAGCTGAAGTTACAGGTAAACCTTGACTTTACAATAAAGTCGAGATTCAGATCTTACTTCACTTGTCTATCTCAGTTTGGTTTTGGCTCTGGAGGTCGAAGGGTTAAATAATTGTTTGATATGATTATGAATAATATTTCAGGCTGTAGATTGCTACTTTAGGTTCTGTTTTGAACCTTTTTGTTTTGGGCACATTTGAGAAAGTTACATATTAATTGTGAAGCTTAAATGAGGAACTTAGAAATTCAAGAAAAGCCGATCAGCGAGACAACCAGAGGAAGCCGTCTAATGGAAAATTTTAGGTTAAGACGATTCTATAAGTCATGAATAATTAATATGTTAATGCTGAAAAATCCCCCCCCCCCCTCGACTTATACTGGAGTCTCACTCGGGAGCGCTGTGTTAACTAGTCGGCAGCCGTTGCCGGGTGTACTGCGCATGTGTGAGTACGTCCACGAGAACGTCTTTCTTGGTGTAAGATGGGGGATTATCGTGCGTTGAACGAAGGATGTGCTCGCGCATGCGCAATACACCCGGCAACGGCTGTCCTCTACAGTTAACACAGCGGGAGAAGTTGGTACAACATGCAACAAGGTACCGTACATGAGGCTGCAGATGGGCACGGTGAGGATGCAAAAGGGCACAGCAAGGCTGCAAATGGGCACAGTAAGGGCACAAATGGGCACAGAGAGGATGCAAATGGGCACAGTAAGGGCACAAATGGGCACAGTAAGGGCTGCAAATGGGCACAGTAAGGGCTGCAAATGGGCACAGTAAGGGCGCAAATGGGCACAGTGAGGGCGCAAATGTGCACAGTAAGGGCGCAAATGGGCACAGTAAGGGCTGCAAATGGGCACAGTAAGGGCGCAAATGGGCACAGTAAGGGCTGCAAATGGGCACAGTAAGGGCTGCAAATGTGCACAGTGAGGATGCAAAAGGGCACAGCAAGGCTGCAAATGGGCACAGCAAGGCTGCAAATGGGCACAGTGAGGATGCAAATGGGCACAGTAAGGGCTGCAAATGGGCACAGTAAGGGTGCAAATGGGCACAGTAAGGGCTGCAAATGGGCACAGTGAGGATGCAAATGGGCACAGTAAGGGCTGCAAATGGGCACAGTAAGGGCGCAAATGGGCGCAGTAGGGGCTGCAAATGGGCACAGTAAGGGCTGCAAACGGGCACAGTGAGGATGCAAAAGGGCACAGCAAGGCTGCGAACGGGCACAGTGAGGATGCAAATGGGCACAGTAAGGGCTGCAAATGGGCACAGTAAGGGCTGCAAATGGGCACAGTAAGGGCGCAAATGGGCACAGTAAGGGCTGCAAATGGGCACAGTAAGGGCTGCAAATGTGCACAGTGAGGATGCAAAAGGGCACAGCAAGGCTGCAAATGGGCACAGCAAGGCTGCAAATGGGCACAGTGAGGATGCAAATGGGCACAGTAAGGGCTGCAAATGGGCACAGTAAGGGTGCAAATGGGCACAGTAAGGGCTGCAAATGGGCACAGTGAGGATGCAAATGGGCACAGTAAGGGCTGCAAATGGGCACAGTAAGGGCGCAAATGGGCGCAGTAGGGGCTGCAAATGGGCACAGTAAGGGCTGCAAACGGGCACAGTGAGGATGCAAAAGGGCACAGCAAGGCTGCGAACGGGCACAGTGAGGATGCAAATGGGCACAGTAAGGGCTGCAAATGGGCACAGTAAGGGCGCAAATGGGCACAGTAAGGGCTGCAAATGGGCACAGTGAGGATGCAAAAGGGCACAGCAAGGCTGCAAATGGGCACAGTGAGGATGCAAATGGGCACAGTAAGGGCTGCAAATGGGCACAGAAAGGGTGCAAATGGGCACAGTAAGGGCGCAAATGGGCACAGTAAGGGCTTCAAATGGGCACAGTAAGGGCTGCAAATGGGCACAGTGAGGATGCAAAAGGGCACAGCAAGTCAATACGTTTTCCCAGATTTTTGTGGTAAAATTAGGTGCCTTGGCTTATATTCGGGTCGGCTTATACTCGAGTATCTCAAGGTAAGGTGAGGGGGAGACTAACGGTAGAATTTAAGCCTCTACAGAGGTGACCTCTGGTTATGATTTCCTCCATCATATATTTGGTATGAATTGAATTTGTGACAGGCTATCCTCTAAAAAAGAAGATAATTCAGCTATAGATGGAGTTTGGGGGGCTGAGTCTCTCACTGATTCCTCATTTATATTTAGAGGATTCGGTCGGATCTCTCTGCCAGTTCTTGGTTTTGCCCCCCCGTGCCGACTCAGGAGCTGTGTGTGTTCAGGTGCAAAGTGAGGAGTTCCCACCTCTGTGGTTACATTCCACAATCATAGAAATGAAAAATCCAAGAGTGAGACCACCTAATACTCGCTGCGGCAGATGTACAGTCCTGGGAATTCGAGATTGGGGGGTCTCACAGGAGAAATATAGGGAACTGTTAGGTGGGTGAACTCTGCACGGCCTATGAAAAGTACCTGTTTTTAAACCACCTATCTTATTGTTTTAGTTTAAAATGAATTCATGAAAAGCTAAAATTGGCTCTGGATCTGTTTTATCTCCACTTTTCAACCATTTTTAGACTTATATTTCATTGTTGTGTTTTTACTATATATCCCTGTTTTATAAGTTTAATATGAGATAAAGGATTCCCAGAGCACTGTGAGAGAAAAGCCCTAGATGTCTCCTTTCAGGCACAATTTCTCTCCTTGAAACAGATCCATATGGAAGGAGGAGGAGTGACAGCACCTGCACCATACCATAGGTCAGTAATCCAAATATACACTCACCGGCCACTTTATTAGGTCCCCCTTGCTAGTAGCGGGTTGGACCCCCTTTATTAGGTCCCCCTTGTTAGTAGCGGGTTGGACCCCCTTTATTAGGTCCCCCTTGCTAGTAGGGGGTTGGACCCCCTTTATTAGGTCCCCCTTGTTAGTAGAGGGTTGGACCCCTTTATTAGGTCCCCCTTGCTAGTAGCAGGTTGGACCCCCTTTATTAGGTCCCCCTTGCTAGTAGTGGGTTGGACCCCCTTTATTAGGTCCCCCTTGCTCGTAGCGGGTTGGACCCCCTTTATTAGGTCCTCCTTGCTAGTAGCGGGTTGGACCCCCCTTTATTAGGCCCACCTTGCTAGTAGCGGGTTGGACCCCCTTTATTAGGTCCACCTTGCTAGTAGCGGGTTGGACCCCCCTTTATTAGGCCCCCTTGCTAGTAGCGGGTTGGACCCCCTTTATTATGCCCCCCTTGCTAGTAGCGGGTTGGACCCCCTCTATTAGGTCCCCCTTGCTAGTAGAGGGTTGGACCCCTTTATTAGGTCCCCCTTGCTAGTAGCGGGTTGGACCCCCTTTATTAGGTTCCCCTTGCTAGTAGCGGGTTGGACCCCCTTTATTAGGTTCCCCTTGCTAGTAGTGGGTTGGACCCCCTTTATTAGGTCCCCCTTGTTAGTAGCGGGTTGGACCCCCTTTATTAGGTCCACCTTGCTAGTAGGGGGTTGGACCCCCTTTATTAGGTCCCCCTTGCTAGTAGAGGGTTGGACCCCTTTATTAGGTCCCCCTTGCTAGTAGCGGGTTGGACCCCCTTTTTTAGGTCCCCCTTGCTAGTAGTGGGTTGGACCCCCTTTATTAGGTCCCCCTTGTTGGTAGCGGGTTGGACCCTCTTTATTAGGTCTACCTTGCTAGTAGGGGGTTGGACCCCCTTTATTAGGTCCCCCTTGCTAGTAGGGGGTTGGACCCCCTTTATTAGGTCCCCCTTGTTAGTAGAGGGTTGGACCCCTTTATTAGGTCCCCCTTGCTAGTAGCAGGTTGGACCCCCTTTTTTAGGTCCCCCTTGCTCGTAGCGGGTTGGACCCCCTTTATTAGGTCCTCCTTGCTAGTAGCGGGTTGGACCCCCTTTATTAGGTCCTCCTTGCTAGTAGCGGGTTGGACCCCCTTTATTAGGTTCCCCTTGCTCGTAGCGGGTTGGACCCCCTTTATTAGGTCCTCCTTGCTAGTAGCGGGTTGGACCCCCTTTATTAGGTTCCCCTTGCTAGTAGTGGGTTGGACCCCCTTTATTAGGTCCCCCTTGCTCGTAGCGGGTTGGACCCCCTTTATTAGGTCCTCCTTGCTAGTAGCGGGTTGGACCCCCTTTATTAGGTCCTCCTTGCTAGTAGCGGGTTGGACCCCCTTTATTAGATCCCCCTTGCTCGTAGCGGGTTGGACCCCCTTTATTAGGTCCTCCTTGCTAGTAGCGGGTTGGACCCCCTTTATTAGGTCCTCCTTGCTAGTAGTGGGTTGGACCCCCTTTATTAGGTCCCCCTTGCTCGTAGCGGGTTGGACCCCCTTTATTAGGTCCTCCTTGCTAGTAGCGGGTTGGACCCCCCTTTATTAGGTCCCCCTTGCTAGTAGCGGGTTGGACCCCCTTTATTAGGTCCACCTTGCTAGTAGCGGGTTGGACCCCCCTTTATTAGGCCCCCCTTGCTAGTAGCGGGTTGGACCCCCTTTATTATGCCCACCTTGCTAGTAGCGGGTTGGACCCCCTCTATTAGGTCCCCCTTGCTAGTAGAGGGTTGGACCCCTTTATTAGGTTCCCCTTGCTAGTAGCGGGTTGGACCCCCTTTATTAGGTTCCCCTTGCTAGTAGCGGGTTGGACCCCCTTTATTAGGTTCCCCTTGCTAGTAGCGGGTTGGACCCCCTTTATTAGGTCCACCTTGCTAGTAGTGGGTTGGACCCCCTTTATTAGGCCCCCCTTGCTAGTAGCGGGTTGGACCCCCTTTATTAGGTTCCCCTTGCTAGTAGCGGGTTGGACCCCCTTTATTAGGTTCCCCTTGCTAGTAGCGGGTTGGACCCCCTTTATTAGGTCCCCCCTGCTAGTAGAGGGTTGGACCCCTTTATTAGGTCCCCCTTGCTAGTAGCGGGTTGGACCCCCTTTATTAGGTCCCCCTTGCTAGTAGCGGGTTGGACCCCCTTTATTAGGTCCCCCTTGCTAGTAGCGGGTTGGACCCCCTTTATTAGGCCCCCCTTGCTAGTAGCGGTTTGGACCCCCTTTATTATGCCCCCCTTGCTAGTAGCGGGTTGGACCCCCTTTATTAGGTCCCCCTTGCTAGTAGCGGGTTGGACCCCCTTTATTAGGTTCCCCTTGCTAGTAGCGGGTTGGACCCCCTTTATTAGGCCCCCCTTGCTAGTAGCGGGTTGGACCCCCTTTATTAGGTCCCCCTTGCTAGTAGCGGGCTGGACCCCCTTTATTAGGTCCCCCTTGCTAGTAGCGGGTTGGACCCCCCTTTATTAGGTCCCCCTTGCTAGTAGCGGGTTGGACCCCCTTTATTAGGCCCCCCTTGCTAGTAGCGGTTTGGACCCCCTTTATTATGCCCCCCTTGCTAGTAGCGGGTTGGACCCCCTTTATTAGGTCCTCCTTGCTAGTAGAGGGTTGGAATCCCTTTATTAGGTCCCCCTTGCTAGTAGCGGGTTGGACCCCCTTTATTAGGTCCCCCTTGCTAGTAGCGGGTTGGACCCCCTTTATTAGGTCCCCCTTGCTAGTAGTGGGTTGGACCCCCTTTATTAGGTCCCCCTTGCTAGTAGCGGGTTGGACCCCCTTTATTAGGTCCCCCTTGCTAGTAGCGGGTTGGACCCCCTTCATTAGGTCCTCCTTGCTAGTAGCGGGTTGGACCCCCCTTTATTATGCCCCCCTTGCTAGTAGCGGGTTGGACCCCCCTTTATTATGCCCCCCTTGCTAGTAGCGGGTTGGACCCCCTCTATTATGCCCCCCTTGCTAGTAGCGGGTTGGACCCCCTTTTATTAGGCCCCCCTTGATAGTAGCAGGTTGGACCCCCTTTTCCCTTCATTTTTGGTGGCAGAGATACAACAAGGTGTTGGAGACGTTCCTCAGAGATTTTGCTCCATAGTGACCTGATGACATCACACAGTTGCTACAAATTTGTCGGTTGCAGATCCATTAAGGCCAATCTCCCGTTCCACCACATCCCAAAGGTGTTCTATTGGATGAGATGTGGTGAGTGTGGAGGCCATTGGAGGACAGTGACCTCATTGTCCAGTGGTGAGATGATTGGAGCTTTGTGACATTATCCTGCTGGGAGGAGCCATCAGAAGATGGGGACACTGTAGTCATAAAGGGATGGACATGGTCACCAACAATACTCGGGTAGGCCGTGGTGTTTAATCCGATTGGGTTGCCGCAAGTTCCTTCTACTATAAGGCTGACAGGAGTAGTAACAGCGGCATCACTACTCCTGTCAGCCCAGCACTGGATGCAGCAAGTAGAGGAGGAGAGATCCAGGAAGAGGTGCAGGCTGTGCTCTCTCTCCCCTGGCTCCTCATAAGCTTGCACATAACGAAGAGGGGGGGGATGGGGAGCAATTTGGCATTTTTGCCCTTCTGAATGATCTTCCTCACAGCGCTGAATTGAATTGAAATTAATTGATAAAGTACAGTGTTCAAATGCTGGTTGTGTCACAAAAGAAGGAAACGGCGAAGATCCTTTGATGTTTAGAAGCAACTCGCCTTCTTTGAATACCACTATAACACTATTGGATAAAAACACCAATGGGATAATTCAATGGCACTTACCCATTGCCCCAATTCACTTGTGTGTAAATCTTAGCTTGAGCTACTGAGCTCTGTGAACGATACACTATTTTCAGGAGAGGGATTAACGAGTCAATGGAAATTGTAGAAAATAAGCCAATGGCTCCACTTGCTTGATATGAGAGTACAAAATATTTATGTAATATTTCATGTCGCGCAAGTAGAGGAGCGCACCCCTGAACTCTGCACTCTGTACATAGCGCACTCCTGAACTCTGCACTCTGTATGTAGCGCACTCCTGAACTCTGCACTCTGTACATAGTGCACTCCTGAACTCTGCACTCTGTATGTAGCGCACTCCTGAACTCTGCACTCTGTATGTAGCGCACTCCTGAACTCTGCACTCTGTACGTAGCGCACCCCTGAACTCTGCACTCTGTATGTAGCGCACCCCTGAACTCTGCACTCTGTATGTAGCGCACCCCTGAACTCTGCACTCTGTATGTAGCGCACCCCTGAACTCTGCACTCTGTATGTAGCGCACCCCTGAACTCTGCACTCTGTATGTAGCGCACTCCTGAACTCTGCACTCTGTATGTAGCGCACCCCTGAACTCTGCACTCTGTATGTAGCGCACCCCTGAACTCTGCACTCTGTATGTAGCGCACTCCTGAACTCTGCACTCTGTATGTAGCGCACCCCTGAACTCTGCACTCTGTATGTAGCGCACCCCTGAACTCTGCACTCTGTATGTAGCGCACTCCTGAACTCTGCACTCTGTACGTAGCGCACTCCTGAACTCTGCACTCTGTATGTAGCGCACTCCTGAACTCTGCACTCTGTACGTAGCGCACTCCTGAACTCTGCACTCTACGTAACGCACTCCTGAACTCTGCACTCTGTACGTAGAACACCCCTGAACTCCTTAAACATCGCACTTCTGGTATTTATTGCCCCTATAAGATCCTCCCACTGCAATTTGGACACACCCATGTGGTTCACTGGTGGGCGTGGTTGAGTTCCTGCACCTATTCGCTGAGAAAACAAGCCCTGCATATGTTTCTATAGTCTTACAGATAAAACCACAATGAGGACAACTATAATGCTGAAGCGGCCTGCCATGAAATTGGGTTTGACATCCCTGCTTTAGACCTTTCACTATTTTTGTTGCCCATCTCTGGACTCGTTTGATCTTCTGAATATTCTATATGTAAGCGAGGTCTCCAGGACACTTCCTGAGGTCTTGTTCAATAATCCGCTCTGCTCTTCCAGGAGATACCTGGCTCTCTGCTGGACTGGCTTCGGGTGAATCCTGCAGGTTGGTCCTGTCAGCACA
The DNA here is from genome assembly GCA_029206835.1 of Rana muscosa. Taxonomy (NCBI): domain Eukaryota; kingdom Metazoa; phylum Chordata; class Amphibia; order Anura; family Ranidae; genus Rana; species Rana muscosa. The sequence goes on from JARGYO010005628.1 coordinate 3,705,432, forward strand.
GACTCTTCACGCCAATGACCCGCGACATGCTCCCCGCTAGATGTAAAGGGAAGGGAACCTTCCAGAAGGACGCCTGTTTGGTGGTCCCGTGTTGAGAAAGTCATTAGCGGTTTGTTAAAATATGCGCTTCATTGTGAAGAACGTTTTTTTTTTTTAATGCCGCCACTTGACATTTCACACTCTCGAGTGTCACTGTGTTTTGTAAATCCCCTTTGAGCCGGCGTTATACAAGGTGAGAGAAGAATTCCACCCGGGGATTAACATTCCCTCAGCTAGAACCAGGAACTAGAACCGTCGTGTGAAAATCCTCGTTTTCCGAAGTTTTCTATCGGGAGAAATACAAGGAAACGAGAATTCCCCAGCAGAGCTCAACGACCACGACCCTGCGCAATAACGAGGACCTTCCTTTCAATGCCACAAAAATATTATTAAAGTGCTGTAATAAGAATAAAACAAATACTGTAAGCCCACCAATGCCATAAACCAGTGATGGGGAACCTCGGCACCCCCCGGATGTTTTGGGACTACAATTCCCATGATGCTCCACTACACTGCAGAGTGCATGAGCATCATGGGAAATGTAGTTCCAAAACATCTGGGGGGGGGGCCGAGGTTCCCCATCACTGCCATAAACAAGACCCACAAAATGTGATGGTAGGCCTCACAGGCTTGCAGCTTTCATGTTTAAAACCACACCTGAAAGGCGGGTACAAAAAACATGCTCCACCCAGATCTTCATCAAATCTATGGGTCAGGGATCTCCAAACTACGGCCCTCCAGCTGTTGCGGAACAACATGTCCCATGAGCCATTGCAAAACTCAGACATTCCCAGTAATGACTAGGCAAGATGGGAATTGTAGTTCTGTACCCAGCGCACCCCTGAACTCTGCACTCTGTTCACAGCGCACCCCTGAACTCTGCACTCTGTACGTAGTGCACCCCTGAACTCTGCACTCTGTACACAGCGCACCCCTGAACTCTGCGCTCTGTACATAGCACACCCTTAAACTCTGCACTCTGTACGTAGCGCACCACTGAACTCTGCACTCTGTACGTAGCGCACAACTGAACTCTGCACTCTGTACATAGCGCACCCCTGAACTCTGCACTCTGTACGTAGCGCACCCCTGAACTCTGCACTCTGTACGTAGCACACCCTTGAACTGTGCACTCCGTACGTAGCGCACCACTGAATTCTGCACTCTGTACGTAGCGCACCACTGAACTCTGCACTCCGTACGTAGCGCCCCACTGAACTCTGCACTCTGCACATAGCGCACCCCTGAACTCTGCACTCTGTACGTAGCGCACCCCTGAACTCTGCACTCTGTACGTAGCGCACCCCTGAACTCTACACTCCGTACGTAGCTCACTCCTGAACTCTGCACTCTGTACATAGCGCACCCCTGAACTCTGCACTCCATACGTAGCGCACCACTGAACTCTGCACTCTGTACATAGAGCACCCCTGAACTCTGCACTCCGTACGTAGCACACTCCTGAACTCTGCACTCTGTACGTAGCGCACCACTGAACTCTGCACTCTGTACGTAGCGCACCCCTGAACTCTGCACTCTGTACGTAGCGCAACCCTGAACTCTGCACTCCATACGTAGCGCACCACTGAACTCTGCACTCTGTACGTAGCGCACCCCTGAACTCTGCACTCTGTACGTAGCGCACCCCTGAACTCTGCACTCTGTACGTAGCGCACCCCTGAACTCTGCACTCTGTACGTAGCGCAACCCTGAACTCTGCACTCCATACGTAGCGCACCACTGAACTCTGCACTCTGTACGTAGCGCACCCCTGAACTCTGCACTCCGTACGTAGCGCACCACTGAACTCTGCACTCTGTACATAGAGCACCACTGAACTCTGCACTCTGTACGTAGCGCACCACTGAACTCTGCACTCTGTACGTAGCGCACCCCTGAACTCTGCACTCCGTACGTAGCGCACCACTGAACTCTGCACTCTGTACATAGAGCACCACTGAACTCTGCACTCTGTACGTAGCGCACCACTGAACTCTGCACTCTGTATGTAGCTGTAAGAGAAGTCCAGGTAACAGAGGCGCATTGGCGCGCATGCGCGGGTATACCTTTGTATCCACAAGGAATAACTTGCAATGGCGCATTCGTGCCTGCACACGGGTGCGCGCAGGTGCACGGGCGCGTGCGCGTACTGGCGCCAGTTAGTGCCTATTTAAACAGAACACTGACATCTGCCTGTTGCTGAGTGGTCTTTCAGCTAGTGCCTGTTTATCTAACCTGTTCCAGTTTCTGTGTCCTGACCCGGCTTCACCTGAACCTTCTCCTTGATCTCTGCCTGCCTCCCTGATCCCGGCTTGTGTTTGACTCCGCTTCTGCCTGATGTTCCTGTACCTTGCTGCCCGACTGTGTACCGAACCCGGCCTGTGTCCCGTCTCTGCCTCTGCCTATCGTCTCGGTACCTGTTCCGTCCGGCTGTCGATGACCTCCTGGCTTACATCCCGGCTACGCCTCCATCTCCTGATCCAGTGATACAGAGCTCCAGTTTCCAGAGTCAGCTCAGCGCTCTTCAGCCACCTGGTTCCTGCCAAGGCTCAGCCAGTGCCATCTGCTTCATCGGCCCTCGTGCCACTCTGTGTCCTTCATTCCCTGTCATCACTACCAGGGGTGTCGGACAGGAGGTGCAAGAGAAGCCCCCTCTCCAGCTCGATCTCCACCAGGTACGTGACAGTACCGCACTCCTGAACTCTGCACTCTGTACGTAGCGCACTCCTGAATTCTGCACTCCGTATTTAGCGCACTCCTGAACTCTGCACTCTGTAAATAGCACACCCTTGAACTGTGCACTCTGTACACAGCGCACCCCTGAACTCTGCATGGAGGGTCATAGTTTGGAGACCCCTGGATTAGATAAACACACTTCTCTGGATGGTGTGTTTGAACCAACAAACCCATGTCGTTGATAAGCGCCTCCTCTGCATGAGATGTTTCAACCACTTGGATTGAATAAACTTGCTCCTCTGGATGACACATTTCAACCACTCGGGCCTTCATCAAATCCATGGATTACATAAAAATGCTTTCTAAAGTATTTTAACCATGTGTGTTTTATAGAACTCAAGGATTTGATAAACACGCTCCTCTAGATGGCACATTTCAACCACTCTGTCCTTTATCAGTTTCATGGATTTTATAAACCCGTTTCTCTGGATGGCCTGGTTCACCGAACTCGGACCTTTATCAAATTCATGGACTCTGTACACATCACACCCCTGAACTCTGCACTCTGTACGTAACACACCCCTGGACTTCATACACATCGCACTTTTGGTATTTATTGCACCTTATAGATCCTCCCACTGCAATTTGGAGACACCCATGCGGTCCAGTGGTGGGCGTGGTTGAGTTCCTGCACCTATTCTCTGAGAAAAAAAGCCCTGCATAAATTTCTATAGTCTTACAGATAAAACCACAATGAGGACAACCATAACGCTGATGCGGCCTGCCATGAAATTGAGTTTGACACCCCTGCTTTAGACCTTTCACTATTTTTGTTGCCCATCTCTGGACTTGTTCTATCTTATCAATATTCTTTTTGTAAGCGAGGTCACCAGGACACTTCTTGAGGTCTTGTTCAGTAATCTGTGCTGCTCTTCCAGGTGTAGGAGATATCTGGCTCTCTGCTGGACTGGCTTCGGGTGAATCCTGCATTTCAAGCACTCTGGCCTTTATCACTTTCACTGGATGAAGTGTTTCAACCACTTAGGCCTTTATCAGTTTCATGAATTGAATAAACATGTTTCACTGGATGAAGTGTTTCAACCACTCAGGCCTTTATCAAGTCCATGGATTTGATAAGCACGGCCCTCCGGATTACGCGTTTCAACCACCTTGGTCTTTATCAAATCAACTCATATCTTTATTAAATTCATGGACTTGATAAACATGCTCCTCTAGATGAATTTTTCCCCTCCATCCAACAGGCCAGGAGAAAGAAGATTTGGGACTTGACCTGTCATGTGACCCGCATTTCAGTAAAATAAACTGGGGTTTTAATTTAGCTAAGGTGCAGACGAGGGGAGAGGTGGAAAGGGGAGCCTTACTCTGTGGTGGGGGGGGCTGGGCAGAATTTGGCTGTAAATGTGTAAATTTCTTAGGAAAAACATGAAAAAAATGTCCTCCTACCTCAACCCCCATAAAAAACAAAGACTGAGATGTTGAGTTGTGGCTTTGAAATGAGGTTAGGAAGACAATTTTGTCTTAAGATATTTTATTCCATCCTCTGGTCCCACCATTTTTTTTTGTTTTTGTTTCTGAAGTTCTCAGAAAAAAAGGGAAGCTCACCCCTATATACACTGTTTCCTGATGAAGTGGCTGACGGCCGAGGTGTGTGTGGCGATTCACTCCATCGCAATCAGAGCTTAAGCAGGTGCTTCCTGAAAATTTCTGTGCGTTAAAAGTGTTTCTGCTGCCGTGTTCAGGCTTGGAGGTTAATCAGGTCAACTATATTTATGTGTCAAAGCTACTTGTTACAATGTAGAATTGTTGCACTTAGGTGGACCTGCTGAGCTGGTGGTTCTTGGAAAGGAGGGAAGGGTAAACGCTGCTGGACAGGTTTTCCCACTCTTTTCAGGAAGGATACTGCCCCCTGCATGTCATAATCTATATAAAGTGGGGCTCATTAGTCCCCTAAGGCCCCATGCACACGAGACCCCGGTGCAAACTCTGCTGAACGCACGTTTTTAAAGGCTGAAACCGGCACAAAAATTCTCTGCGTGCTCTGAATCAATTCGACGCATGCTCGGAATGCTTGCGCAGTGGAACCTCGAATTGCGAGTAACACGGTTAACGAGCGTTTCACAATACGAGCGCTGTATTTCCTAAAATCCTAACTCGGTTTGCGAGTGTTGTCTCGCGAAACGAGCAGAATTCAGGATTCAGGCCAAAGCGGTGTGCAGTACTGCGTTTGGCCTGAGGTGGGGGGGGCGCCAGAGCTGATTGGCGCTGTTCGGAAATGCATAGAAGGGCCCGAGGACAGTTCGGCTGACCTCGGCAAACCTCAGAAAGGCTCGTGAATGGAGGTTTGCCGAGGTCAGCCAAACTGTCCTCGGGCCTTTCCGGCTGTTTACGAGGCTCTCCGTCACCCCCCCCCCCCCCCAAGGCCTCTGGCCACACGCGGTATTGCATACCATTGAAGTAAATGCGGAACAAATTACTTTTGTTTCCATTGACTTCAATGGGGAAACTTGCTTTGATATGCGAGTACTTTGGATTACAAGCATTCTCCTGGAACGGATTATGCTCGTAATCCGAGGTTCCACTGCACTTCATTTTTCTCAGCTCGTCGTCGTGTTGTATGTCTCCGCGTTCTTGACGTTCGGAATTTCCGAGCAACATTTGTGTGACCGTGTGTATGCAAGACAAGTTTGAGCCGACATTCATCGGACAAAAAATCCACGGTTTTATTGTCGGAATGTCCGATCGTCTGTACGCGGCATGAGTATTGCGACGTTCCTTGTGTGTTGGACATGCGCGCCGTCTGGCTATATATTTGTATATTTCACACTGGGAAATGAAAAGGAATAAAAACTAAAAGACATTCCCAACCGTCACAAGACTCTTCAAATTCCAAGGAACAATATATGTTCCCACTCTTGTTGCTCCAGCAGTAGCCCCTCCAAAAAAAGCCCCCCAAAGAAGAGAGCAATTTTAGAATTTTTTATTTTTTGTCCCCGCCCCCCAAAGGGTCATGTCATGAGAAGGAGCCGGAATATTAAACTGTAGAACGTGAACACTTGGCGGAGTTATGTATCATTGTTTACATACCATCAGACCACTTTGCCTTCTTATTTTCCATAATTTATGAATTAATTGAAATCCGCATTCCTGCAGAGCCGAGCAGCGGGAACGGCCGAGGAGGAGAAGGAAAAGGGGGGTAATGAATCACATCGTCCTAAACCACAAGCAAAGGAAAGAACGAGGAGCCCAAGCATGGGAAAAGCCCGGCCTGGCGATATTGATGTTGTCCATTTGTCTTCATGTATTTATTTTAGACACAAATTATAATAGTTGTGGCAATTCAACGGAACGGAGATGTAAACATGAAATGTGGGCTGCAAAGCGTTTTAATGCACCTGGTTTTGGGGGTGTGGGGGGGGGGTGGGGGGGGGGTAATGATTGAAAATCAGAGGAATGTACAAAGCACGGGAAAAGTTGTGCATATGTAGGAAAGAATGTTTTACCATCAGTTTAGGGAGGGGATCTTTACACTAAAAGTGCTTAAAAGGAAAAGACCTTGCAGACGGAGATTGTGTTTTGCCCAGTTCCACAATGCCAGGGGTCTCCAAACTTTCTAAAGAAGGGTCCAGTTTACCACCCTTCAGATTGTGCCCAGTGGGAGTTACCAATGTCAAATCTTTGGTATTAGGGGATGAAATAGTTGGTGTTGTTGGGAGGAATAGTGCCCCGTGTTTGGTGTTCATGGATATGCCCCATCGTTGGTATCTAGCGGCAGGAAATATGCCTCACTGGCCGTCTAAAGCAGGGGTCTCAAACTGGCGGCCCTCCAGCTGTTGCAAAACTACAAGTCCCATCATACCTCTGCCTGTGGGAGTCACGCTTGTAACTGCCAGCCTTGCAATGCCTCATGGGAATTGTAGTTTCGCAACAGCTGGAGGGCCACTAGTTTGAGACCCCCTGGTCTAAAGGCAAACAAAGGGCCGCATCTGGCCCCAGGGCCGCAGTTTGGAGACCACTGCACTATGCAACACCAATGTCATATGTGCCAGAAGTAGGGTGACCACGTGTCCCGGATTGCCGGGACAGTCCCGCATTTTGCAGGTCTGTCCCGGGCACATTAATTCCAGGACAATACAGTGTCCCGGAATAAAACTGACACAGCCACCCTCCCCCCCCCCGGGCCAATCTGATGCCCCCAAAAAAGGCCGCCACATCACCGCTTTACTCACTGACAGTACTTGTCCTGGCCGGGAATGCCTGGAGGAGCACAATCCCCGCCCCCTGCTTGTGATTGGAGAAATCATAAATCCCGCCTCTTGTGTCCAATCACTGTGCTGTGATTCGTTACAGCACAAGCTGATTTTTGGGAAGGGAGGGTGTCCCTGAATGGTAGTTTAAAAATGTGGTCACCCTAGTGCCCAGTAGGAGTTACCAATGTCAAATCTTTGGTGTTAGGGGATGAAATAGTTGGTGTTGTTGGGAGGAATAGTGGCCCATGTTTGGTGTTCATGGATATGCCCCATTGTTGGTGTCAGTGGGAGGAATAGTGCCCCATCGTTGGTGTCAGTGGAAGGAATAGTGCCCCATCGTTGGTGTCAGTGGAAGGAATAGTACCCCATCATTGGTGTCAGTGGGAGGAATAGTGCCCCATCGTTGGTGTCAGTGGAAGGAATAGTACCCCATCATTGGTGTCAGTGGGAGGAATAGTGCCCCATCGTTGGTGTCAGTGGAAGGAATAGTACCCCATCATTGGTGTCAGTGGGAGGAATAGTGCCCCATCGTTGGTGTCAGTGGAAGGAATAGTGTCCCATCATTGGTGTCAGTGGGAGGAATAGTGCCCCATCGTTGGTGTCAGTGGAAGGAATAGTGCCCCATTGTTGGTATCTAGTGGCAGGAAATATGCCTCCTCCTTGGTGTCAGTGGCAGGAAAAATGCCTCAAGGACCGTATAAAAGGCAAACAAAGGGCCGCATATGGCCCCAGGGCCGCAGTTTGGAGACCACTGCACTATGCAACACCAATGTCATATGTGCCAGAAGCCTACTTTTTGGGTGCACATTAACCACTTCAGCCCCCCGGACCATTTGGCTGGCCAAAGACCAGAGCACTTTTTGTGCGATTCGGCATTGCGTCGCTTTAACTGACAATTGCGCGGTCGTGCGACGTGGCTCCCAACAAATTGACGTCCTTTTTTTTTTTTTCACACAAATAGAGATTTCTTTTGGTGGTATTTGATCACCTCTGCGGTTTTTATTTTTTGCGCTTTAAAAAAAAATAGAGCGCCAATTTTGAAAAAAATTCAATATTTTTTACATTTTGCTATAATAAATATCCCCAAAAATATATTAAAAAAACATTTTTTTTTCCTCAGTTTAGTCCGATACGTATTCTTCTACATATTTTTGGTCAAAAAAAAAAATCGCAATAAGCGTTTATTGATTGGTTTGCGCAAAAGTTATAGCGTCTACAAAATAGGGGATAGTTTTATGGCATTTTTATCAATAATATTTTTTTTTTACTAGTAATGGCGGCGATCAGCGATTTTTATCGTGACTGCGACATTATGGCGGACACATCGGACACTTTTGACACCATTTTGGGACCATTGTCATTTTTACAGCGATCAGTGCTATAAAAATGCTCTGATTACTGTGTAAATGTGACTGGCAGGGAAGGGGGTTAACCACTAAGGGGGGGAGGAAGGGGTTAAGTGTGTCCTAGGGAGTGATTCTAACTGTTAGGGGGCGTGGCTACGAGTGACACGTCACTGATCGCTGCTCCCGATGAGAGGGAGTAGTCGATCAGTGTCCTGTCACTAGGAAGAACAGGGAGATGCTGTGTTTACACCTACCTCTCCCCGTTCTTCAGCACTGTGACACGATCGCGGGACACCGGCGGACATCGAGTCCGCGGGTCCCGCGGGCATGGTCACGGAGCTCGCGTCAGGGTCGCGCGCGCGTGTTGGCTGGTCCCCAAAAAGTCTGTTCGCCGCAATGTCGCAGTCCCGCTAAAAATCTCAGATCGCTTTTTACTAGTAAAAAATAAATAAATAATTAAAATGCCATAAATATAAAAAAGAGCGTCAATTTTGAAAAATATATATATGAACTGATGAAGATTTTTTTTTTTTTTACGTTTTTTGGGGGGGATTTTCATTATAGCAAAAAGTAAAAAAAATATATATTTTTTCCAATATATATATATATATATATATTTTTCAAAATTGACGCTCTTTTTTTTGTTTATAGATCGCTGTATAAATGTCACTGGTCCCCAAAAAGTCTGTCCGGCGCAATGTCGCAGTCCCGCTAAAAATCATAGATCGCCGCCATTACTAGTAAAAAATAAATAATTAAAATGCCATAAATATATCCCCATTTTGTTGACACGATAACTTTTGTGCAAACCAATCAATATACGCTTATTGTGATTTTTTTTTTTTTTTACCAAAAATATGTAGAAGAAGAATACATATTGGCCTAAACTGATGAGGAAATTATTTTTTTGAAATTTTTTTGGGGGGGAATTTTCATTATGGCAAAAAGTAAAAGAAAATATATATATTTTTCCCAATATATATATATATATATATATATATATATATATATATATATATTTCCCAAAATATATATTATTATTTTTTTCAAAATGACGCTCTTTTTTTGTTTATAGCGCAAACTTTTGCGCAAACCAATCATTATACGCTTATTTCTTTTTTTTTTTTTTTTTACCAAAAATATGTAGAAGAATACATATTCGCCTAAACTGATGGAGAATTTTTTTTTTTTACATTTGGGGGGGGGGGGGGGGTATTTTTATTATAGCAAAAAGTAAAATATATATATATTTTTCTCCAATATATATATTTAAAAAAAAATGACGGTCTTTTTTTGTTTATAGCGCAAGAAAAAAAAAAAAGCGCAGAGGTGATCAAATACCACCAAAAGAAAGCTCTATTTGTGGTGAAAAAAGGACGTCAATTTTGTTTGGGAGCCACGTCACACGACCGCGCAATTGTCAGTTAAAGCGACGCAGTGCCGTATCGCAAAAAATGGCCCGGTCATTAAGGGGGCAAATCCTTCCGGGGCTGAAGTGGTTAAATGATGAATGAGGGTCTCCTATTGGTCCCTGTATCTTTCTATCTCCGTCACTGTTTCAATTTTTCCCCTTACAGTTGTTACATCGTTGAAATAAGATACAAGTCCATCCAGTCCAACCAATAAAAGAGAAAAAGAAATCCTCCGATCCCCGATACACGATCCTTCACCCACAGCGGATCCAGAGGAAGGCGAAAACACAGCAAAGCCTCATCCAATTTGCAGTTGTAGCTAAATGTTGGAATGTTAAAATTTTTGGGAAATTCTTCCATCCAAATTCTGCAACAATTCCCCCCAAATGTATTTTTCTAAGTGTCGTTTTTATTATCGGTCATCACAGAAATGCAAAGGGGTCCATTTTTTTTTTTTTGTTTTATTTTGCCACAAGTAAGACTATTTCTGAGTGAACGCCGGACGTTTTTCGGAAAATCCTGGTTAAGTGTTTTAGGCGCTCGCAGATCATTACGCAATTCTCTGCTGGTGAACACGGAAGATGTCTTCATTTCCGCCACAAAGTGATCCCTCCGGTGGGATCGGGCGGGGAGCAGGCAACGTGCAAACCTTCCTGTCATCCCCATAAAAATGACTTTTTTTTCAGATGTGACACCTTGTGCAGACCCGCCGCGGCTCCGAAGTCGTCATTCTGTCATTTGGACTGAAGAGGAAGAGTCAAAAAAAAAATACTTTTATAGAATTTAATCGTCTTTCTGAAGTGATGTCAATCAAATTCTATATATGGAATTATTATTTAAAATAACCTGAAGTCAAGACATGAATTCCAATAATACATATGTAAAGGGAAGAAGCTTATTTTTCCTGTTAAAATAAATATAACTAATAATAATATAAATATAAATAAATAACATATATAATAATAATGATAATAATAATATTATTAATAAAAAAAATACATTCAAAATAACCTGAAGTCAAGACACGAATTCCAATAATACATATGTAAAGGGCAGAAGCTTCTTTTTCCTGTTAATATAAATATAACTAAAAAAATATGCAAAAAAATTATAATAATATTATGATAATAATATTATTAATATATGTTTTATTTTAAACAACCTGAAGTCAAGACACGAATTCCAATAATACATATGTAAAGGGAAGAAGCTTCTTTTTCCTGTTAAAATAAATCTAACTAAATAATATGCAATAATGATAATAATATTATTAATATATGTTTCTTTGCAAATAACCTGAAGTCAAGACACATATTCCAATAATACATATGGAAAGGGAAGAAGATTATTTTTCCTGTAAAATCAAATATAACTAATAATAATATAAATATAAATAAATAACATATATAATAATAATGATAATAATAATATTATTAATAAAAAAAATTACATTTAAAATAACCTGAAGTCAAGACACGAATTCCAATAATCCATATGTAAAGGGGTGAAGCTTCTCTTTCCTGTTAATATAAGTATAACTAATAATAATATAAATATAAATAAATAACATATATAATAATATTGATAATATTATTAATAAGAAAAATTACTTTTAAAATAACCTGAAGTCAAGACACAAATTCCAATAATACATATGTAAAGGGGTGAAGCTTCTCTTTCCTGTTAATATAAGTATAACTAATAATAATATAAATATAAATAAATAACATATATAATAATATTGATAATATTATTAATAAGAAAAATTACTTTTAAAATAACCTGAAGTCAAGACACAAATTCCAATAATACATATGTAAAGGGAAGAAGCTTCCTTTTCCTGTTAATATAAATATAATTAAATAATATGCAAAAAATTATAATAATATTATGATAATAATATTATTAATATATGTTTTATTTCAAATAACCTGAAGTCAAGACACAGATTCCAATAATACATATGTAAAGGGAAGAAGATTCTTTTTCATGTTAATATAAGTATAAATAAAAATAATATAAATATAAATAAATAACATATATAATAATAATGATAATAATAATATTATTAATAAAAAAAATACATTTAAAATAAACTGAAATCAAAGCGTAAATTCCAATAGGAGGGATCAGAGGGCCCTGCTTGTTAGAGATTACAATCTAGAAGATATATATATATATATATATATATATATATATATATACAGTATCTGACAAAAGTAAGTACACCCCTCAGTCACATTTCTGTAAATCTTTTCATGTGACAACACTGAAGAAATGACACTTTGCTACAATGTAAAGTAGTGAGTGTACACAGGGGGGAGGAGTGTACACAGGGGGGAGGAGTGTATACAGGGGGGAGGAGTGTACACAGGGGGGAGGAGTGTACACAGGGGGGAGGAGTGTACACAGGGGGGAGGAGTGTACACAGGGGGGAGGAGTGTACAGCTTGTATAACGGTGTAAATTTCCTCTCCCCTCAAAATAACTCAACACACAGCCATTAATGTCTAAACCGCTGGCAACAAAAGTCAGTACACCCCTAAGTGAAAATGTCCAAATTGGGCCCAAAGTGTCAATATTTTGTGTGGCCGCCATTATTTTCCAGCACTGCCTTAACCCTCTTGGGCATGGAGGTCACCAGAGCTTCACAGGTTGTCACTGGAATCCTCTTCCCCTCCCCCATGATGACATCACGGAGCTGGTGGATGTTGGAGACCTTGCGCTTCTCCACCTTCCGTTTGAGGATCCCCCACAGATGATCAATAGGGTTTAGGTCTGGAGACATGCTTGGCCAGTCCATCACCTTTACCCTCAGCTTCTTTATCAAGGCAGTGGTGGTCTTGGAGGTGTGTTTGGGGTGGTTATCATGTTGGAATACTGCCCTGCGGTCCAGTCTCTGAAGGGAGGGGATCATGCTCTGCTTCAGTATGTCACAGTACATATTGGCATTCATGGTTCCCTCAATGATCTGTAGCCCCCCCAGTGCCAGTGTTCTGCCGAGATGGGTCCCCCTGGCGGATAATACCCGCCCTGGACTGCGCAGGCGCAGCGCTTTAGCAAACGGAGCCGCCGAAAATTGCCGAACATGAACAGCTGTGAATCAGCTGTAGATGGCGCCTGCGCAATGAATGCAACATTGTGACAGACGCGGCCGCACGCTCCTGATGCTCGTGAAACTCTGCAAGGGGCGGGTGTATTACTATTATATCGTGTGAGGGGCGGAGGCTAAAGAAGAGGCCGAATTAAAAATTGGTGGGCAGAGCTGATAAGTTGGGGGGGGGGGGTTATCAATAAACTAGATGTCTTTGCGGGGCGTGTTTAAACAACTGAAGGGCGGGTTTTACAATGTTAAATTCGGCCTCTTCTTTAGCCATCCGCCCCTTACATGATATAATAGTAATACACCCGCCCCTTACATGATATAAGAGTAATACACCCGCCCCTTACACTATATAATAGTAATACACCCGCCCCTTACATGATATAATAGTAATACACCCGCCCCTTACATGATATAAGAGTAATACACCCGCCCCTTACATGATATAAGAGTAATACACCCGCCCCTTACATGATATAAGAGTAATACACCCGCCCCTTACATGATATAATAGTAATACACCCGCCCCTTACATGATATAAGAGTAATACACCCGCCCCTTACATGATATAAGAGTAATACACCCGCCCCTTACATGATATAATAGTAATACACCCGCCCCTTACATGATATAAGAGTAATACACCCGCCCCTTACATGATATAAGAGTAATACACCCGCCCCTTACATGATATAATAGTAATACACCCGCCCCTTACATGATATAATAGTAATACACCCGCCCCTTACATGATATAAGAGTAATACACCCGCCCCTTACATGATATAAGAGTAATACACCCGCCCCTTACATGATATAATAGTAATACACCCGCCCCTTACATGATATAAGAGTAATACACCCGCCCCTTACATGATATAAGAGTAATACACCCGCCCCTTACATGATATAATAGTAATACACCCGCCCCTTACATGATATAATAGTAATACACCCGCCCCTTACATGATATAAGAGTAATACACCCGCCCCTTACATGATATAAGAGTAATACACCCGCCCCTTACATGATATAATAGTAATACACCCGCCCCTTACACCATATAATAGTAATACACCCGCCCCTTACATGATATAATAGTAATACACCCGCCCCTTACATGATATAAGAGTAATACACCCGCCCCTTACATGATATAATAGTAATACACCCGCCCCTTACATGATATAATAGTAATACACCCGCCCCTTACACCATATAAGAGTAATACACCCGCCCCTTACATGATATAATAGTAATACACCCGCCCCTTACATGATATAAGAGTAATACACCCGCCCCTTACATGATATAATAGTAATACACCCGCCCCTTACATGATATAAGAGTAATACACCCGCCCCTTACATGATATAATAGTAATACACCCGCCCCTTACACTATATAAGAGTAATACACCCGCCCCTTACATGATATAATAGTAATACACCCGCCCCTTACATGATATAAGAGTAATACACCCGCCCCTTACATGATATAAGAGTAATACACCCGCCCCTTACATGATATAATAGTAATACACCCGGCCCTTACATGATATAATAGTAATACACCCGCCCCTTACATGATATAAGAGTAATACACCCGCCCCTTACATGATATAAGAGTAATACACCCGCCCCTTACATGATATAAGAGTAATACACCCGCCCCTTACATGATATAATAGTAATACACCCGCCCCTTACATGATATAATAGTAATACACCCGCCCCTTACATGATATAAGACTAATACACCCGCCCCTTACATGATATAATAGTAATACACCCGCCCCTTACATGATATAAGAGTAATACACCCGCCCCTTACATGATATAATAGTAATACACCCGCCCCTTACATGATATAATAGTAATACACCCGCCCCTTACATGATATAATAGTAATACACCCGCCCCTTACACCATATAATAGTAATACACCCGCCCCTTACATGATATAATAGTAATACACCCGCCCCTTACACTATATAAGAGTAATACACCCGCCCCTTACATGATATAATAGTAATACACCCCCCCTTACATGATATAATAGTAATACACCCGCCCCTTACATGATATAAGAGTAATACACCCGCCCCTTACATGATATAATAGTAATACACCCGCCCCTTACATGATATAATAGTAATACACCCGCCCCTTACATGATATAAGAATAATACACCCGCCCCTTACATGATATCAGAGTAATACACCCGCCCCTTACATGATATAAGAGTAATACACCCGCCCCTTACATGATATAATAGTAATACACCCGCCCCTTACATGATATAAGAGTAATACACCCGCCCCTTACATGATATAAGAGTAATACACCCGCCCCTTACATGATATAAGAGTAATACACCCGCCCCTTACATGATATAATAGTAATACACCCGCCCCTTACACCATATAATAGTAATACACCCGCCCCTTACATGATATAATAGTAATACACCCGCCCCTTACATGATATAAGAGTAATACACCCGCCCCTTACATGATATAAGAGTAATACACCCGCCCCTTACATGATATAAGAGTAATACACCCGCCCCTTACATGATATAATAGTAATACACCCGCCCCTTACATGATATAATAGTAATACACCCGCCCCTTACACCATATAATAGTAATACACCCGCCCCTTACATGATATAAGAGTAATACACCCGCCCCTTACATGATATAAGAGTAATACACCCGCCCCTTACATGATATAATAGTAATACACCCGCCCCTTACATGATATAAGAGTAATACACCCGCCCCTTACATGATATAATAGTAATACACCCGCCCCTTACATGATATAATAGTAATACACCCGCCCCTTACATGATATAATAGTAATACACCCGCCCCTTACATGATATAATAGTAATACACCCGCCCCTTACATGATATAATAGTAATACACCCGCCCCTTACATGATATAAGAGTAATACACCCGCCCCTTACATGATATAATAGTAATACACCCGCCCCTTACACTATATAAGAGTAATACACCCGCCCCTTACATGATATAATAGTAATACACCCGCCCCTTACATGATATAAGAGTAATACACCCGCCCCTTACATGATATAAGAGTAATACACCCGCCCCTTACATGATATAATAGTAATACACCCGCCCCTTACATGATATAAGAGTAATACACCCGCCCCTTACATGATATAAGAGTAATACACCCGCCCCTTACATGATATAATAGTAATACACCCGCCCCTTACACCATATAAGAGTAATACACCCGCCCCTTACATGATATAATAGTAATACACCCGCCCCTTACATGATATAAGAGTAATACACCCGCCCCTTACATGATATAATAGTAATACACCCGCCCCTTACATGATATAATAGTAATACACCCGCCCCTTACACCATATAATAGTAATACACCCGCCCCTTACATGATATAATAGTAATACACCCGCCCCTTACACTATATAAGAGTAATACACCCGCCCCTTACATGATATAATAGTAATACACCCGCCCCTTACATGATATAAGAGTAATACACCCGCCCCTTACATGATATAATAGTAATACACCCGCCCCTTACATGATATAATAGTAATACACCCGCCCCTTACATGATATAAGAATAATACACCCGCCCCTTACATGATATCAGAGTAATACACCCGCCCCTTACATGATATAATAGTAATACACCCGCCCCTTACATGATATAATAGTAATACACCCGCCCCTTACATGATATAAGAATAATACACCCGCCCCTTACATGATATCAGAGTAATACACCCGCCCCTTACATGATATAATAGTAATACACCCGCCCCTTACATGATATAATAGTAATACACCCGCCCCTTACATGATATAATAGTAATACACCCGCCCCTTACATGATATAAGAGTAATACACCCGCCCCTTACATGATATAATAGTAATACACCCGCCCCTTACATGATATAAGAGTAATACACCCGCCCCTTACATGATATAATAGTAATACACCCGCCCCTTACATGATATAAGAGTAATACACCCGCCCCTTACATGATATAATAGTAATACACCCGCCCCTTACATGATATAATAATAATACACCCGCCCCTTACATGATATAAGAATAATACACCCGCCCCTTACATGATATCAGAGTAATACACCCGCCCCTTACATGATATAATAGTAATACACCCGCCCCTTACATGATATAAGAGTAATACACCCGCCCTTACATGATATAATAGTAATACACCCGCCCCTTACATGATATAAGAGTAATACACCCGCCCCTTACATGATATAAGAGTAATACACCCGCCCCTTACATGATATAAGAATAATACACCCGCCCCTTACATGATATAAGAGTAATACACCCGCCCCTTACATGATATCAGAGTAATACACCCGCCCCTTACATGATATAAGAATAATACACCCGCCCCTTACATGATATCAGAGTAATACACCCGCCCCTTACATGATATAAGAGTAATACACCCGCCCCTTACATGATATAATAGTAATACACCCGCCCCTTACATGATATAAGAGTAATACACCCGCCCCTTACATGATATAAGAGTAATACACCCGCCCCTTACATGATATAATAGTAATACACCCGCCCCTTACATGATATAAGAGTAATACACCCGCCCCTTACATGATATCAGAGTAATACACCCGCCCCTTACATGATATAAGAATAATACACCCGCCCCTTACATGATATAAGAGTAATACACCCGCCCCTTACATGATATAAGAGTAATACACCCGCCCCTTACATGATATAATAGTAATACACCCGCCCCTTACATGATATAATAGTAATACACCCGCCCCTTACATGATATAAGAGTAATACACCCCCCCTTACATGATATAATAGTAATACACCCGCCCCTTACATGATATAATAGTAATACACCCGCCCCTTACATGATATAAGAGTAATACACCCGCCCCTTACATGATATAATAGTAATACACCCGCCCCTTACATGATATAAGAGTAATACACCCGCCCCTTACATGATATAAGAGTAATACACCCGCCCCTTACATGATATAATAGTAATACACCCACCCCTTACATGATATAAGAGTAATACACCCGCCCCTTACATGATATAATAGTAATACACCCGCCCCTTACATGATATAAGAGTAATACACCCGCCCCTTACATGATATAAGAGTAATACACCCGCCCCTTACATGATATAATAGTAATACACCCGCCCCTTACATGATATAAGAGTAATACACCCGCCCCTTACATGATATAAGAGTAATACACCCACCCCTTACATGATATAAGAGTAATACACCCGCCCCTTACATGATATAATAGTAATACACCCGCCCCTTACATGATATAAGAGTAATACACCCGCCCCTTACATGATATAAGAGTAATACACCCGCCCCTTACATGATATAAGAGTAATACACCCGCCCCTTACATGATATAAGAGTAATACACCCGCCCCTTACATGATATAATAGTAATACACCCCCCCTTACATGATATAAGAGTAATACACCCGCCCCTTACATGATATAATAGTAATACACCCGCCCCTTACATGATATAATAGTAATACACCCGCCCCTTACATGATATAAGAGTAATACACCCGCCCCTTACATGATATAATAGTAATACACCCGCCCCTTACATGATATAAGAGTAATACACCCGCCCCTTACATGATATAATAGTAATACACCCGCCCCTTACATTACATGATATAATAGTAATACACCCGCCCCTTACATGATATAAGAGTAATACACCCGCCCCTTACATGATATAATAGTAATACACCCCCCCTTACATGATATAAGAGTAATACACCCGCCCCTTACATGATATAAGAGTAATACACCCGCCCCTTACATGATATAATAGTAATACACCCCCCCTTACATGATATAAGAGTAATACACCCGCCCCTTACATGATATAAGAGTAATACACCCGCCCCTTACATGATATAATAGTAATACACCCGCCCCTTACATGATATAATAGTAATACACCCGCCCCTTACACTATATAAGAGTAATACACCCGCCCCTTACATGATATCAGAGTAATACACCCGCCCCTTACATGATATAATAGTAATACACCCCCCCTTACATGATATAAGAGTAATACACCCGCCCCTTACATGATATAATAGTAATACACCCGCCCCTTACATGATATAATAGTAATACACCCGCCCCTTACACTATATAAGAGTAATACACCCGCCCCTTACATGATATCAGAGTAATACACCCGCCCCTTACATGATATAATAGTAATACACCCGCCCCTTACATGATATAAGAGTAATACACCCGCCCCTTACATGATATAATAGTAATACACCCGCCCCTTACATGATATAAGAGTAATACACCCGCCCCTTACATGATATAATAGTAATACACCCGCCCCTTACATGATATAAGAGTAATACACCCGCCCCTTACATGATATAATAGTAATACACCCGCCCCTTACATGATATCAGAGTAATACACCCGCCCCTTACATGATATAAGAGTAATACACCCGCCCCTTACATGATATAAGAGTAATACACCCGCCCCTTACATGATATAATAGTAATACACCCGCCCCTTACATGATATAAGAGTAATACACCCGCCCCTTACATGATATCAGAGTAATACACCCGCCCCTTACATGATATAAGAATAATACACCCGCCCCTTACATGATATAATAGTAATACACCCGCCCCTTACATGATATAAGAGTAATACACCCGCCCCTTACATGATATAATAGTAATACACCCGCCCCTTACATGATATAATAGTAATACACCCCCCCTTACATGATATAAGAGTAATACACCCGCCCCTTACATGATATAATAGTAATACACCCGCCCCTTACATGATATAATAGTAATACACCCGCCCCTTACATGATATAATAGTAATACACCCGCCCCTTACATGATATAATAGTAATACACCCGCCCCTTACATGATATAATAGTAATACACCCGCCCCTTACATGATATAAGAGTAATACACCCGCCCCTTACATGATATAAGAGTAATACACCCGCCCCTTACATGATATAATAGTAATACACCCGCCCCTTACATGATATAATAGTAATACACCCGCCCCTTACATGATATAAGAGTAATACACCCGCCCCTTACATGATATAATAGTAATACACCCGCCCCTTACATGATATAATAGTAATACACCCCCCCTTACATGATATAATAGTAATACACCCGCCCCTTACATGATATAATAGTAATACACCCGCCCCTTACATGATATAAGAGTAATACACCCGCCCCTTACATGATATAATAGTAATACACCCGCCCCTTACATGATATAATAGTAATACACCCCCCCTTACATGATATAAGAGTAATACACCCGCCCCTTACATGATATAATAGTAATACACCCGCCCCTTACATGATATAATAGTAATACACCCGCCCCTTACATGATATAATAGTAATACACCCGCCCCTTACATGATATAATAGTAATACACCCGCCCCTTACATGATATAAGAGTAATACACCCGCCCCTTACATGATATAAGAGTAATACACCCGCCCCTTACATGATATAATAGTAATACACCCGCCCCTTACATGATATAAGAGTAATACACCCGCCCCTTACATGATATCAGAGTAATACACCCGCCCCTTACATGATATAAGAATAATACACCCGCCCCTTACATGATATAAGAGTAATACACCCGCCCCTTACATGATATAATAGTAATACACCCGCCCCTTACATGATATAAGAGTAATACACCCGCCCCTTACATGATATAATAGTAATACACCCGCCCCTTACATGATATAATAGTAATACCCCCGCCCCTTACATGATATAAGAGTAATACACCCGCCCCTTACATGATATAATAGTAATACACCCGCCCCTTACATGATATAATAGTAATACACCCGCCCCTTACATGATATAATAGTAATACACCCGCCCCTTACATGATATAATAGTAATACACCCGCCCCTTACATGATATAATAGTAATACACCCGCCCCTTACATGATATAATAGTAATACACCCGCCCCTTACATGATATAAGAGTAATACACCCGCCCCTTACATGATATAAGAGTAATACACCCGCCCCTTACATGATATAATAGTAATACACCCGCACCTTACATGATATAATAGTAATACACCCGCCCCTTACATGATATCAGAGTAATACACCCGCCCCTTACATGATATAAGAGTAATACACCCGCCCCTTACATGATATAAGAGTAATACACCCGCCCCTTACATGATATAATAGTAATACACCCGCCCCTTACATGATATAATAGTAATACACCCGCCCCTTACATGATATAAGAGTAATACACCCGCCCCTTACATGATATAAGAGTAATACACCCGCCCCTTACATGATATAAGAGTAATACACCCGCCCCTTACATGATATAAGAGTAATACACCCGCCCCTTACACTATATAAGAGTAATACACCCGCCCCTTACATGATATAAGAGTAATACACCCGCCCCTTACATGATATAATAGTAATACACCCGCCCCTTACATGATATAATAGTAATACACCCGCCCCTTACATGATATAAGAGTAATACACCCGCCCCTTACATGATATAATAGTAATACACCCGCCCCTTACATGATATAAGAGTAATACACCCGCCCCTTACATGATATAATAGTAATACACCCGCCCCTTACATGATATAAGAGTAATACACCCGCCCCTTACATGATATAATAGTAATACACCCGCCCCTTACATGATATAATAGTAATACACCCGCCCCTTACATGATATAATAATAATACACCCGCCCCTTACATGATATAAGAGTAATACACCCGCCCCTTACATGATATAAGAGTAATACACCCGCCCCTTACATGATATAAGAGTAATACACCCGCCCCTTACATGATATAATAGTAATACACCCCCCCCTTACATGATATAATAGTAATACACCCGCCCCTTACATGATATAAGAGTAATACACCCGCCCCTTACATGATATAAGAGTAATACACCCGCCCCTTACATGATATAAGAGTAATACACCCGCCCCTTACATGATATAAGAGTAATACACCCGCCCCTTACATGATATAAGAGTAATACACCCGCCCCTTACATGATATAAGAATAATACACCCGCCCCTTACATGATATAAGAGTAATACACCCGCCCCTTACATGATATAATAGTAATACACCCGCCCCTTACATGATATAATAGTAATACACCCGCCCCTTACATGATATAAGAGTAATACACCCGCCCCTTACATGATATAAGAATAATACACCCGCCCCTTACATGATATAAGAATAATACACCCGCCCCTTACATGATATAAGAGTAATACACCCGCCCCTTACATGATATAATAGTAATACACCCGCCCCTTACATGATATAATAGTAATACACCCGCCCCTTACACTATATAAGAGTAATACACCCGCCCCTTACATGATATAAGAGTAATACACCCGCCCCTTACATGATATAAGAGTAATACACCCGCCCCTTACATGATATAATAGTAATACACCCGCCCCTTACATGATATAAGAGTAATACACCCGCCCCTTACATGATATAATAGTAATACACCCGCCCCTTACATGATATAATAATAATACACCCGCCCCTTACATGATATAAGAGTAATACACCCGCCCCTTACATGATATAATAGTAATACACCCGCCCCTTACATGATATAAGAGTAATACACCCGCCCCTTACATGATATAAGAATAATACACCCGCCCCTTACATGATATCAGAGTAATACACCCGCCCCTTACACTATATAAGAGTAATACACCCGCCCCTTACATGATATAAGAGTAATACACCCGCCCCTTACATGATATAAGAGTAATACACCCGCCCCTTACATGATATCAGAGTAATACACCCGCCCCTTACATGATATAAGAATAATACACCCGCCCCTTACATGATATAAGAGTAATACACCCGCCCCTTACATGATATAATAGTAATACACCCGCCCCTTACATGATATAATAGTAATACACCCGCCCCTTACATGATATAATAGTAATACACCCGCCCCTTACATGATATAATAGTAATACACCCGCCCCTTACATGATATAATAGTAATACACCCGCCCCTTACATGATATAAGAGTAATACACCCGCCCCTTACATGATATAAGAGTAATACACCCGCCCCTTACATGATATAATAGTAATACACCCGCCCCTTACATGATATAATAGTAATACACCCGCCCCTTACATGATATAATAGTAATACACCCGCCCCTTACATGATATAAGAGTAATACACCCGCCCCTTACATGATATAATAGTAATACACCCGCCCCTTACATGATATAATAGTAATACACCCGCCCCTTACATGATATAAGAGTAATACACCCGCCCCTTACATGATATAATAATAATACACCCGCCCCTTACATGATATAATAATAATACACCCGCCCCTTACATGATATAATAGTAATACACCCGCCCCTTACATGATATAATAGTAATACACCCGCCCCTTACACTATATAATAGTAATATACCCGCCCCTTACATGATATAATAGTAATACACCCGCCCCTTACATGATATAATAGTAATACACCCGCCCCTTACATGATATAAGAGTAATACACCCGCCCCTTACATGATATAATAGTAATACACCCGCCCCTTACATGATATAATAGTAATACACCCGCCCCTTACATGATATAATAGTAATACACCCGCCCCTTACATGATATAATAGTAATACACCCGCCCCTTACATGATATAAGAGTAATACACCCGCCCCTTACATGATATAATAGTAATACACCCGCCCCTTACATGATATAAGACTAATACACCCGCCCCTTACATGATATAAGACTAATACACCCGCCCCTTACATGATATAATAGTAATACACCCGCCCCTTACATGATATAATAGTAATACACCCGCCCCTTACATGATATAAGAGTAATACACCCGCCCCTTACATGATATAATAGTAATACACCCGCCCCTTACATGATATAATAGTAATACACCCGCCCCTTACATGATATAAGACTAATACACCCGCCCCTTACATGATATAATAGTAATACACCCGCCCCTTACATGATATAATAGTAATACACCCGCCCCTTACATGATATAATAGTAATACACCCGCCCCTTACATGATATAATAGTAATACACCCGCCCCTTACATGATATAATAGTAATACACCCGCCCCTTACATGATATAATAGTAATACACCCGCCCCTTACATGATATAAGACTAATACACCCGCCCCTTACATGATATAATAGTAATACACCCGCCCCTTACATGATATAAGAGTAATACACCCGCCCCTTACATGATATAAGAGTAATACACCCGCCCCTTACATGATATAAGACTAATACACCCGCCCCTTACATGATATAATAGTAATACACCCGCCCCTTACATGATATAATAGTAATACACCCGCCCCTTACATGATATAAGAGTAATACACCCGCCCCTTACATGATATAATAGTAATACACCCGCCCCTTACATGATATAATAGTAATACACCCGCCCCTTACATGATATAATAGTAATACACCCGCCCCTTACATGATATAATAGTAATACACCCGCCCCTTACATGATATAATAGTAATACACCCGCCCCTTACATGATATAATAGTAATACACCCGCCCCTTACATGATATAAGAGTAATACACCCGCCCCTTACATGATATAATAGTAATACACCCGCCCCTTACATGATATAATAGTAATACACCCGCCCCTTACATGATATAAGAGTAATACACCCGCCCCTTACATGATATAATAGTAATACACCCGCCCCTTACATGATATAAGAGTAATACACCCGCCCCTTACATGATATAAGAGTAATACACCCGCCCCTTACATGATATAATAGTAATACACCCGCCCCTTACATGATATAATAGTAATACACCCGCCCCTTACATGATATAAGAGTAATACACCCGCCCCTTACATGATATAAGAGTAATACACCCGCCCCTTACATGATATAATAGTAATACACCCGCCCCTTACATGATATAAGAGTAATACACCCGCCCCTTACATGATATAATAGTAATACACCCGCCCCTTACATGATATAAGAGTAATACACCCGCCCCTTACATGATATAAGAGTAATACACCCGCCCCTTACATGATATAATAGTAATACACCCCCCCCTTACATGATATAAGAGTAATACACCCGCCCCTTACATGATATAAGAGTAATACACCCGCCCCTTACATGATATAAGAGTAATACACCCGCCCCTTACATGATATAATAGTAATACACCCGCCCCTTACATGATATAAGAGTAATACACCCGCCCCTTACACGATATCAGAGTAATACACCCGCCCCTTACATGATATAATAGTAATACACCCGCCCCTTACATGATATAATAGTAATACACCCGCCCCTTACATGATATAATAGTAATACACCCGCCCCTTACATGATATAATAGTAATACACCCCCCCCCTTACATGATATAAGAGTAATACACCCGCCCCTTACATGATATAATAGTAATACACCCGCCCCTTACATGATATAAGAGTAATACACCCGCCCCTTACATGATATAAGAGTAATACACCCGCCCCTTACATGATATAAGAGTAATACACCCGCCCCTTACATGATATAATAGTAATACACCCGCCCCTTACATGATATAAGAGTAATACACCCGCCCCTTACATGATATAAGAATAATACACCCGCCCCTTACATGATATAAGAGTAATACACCCGCCCCTTACATGATATAATAGTAATACACCCGCCCCTTACATGATATAAGAGTAATACACCCGCCCCTTACATGATATAAGAGTAATACACCCGCCCCTTACATGATATAAGAGTAATACACCCGCCCCTTACATGATATAAGAGTAATACACCCGCCCCTTACATGATATAAGAGTAATACACCCGCCCCTTACATGATATAAGAGTAATACACCCGCCCCTTACATGATATAAGAGTAATACACCCGCCCCTTACATGATATAAGAGTAATACACCCGCCCCTTACATGATATAAGAATAATACACCCGCCCCTTACATGATATAAGAGTAATACACCCGCCCCTTACACGATATAAGAGTAATACACCCGCCCCTTACATGATATAATAGTAATACACCCGCCCCTTACATGATATAAGAGTAATACACCCGCCCCTTACATGATATAATAGTAATACACCCGCCCCTTACATGATATAATAGTAATACACCCGCCCCTTACATGATATAATAGTAATACACCCGCCCCTTACATGATATAATAGTAATACACCCGCCCCTTACATGATATCAGAGTAATACACCCGCCCCTTACATGATATAATAGTAATACACCCGCCCCTTACATGATATAATAGTAATACACCCGCCCCTTACATGATATAATAGTAATACACCCGCCCCTTACATGATATAAGAGTAATACACCCGCCCCTTACATGATATAATAGTAATACACCCGCCCCTTACATGATATAATAGTAATACACCCGCCCCTTACATGATATAATAGTAATACACCCGCCCCTTACACTATATAAGAGTAATACACCCGCCCCTTACATGATATAAGAGTAATACACCCGCCCCTTACATGATATAAGAGTAATACACCCGCCCCTTACATGATATAATAGTAATACACCCGCCCCTTACATGATATAAGAGTAATACACCCGCCCCTTACATGATATAAGAGTAATACACCCGCCCCTTACATGATATAAGAGTAATACACCCGCCCCTTACATGATATAAGAGTAATACACCCGCCCCTTACATGATATAAGAGTAATACACCCGCCCCTTACATGATATAATAATAATACACCCGCCCCTTACATGATATAAGAGTAATACACCCGCCCCTTACATGATATAATAGTAATACACCCGCCCCTTACATGATATAAGAGTAATACACCCGCCCCTTACATGATATAATAGTAATACACCCGCCCCTTACATGATATAAGAGTAATACACCCGCCCCTTACATGATATAATAGTAATACACCCGCCCCTTACATGATATAATAGTAATACACCCGCCCCTTACATGATATAATAGTAATACACCCCCCCTTACATGATATAAGAGTAATACACCCGCCCCTTACATGATATAATAGTAATACACCCGCCCCTTACATGATATAATAGTAATACACCCGCCCCTTACATGATATAATAGTAATACACCCCCCCTTACATGATATAAGAGTAATACACCCGCCCCTTACATGATATAATAGTAATACACCCGCCCCTTACATGATATAATAGTAATACACCCGCCCCTTACATGATATAATAGTAATACACCCGCCCCTTACATGATATAATAGTAATACACCCGCCCCTTACATGATATAAGAGTAATACACCCGCCCCTTACATGATATAAGAGTAATACACCCGCCCCTTACATGATATAATAGTAATTACACCCGCCCCTTACATGATATCAGAGTAATACACCCGCCCCTTACATGATATAAGAGTAATACACCCCCGCCCCTTACATGATATAAGAGTAATACACCCCCGCCCCTTACATGATATAATAGTAATACACCCGCCCCTTAGATATAATAGTAATACACCCGCCCCTTACATGATATAATAGTAATACACCCGCCCCTTACATGATATAATAGTAATACACCCGCCCCTTACATGATATAATAGTAATACACCCGCCCCTTACACTATATAAGAGTAATACACCCGCCCCTTACATGATATAAGAGTAATACACCCGCCCCTTACATGATATAATAGTAATACACCCGCCCCTTACATGATATAAGAGTAATACACCCGCCCCTTACATGATATAAGAGTAATACACCCGCCCCTTACATGATATAAGAGTAATACACCCGCCCCTTACATGATATAATAGTAATACACCCGCCCCTTACATGATATAAGAGTAATACACCCGCCCCTTACATGATATAATAGTAATACACCCGCCCCTTACATGATATAATAATAATACACCCGCCCCTTACATGATATAATAATAATACACCCGCCCCTTACATGATATAAGAGTAATACACCCGCCCCTTACATGATATAAGAGTAATACACCGCCCCCTTACATGATATAATAGTAATACACCCGCCCCTTACATGATATAATAGTAATACACCCGCCCCTTACATGATATAATAGTAATACACCCCCCCCCTTACATGATATAATAGTAATACACCCGCCCCTTACATGATATAAGAGTAATACACCCGCCCCTTACATGATATAAGAGTAATACACCCGCCCCTTACATGATATAAGAGTAATACACCCGCCCCTTACATGATATAAGAGTAATACACCCGCCCCTTACATGATATAATAGTAATACACCCCCCCCTTACATGATATAATAGTAATACACCCGCCCCTTACATGATATAAGAGTAATACACCCGCCCCTTACATGATATAAGAGTAATACACCCCGCCCCTTACATGATATAATAGTAATACACCCGCCCCTTACATGATATAATAGTAATACACCCGCCCCTTACATGATATAATAGTAATACACCCGCCCCTTACATGATATAATAATAATACACCCCGCCCCTTACATGATATAATAATAATACCACCCGCCCCTTACATGATATAATAGTAATACACCCGCCCCTTACATGATATAATAGTAATACACCCGCCCCTTACACTATATAATAGTAATATACCCGCCCCTTACATGATATAATAGTAATACACCCGCCCCTTACATGATATAATAGTAATACACCCGCCCCTTACATGATATAATAGTAATACACCCGCCCCTTACATGATATAATAATAATACACCCGCCCCTTACATGATATAATAATAATACACCCGCCCCTTACATGATATAATAGTAATACACCCGCCCCTTACATGATATAATAGTAATACACCCGCCCCTTACACTATATAATAGTAATATACCCGCCCCTTACATGATATAATAGTAATACACCCGCCCCTTACATGATATAATAGTAATACACCCGCCCCTTACATGATATAATAGTAATACACCCGCCCCTTACATGATATAATAGTAATACACCCGCCCCTTACATGATATAAGAGTAATACACCCCGCCCCTTACATGATATAATAGTAATACACCCCGCCCCTTACATGATATAAGACTAATACACCCGCCCCTTACATGATATAAGACTAATACACCCGCCCCTTACATGATATAATAGTAATACACCCGCCCCTTACATGATATAATAGTAATACACCCGCCCCTTACATGATATAAGAGTAATACACCCGCCCCTTACATGATATAATAGTAATACACCCGCCCCTTACATGATATAATAGTAATACACCCGCCCCTTACATGATATAAGACTAATACACCCGCCCCTTACATGATATAATAGTAATACACCCGCCCCTTACATGATATAATAGTAATACACCCGCCCCTTACATGATATAAGAGTAATACACCCGCCCCTTACATGATATAATAGTAATACACCCGCCCCTTACATGATATAATAGTAATACACCCGCCCCTTACATGATATAAGACTAATACACCCGCCCCTTACATGATATAATAGTAATACACCCGCCCCTTACATGATATAATAGTAATACACCCGCCCCTTACATGATATAAGAGTAATACACCCGCCCCTTACATGATATAATAGTAATACACCCGCCCCTTACATGATATAAGAGTAATACACCCGCCCCTTACATGATATAAGAGTAATACACCCGCCCCTTACATGATATAACAGTAATACACCCGCCCCTTACATGATATAATAGTAATACACCCGCCCCTTACATGATATAAGAGTAATACACCCGCCCCTTACATGATATAATAGTAATACACCCGCCCCTTACATGATATAAGACTAATACACCCGCCCCTTACATGATATAATAATAATACACCCGCCCCTTACATGATATAATAGTAATACACCCGCCCCCTTACATGATATAATAGTAATACACCCGCCCCCTTACACTATATAATAGTAATATACCCGCCCCTTACATGATATAATAGTAATACACCCGCCCCTTACATGATATAATAGTAATACACCCGCCCCTTACATGATATAAGAGTAATACACCCGCCCCTTACATGATATAATAGTAATACACCCGCCCCTTACATGATATAATAGTAATACACCCGCCCCTTACATGATATAATAGTAATACACCCGCCCCTTACATGATATAATAGTAATACACCCGCCCCTTACATGATATAAGAGTAATACACCCGCCCCTTACATGATATAATAGTAATACACCCCGCCCCTTACATGATATAAGACTAATACACCCGCCCCCTTACATGATATAAGACTAATACACCCGCCCCTTACATGATATAATAGTAATACACCCGCCCCTTACATGATATAATAGTAATACACCCGCCCCTTACATGATATAATAGTAATACACCCGCCCCTTACATGATATAAGAGTAATACACCCGCCCCTTACATGATATAATAGTAATACACCCCCCCCCTTACATGATATAATAGTAATACACCCGCCCCTTACATGATATAAGAGTAATACACCCACCCCTTACATGATATAATAGTAATACACCCGCCCCTTACATGATATAAGAGTAATACACCCGCCCCTTACATGATATAATAGTAATACACCCGCCCCTTACATGATATAATAGTAATACACCCGCCCCTTACATGATATAATAGTAATACACCCGCCCCTTACATGATATAATAGTAATACACCCGCCCCTTACATGATATAATAGTAATACACCCGCCCCTTACATGATATAATAGTAATACACCCGCCCCTTACATGATATAATAGTAATACACCCGCCCCTTACATGATATAAGAGTAATACACCCGCCCCTTACATGATATAAGAGTAATACACCCGCCCCTTACATGATATAATAGTAATACACCCGCCCCTTACATGATATAATAGTAATACACCCGCCCCTTACATGATATAAGAGTAATACACCCGCCCCTTACATGATATAAGAGTAATACACCCGCCCCCTTACATGATATAATAGTAATACACCCCCCCCTTACATGATATAAGAGTAATACACCCGCCCCTTACATGATATAAGAGTAATACACCCGCCCCTTACATGATATAATAGTAATACACCCGCCCCTTACATGATATAAGAGTAATACACCCGCCCCTTACATGATATAAGAGTAATACACCCGCCCCTTACATGATATAAGAGTAATACAACCCGCCCCTTACATGATATAAGAGTAATACACCCGCCCCTTACATGATATAAGAGTAATACACCCGCCCCTTACATGATATAAGAATAATACACCCCGCCCCTTACATGATATAAGAGTAATACACCCGCCCCTTACACGATATAAGAGTAATACACCCGCCCCTTACATGATATAATAGTAATACACCCGCCCCTTACATGATATAATAGTAATACACCCGCCCCTTACATGATATAAGAGTAATACACCCGCCCCTTACATGATATAATAGTAATACACCCGCCCCTTACATGATATAAGAGTAATACACCCGCCCCTTACATGATATAATAGTAATACACCCCGCCCCTTACATGATATAATAGTAATACACCCCGCCCCTTACATGATATAATAGTAATACACCCGCCCCTTACATGATATAATAGTAATACACCCGCCCCTTACATGATATCAGAGTAATACACCCGCCCCTTACATGATATAATAGTAATACACCCGCCCCTTACATGATATAATAGTAATACACCCGCCCCTTACATGATATAATAGTAATACACCCGCCCCTTACATGATATAAGAGTAATACACCCGCCCCTTACATGATATAATAGTAATACACCCGCCCCTTACATGATATAATAGTAATACACCCGCCCCTTACACTATATAATAGTAATACACCCGCCCCTTACACTATATAATAGTAATACACCCGCCCCTTACATGATATAAGAGTAATACACCCGCCCCTTACATGATATAAGACTAATACACCCGCCCCTTACATGATATAAGAGTAATACACCCGCCCCTTACATGATATAATAGTAATACACCCGCCCCTTACACTATATAAGAGTAATACACCCGCCCCTTACATGATATAAGAGTAATACACCCGCCCCTTACATGATATAAGAGTAATACACCCGCCCCTTACATGATATAAGAGTAATACACCCGCCCCTTACATGATATAAGAGTAATACACCCGCCCCTTACATGATATAAGAGTAATACACCCGCCCCTTACATGATATAAGAGTAATACACCCGCCCCTTACATGATATAAGAGTAATACACCCGCCCCTTACATGATATAAGAATAATACACCCGCCCCTTACATGATATAAGAGTAATACACCCGCCCCTTACATGATATAATAGTAATACACCCGCCCCTTACATGATATAAGAGTAATACACCCGCCCCTTACATGATATAATAGTAATACACCCGCCCCTTACATGATATAATAGTAATACACCCCCCCCTTACATGATATAAGAGTAATACACCCGCCCCTTACATGATATAATAGTAATACACCCGCCCCTTACATGATATAATAGTAATACACCCGCCCCTTACATGATATAATAGTAATACACCCGCCCCTTACATGATATAATAGTAATACACCCGCCCCTTACATGATATAAGAGTAATACACCCGCCCCTTACATGATATAAGAGTAATACACCCGCCCCTTACATGATATAATAGTAATACACCCGCCCCTTACATGATATCAGAGTAATACACCCGCCCCTTACATGATATAAGAGTAATACACCCGCCCCTTACATGATATAAGAGTAATACACCCGCCCCTTACATGATATAATAGTAATACACCCGCCCCTTACATGATATAATAGTAATACACCCGCCCCTTACATGATATAATAGTAATACACCCGCCCCCTTACATGATATAATAGTAATACACCCGCCCCTTACATGATATAATAGTAATACACCCGCCCCTTACACTATATAAGAGTAATACACCCGCCCCTTACATGATATAATAGTAATACACCCGCCCCTTACATGATATAATAGTAATACACCCGCCCCTTACATGATATAAGAGTAATACACCCGCCCCTTACATGATATAATAGTAATACACCCGCCCCTTACATGATATAAGAGTAATACACCCGCCCCTTACATGATATAATAGTAATACACCCGCCCCTTACATGATATAAGAGTAATACACCCGCCCCTTACATGATATAATAGTAATACACCCGCCCCTTACATGATATAATAGTAATACACCCGCCCCTTACATGATATAATAGTAATACACCCCGCCCCTTACATGATATAATAGTAATACACCCCCCCCCTTACATGATATAAGAGTAATACACCCGCCCCTTACATGATATAAGAGTAATACACCCGCCCCTTACATGATATAATAGTAATACACCCCGCCCCTTACATGATATAAGAGTAATACACCCGCCCCTTACATGATATAAGAATAATACACCCGCCCCTTACATGATATAAGAATAATACACCCCGCCTCTTACATGATATAAGAGTAATACACCCGCCCCTTACACGATATAAGAGTAATACACCCGCCCCTTACATG
Organism: Rana muscosa; assembly: GCA_029206835.1. Lineage (NCBI taxonomy): Eukaryota > Metazoa > Chordata > Amphibia > Anura > Ranidae > Rana > Rana muscosa. The sequence continues at coordinate 3,739,226 of JARGYO010005628.1, forward strand.
ATATAATAGTAATACACCCGCCCCTTACATGATATAATAGTAATACACCCGCCCCTTACATGATATAAGAGTAATACACCCGCCCCTTACATGATATAATAGTAATACACCCGCCCCTTACATGATATAATAGTAATACACCCGCCCCTTACATGATATAAGAGTAATACACCCGCCCCTTACATGATATAATAGTAATACACCCGCCCCTTACATGATATAATAGTAATACACCCGCCCCTTACATGATATAATAGTAATACACCCGCCCCTTACATGATATCAGAGTAATACACCCGCCCCTTACATGATATAATAGTAATACACCCGCCCCTTACATGATATAATAGTAATACACCCGCCCCTTACATGATATAATAGTAATACACCCCGCCCCTTACATGATATAAGAGTAATACACCCGCCCCTTACATGATATAATAGTAATACACCCGCCCCTTACATGATATAATAGTAATACACCCGCCCCTTACATGATATAATAGTAATACACCCGCCCCTTACATGATATAAGAGTAATACACCCGCCCCTTACATGATATAAGACTAATACACCCGCCCCTTACATGATATAAGAGTAATACACCCGCCCCTTACATGATATAATAGTAATACACCCGCCCCTTACATGATATAATAGTAATACACCCCGCCCCTTACACTATATAAGAGTAATACACCCGCCCCTTACATGATATAAGAGTAATACACCCGCCCCTTACATGATATAAGAGTAATACACCCGCCCCTTACATGATATAATAGTAATACACCCGCCCCTTACATGATATAAGAGTAATACACCCGCCCCTTACATGATATAAGAGTAATACACCCGCCCCTTACATGATATAAGAGTAATACACCCGCCCCCTTACATGATATAATAATAATACACCCGCCCCTTACATGATATAAGAGTAATACACCCGCCCCTTACATGATATAAGAGTAATACACCCGCCCCTTACATGATATAATAATAATACACCCGCCCCTTACATGATATAAGAGTAATACACC